>OZ024832.1:74821823-75421823 GCA_964016985.1 Anodontia alba
AACTAAAAAAAAATCTCCATGCGCATATATTTTTCCACCTTGACCCCTGCGCCATGACCTTTTGCGAGTAAAATTTTGACAGTGTTTGATTGTGAAGAATAACATATCTACTTTCGTTTTCAAGTCAGCTACTTTTGATCATGTGCTTATGTTGGATTCCAGAGGTAAATATCCAACCCTACCCCATTTTGGGTGCATTTTTCAAAACCCTCGGCCATTCTAAGGAGATATGAAATGTCAACACTTCCTTTCTATTAAAAAATGAAAAAAAAAAATTGATTTAAAAGTGTCTATCAAACAGTTGGCAAATACATGTATAGGCAATCTTACCTAAATCATGTTTGGTTGCAGGCTATTAGACGATGACATTCATTTTTTGTTTTTCATCACAGAAAATAACTTTTAATATTTCATATCAATTATCTGCAAAGTTTGCAGACAATTTGCATGAAATGTCATGACTTAGTTTCTATTAAAATAAAAACAAAATTTAAAAGTGTTGTCTACTGCAGTTCCGACTGGCGTTTTAAGGGTTACAAATTTCTTACCCTCACATCTGAGGTTATCATGCCATCAAACAGTTGCCGAAATTCTTTGGGATTATTGAGTTTCAATTCTTTCACTGTGGCAGCAAAGTTCTCAATATCTCGTATTGCTTCCCTTGCCATTTCTGGTGACTGGGTCCCTGCAGGCTGCTGATTGGCTAACATGTCCATACCTTTCTTACACCAGTTGTTTGCCTGTTAAAAGTTTCATGTATTTTGTTCTGTATAATAAATCAACATCAACACAAAATAATCTTATCATGTATTAACATCAATGTTTGCTATCAAGGCTTCTTCAGGATGTAATAAAAAATAGACATAGATGACCTTGCACACGAAAAGGTAATGACATATGGTGCGCCACGCCAGCTACGTCACAAAAATTAGCGGTAATGTACAATAAAGCAAGTTTTTTTTTATGTATTTTGTTCAAACCTTTACTCCTAAATATTTAAAATTGAGTCTTCCATCTCTAAATTTGGACAATTCCTATATGTTCAAAGACTTTTTACCCAGTCATGATTAAGTCTCTGTGCAAGAACATCATACCAACATAAAAATAGAATTTCAACTCAAGTGGGATCTTAACTCGCAACTGCTAGTGGGATCTGAACTCAAAAATATTAGATCAGCAGGTCCAGAACTAAACTTACGGTACTGCCAGCACTTCTACAGATACATATATGGGCTACATCAAGCAAAAATGTGCCTTCGCAGCATGTGCGCACGGCAAATGCCAGTATGATCAGAGTCTATGCTACATGTATATGCTAACAGAATCATTTGACACTATAGAATGCATCCATGGATAGCAAATGCATTTCTGCATGCATGAGATGAATCTGAATCTTCATTTTGTGAGAAGAATTCACTTGATATAAATGGGTTACTTTACTATCTTATTCAGACTCCAAAAAGAAAGCAAGATTTTATCTGTGGAATATTAGTATAAGGCTCTAAATTAAATGTTGTTTTTGTTTTCATTAGAAGGCATAATAACAATTTTCTTATTTCTTCATCAAAATACAAGCTGTAGGTGGCTTGAGACATACCTCTCGCTCTTATTTATCTAAAAAACAAAGAACATGTTGCAGCCTGTGGGTATTCATGAGAAATGCTTCACCCTTATTTCTCCACAAAGCAACGTGGTATGGTTATTCATGAAAAGTGCTTCACCCTAATTTCTCCATAACAACATATCTTGAGGGTACTCGAAAAAAGCCTCAAAGGCCCACGTTTGTGTTAATGAAGAATTAAGAAAACTGTGGATCTTGAAACCCCTTGTAAAAGTCACAAAGCTTTCATTTCATGATTTTTTATAGAAAAGACTTAGCTGTAGAGAAAGAGGCTTGACATATTATTATCCCTGTATGGGATATGTCAAGCAAAAACATTACAAAAACATGCCTATTCAAATATACTGAAAATTTTACAAACAAAAATGAAAATTTTCAGATAAAAAAATTCTAATATTTTTCTTATTTCTGCTCAAAACATAGATTATGGGTAGTCGTTAGAACTGCCTTGGCGAGGCGGTTCTAACGAGTACCCACAATCTAGGTTTTTGAGCAGAAATAAGAAAAATAATGTATACCACTGTAAACCTCAGTTTTACTGTATAAAAGTGGGGTTTAAGAGGGTCAAAATTATATAGGTATCACTGTTTTCATGATGATTCATGGCTTACACCTGTAGGATAACATGCCTATATAATTTTGACTCCCTTAAACCCCACTTTTATAAAGAAAAACTGGGGTTTACAGGGGTATACATTATTTTTCTTATTTCTGCTTAAAAACAAAGATAGTGGGTACTCATTAGAACTGCCTCTCTGAGGCAGTTCTAACGAGTACCCACAATCTATATTTTGAACAGAAATATGAAAAATATCAGAGTTTTTTATCTGAAAATTTTCAGTTTTTGGAGGTGAAATTTTCTATATACATGTATTTGAATAGGCATGTTTTCGTATATAATGACCACAATTCTTTGAGTCTATTTCCAATTGCAAGTGTCTGGTAAGATTTTATCATTAATATGTTTTGTGTAAAAAAATTGCATTTAATCCAAACAGAGTAGACCCTGATCAGATGCCACATTCTGTGCCATCTGATCTGGGTACAGTTTGCTAATTACCCTTTTAGGGGTTTCCAGACTAAAATGGGATAAATTTACTTACTTTATCAATCCTTTCTTGTAGATCATGTGACTTGTTTAGAATCTCTCTCCGAGTTCTCAACAACTGTCGATACTGTTCGCACATTCTCTGAAGTTCAATACATTTTGGTCGCATGCTGTCTACAGCGTAATGGTCGTCCATTATGTACTGCTCTCCACTAGTACGCATCTTCTCACCTTGCTCTATCTCCCGCTGAAAGAAGCAATTTTAATATGTAATGATAGCTAATTGCCTTAATTTCAGATTCACTATTATATATATATGGTGGTAGTTTTTGTTATTTTTGCCTCACTGATGCAATTCTATTGAATACCCACAAGATAACAAAACAACAACAACAACAAAAAAAAAAAACCTTTCAGATACCCTCTCTATCTGGTGTCTTTACCAACTCTCTGGGCAAATTTAACAGATGACAAATTGATAATATATTATAGTTTCTTATTTTTCCCAGAAAACAGGTATTGGCAAACAATTCACATGAAATGTCAAGTCTTATTTTCTCAGATAATAAAAAAAAAAATATTTGAAATATCCTCTGCTACAAATTTTGCTTGGCTCTTTTAGGTTACAATATCTAAAGAGGAAAAGTTTCACTGTGACAAGAATAAATACCAGTGGTCAGAACGATTTTATAATTTCATATTCCAGTTTCACCAATAGTTTCCATAAATGGAATAAACAACCAACCAAATAACAAATCAAACAAACACAGATTGTATCTTAAAAAACAATTAAATGGGTATTTAATATTTATATATTCTTTATCAGGTCACATGCTTGGTCCAGTTAACATTGCTAGATTGTTCATTAGTCAGTAATTAAATAAATTACAGTTTAATTGTGTGGGTAAAAGACAATTAGATGTTAGATTTATATTAACCATTTGTTTACCATTATTTACCATCCAAAAACTCAGGCAGTAAATAATCAAGGGGTAATTAAATGGGTTACATCTCTTTGCCAATGTATTAAAAGGAAATAAACAATTTTGCAATGAAAAGCAATTTAGTAATCTCCCTTCACAAAATTGGTAGCTTCCCCTTCCTGTGCTTGCAAAGCTAGGTAATTATTGATTAGGAGTTAATTTGATTACCCAATTTTACCACGAAAGGGAGTAAAGTGAAGATGACACTTTTATAGCATTTTTTTTTTTTCAAAATCTCTACACTTGTAAAGATAGGCAACAACTTATCATAGGCAGTTATAAAGAGTACCCACAATCTGTGTTTTTGAGCAGAAATAAGAAACATAATGTATACCCCTGTAAACCCCAGTTTTACTGTATAAAAGTGGGGTTAAATGGGGTCAAAATTAGATAGGCATGTTTTCGTGATGTCGTATTCAGTTCCATATTTAGAAGGACATGCCTGAACAAAGGATGTAGTCCCAAATTAGACAGCCACTAAAATCTGATCAGGGTCTGCACTCGTTGTCATTGAGTACCTAAAAACACCTCCCTAGTCAAACAAAGTGGACGTGTTCCAGTAAGTAAGGATCAACTTAAGTGTTTCAAATATTCAAGGTAAATATGGTATGTTTATATATGGTATTATAGCCTTCAAGATGATATAGCAGTTTTAAGGCTTAACATGCTGGGTAAAATTTCAGCACAGACATTTTGAAATATATATACAGTCGACTCTCGTTATCTCGGATTCCAAGGGACTCTCTAAAATACTTCGAGATATCCGTACCTCGACATATCAGATTTGCAGAATTTAAAAAAAAATAAATCATACAACCACATTTAACAAATGTGTATGTAATTTGACTCCTGAAGTTAGAGATATATTGAAAATATTGTGGAAAAGAGGAGAAATTGCTCCTTAGGAGCAATTTCTCCTCTTTTCCACAATATTTTGTTACTTATTGTTAGAGTTAGATTTCCATGTTAAAACAGGGACAAGATTTTTGCTTCGAGATAAGCGGTGATTCAAGATAAGCGAGGTCGAGATAACGAGAGTCAACTATATACGTTTATATATATTTTTTTTCACTTTGCTCAGGAAATAGGCTTTGACACCTCATGCAAACTGTCTCCTAAGGAATTTTTTTTTTGAGAAAAATAAGAAAATATTAATTACTTGTCATCTGCTGAATTTTTCAGCAATTAAAATGTTTGCATGCAAGGTAAAGCCGGTGTGTCTAAACAAAAGATGAATGAATGCAAAACTGTAGATCCAAATTGGATGCAGCAGAATGTGGCATCTGATCTGGTACTGTTTGCTAAGACATGCGTGTCCCAATACTTTTACAGGGTTTTTGCTGTAGATGTTTTCTGCATATCAGTGCAATAAGAACTTTGATTATCCAAAATGTTTATTTTGAGGGAAATAATGGTACACTGAAACCTCTTTATAACAGGGTTCATTGTAAGACAGTTTCAGATATAAGATAAATGTGGACCCTAAAAATGTTTTATCCAAAGGAATGTATAGATTATATAGAAAAATGACCATTTATGGTCATTTTTCTATATAATCTATACATTTTTGTTTGGATACAACATGGTTGTTTAATTAACAAAGGTTTTCCTTTGGATCCCAACAACAGTGTTATAAATAGGTTGTATAGTAGTTCCTTCACCTTAAATATTATATTTACCATATCTACCATAAATATTCAGATGCCTTAACTCCTTACCATAAGTCGTCTGCTGCATCTTCTTGCAAACTTTTCAAACTTACATTTTGCATATAGGCAAACAGTGTGGACCCAGATCAGACTGCTCCTAAAGAAGCAGTCTGATCTGGGTCCACACTGTTTGCAACAATGACTTTTAAAGTAACCGGCAGAAGACAAAGCAGACGACAATTGTTGTGATTGGTGCTTTAAGGTTAACTTTGAAACAGTCAATTTTTAACTGCCTGTTGATATCACTATGAACTGCTTGAGTGGCAAACATTGCAGATTCTGACCAGATGCTGTATTCTGCAGCATCTGATCTTGGTCAGCACTATTTCTCAGGCAATTCTAGCCAAATACTTAGGGTAAATACAGAAATATTCATGTCTGAGTTAACAGTGTAGACCCATATCGGAACTCAGTCCATCAGTTGTTAGACTGACCAACAGGTAGCAAAACGGACCTTTTTTCAAATTTTAGGACACATATGATAAAGAAATTAATTGTCTAAGTATTTAGGGTAAATACGGTACAAATTAAGTGACTAACCAGCAAACTATCATAACTATGATATTTTTTTTTTTTCCAAAAGACCTTGGTAAATTGTGCATCTTTCATTACAATCATGATAATCCAATTGGATAAAAGCACCTGTTCTGTATTATGTCCCTTTATTGTAAAAGAGAAGAGGATCGAATAGCATGACTTCACAATCTGTTAGATTTCATAGTCTTCACAAAACAATATGTATTAATTACCATCACATTTAAAATAGGAAAAAAATCTAAACTATTTATGTATATATAAGAAGATCTAGAGATCTTCCACTCAGAAAAGGCCTTGTTTCATCATGAAAACATGCCTATATAAACTTTGGCCCCCATTGAACCCCACTTTTATATAGTAAAACTGGGGTTTACAGGGGTATACATTATTTTTCTTATTTCTGCTCAAAAACATAGATTGTGGGTACTCGTTAGAACCGCCTCGACGAGGCGGTTCTAACGAGTACCCACAATCTATGTTTTGAGCAGAAATATGATACATATCAGAGTTTTTTATCTGAAAATTTTCAGTTTTTGCAGGTGAAATTTTCTATATATTTGAATAGGCGTGTTCTCGTAATGTCATATGATGTACAATATAAGCAGGCCCTTCTCTCATATCTCCAGATAAACGTTATACCTGTCATCGGCATACACTAGTTATTTGGAAAGCATTGCCCCCGCCCATCAGGGCCCGCAAAATAGATGGGCTGTCTAAAGCCTCCATGGCAGAGCTGCTAGTAACTAAGCAGAACCCGAATTCATGTGATCGGGACAGGTAAAAGTCCCAAAAATTTGGAGACAATGTCTCTAAACTACTGAAATATTGTTGACTTGGACGTTATATTGCAATTCATGCAGTGTATTCAGAAGTCAAGTGTGGTCTGAAATCAAATTCAATTAAATCTGGAGCATGCGATGATAATTGAGATGCACGGATATAGGTAGCACCTATTAAATTCATATTATCCTTAAATATTCGAGCAAGTCCCATTTTACTCCCTTTTCATGTGTCTGAAAATTATTGGATGGGTGGCGCACACTATAGACTTTGATCAGATCTTGGTCCACACTGTTTGCAGAAATGACTTTTAAAATCACAAGCAGATGAGAAAGCAGACGACAATTGTTGTGATTGGCACTTTAAGGGTTAACTTATGAACTGAAAGAACATGGACAGAATAATTTCTCAGAAACATTTAATCAAAGTATTTGCAGATGGGAGGGATGACTGGAAACATATACCACAGTTAACTTTTGCAGTTGCATTTATAAATTTCCCTGCTGACTGGCAGTTGTAAATTATGTTTGATGACAGTCTTTATACTTTTTAGTGACCGCCTCACCTCACATGTAGTGACAGTCTTATATCTGAAGCAGTACTCACACAGAATCCACTGTATAATTTATTGTTTTTTTTTCATATTTATTTGATATGACAGCTGACAAGCTCCGTCAATTATCATGAATGGGCTACATAAGATCATGTTCCTGCTTAATTAGTAATTAGCCCAGATGTCATTGGGATATGAGGACCTGTCATAAAGATATAAACATCTTGTTAGACAGGTGTAACACTGTATTTGATGTACATCATCACAAGAATATGCCAATATAATGTTGACCCCCTTGAACCCCACTTTTATATAGTAAAACTGGGGTTTACAGGGGTATACATTATTTTCTTATTTCTGCTCAAAAACATAGATTGTGGGTAGAACCGCCTCACCGAGGCAGTTCTAACGAGTACCCACATTCTATGTTTTGAGCAGAAATATGAAAAATATCAGAATTTTTATCTGAAAATTTTCAGTTTTTGGTGGTTAAATTTTCAATATATTTGAATAGGCGTGTTTTTGTAATGTTTTATTCCAGTTTTCAGTTTGCATATAATGTTTTTGATGATGGTCAAGTGGAATAAAACATGCTTAATGTAGGTGATTATGCAAACACAACTGGCTTTCTGTATCTGACATTATGACGTAATCAAAGTTGTTAAATGCATAGATGACAAAACAAAAATAATTTGCGGGGCTGGATAGAGTTACCACTATTTTTTTTTTTTTTTTTTTTTGACAGCAACTTCTGTGAACTTCTGTGTTTACCTGCCAAGCAAGCTTCTTTTGGAAAAGGTCCTACTCTAAAAGGAAAGAATTTGTTCCAAAGGGAGCAAATTCTTTCCTTTTAGAGTAGACCCTTTTTCAGAAAGGGGACAACACACTTTTGACAGCACTACCTCCTCTGAAGTAAATAAGCAGTTATTAGAATTACATGTAAATTTGTATAAGTCTAAAACCATATACTTCTTTCAGTTGAAGTTTTACAGTCCTGTCAACAGTATTTCAGTCATGTTAAGCAGTCTCCCAAGAGAGGAAGAGAAAAAAGAAGAAAGATATAGATAAGAAAAAGGCCCCAAACCCTGATCTAGATTTAAGTGAAGCATGAACCTCACTGCCAAATGCCAGTGATAGTGGGGCCAAGCCTCTGAAGCTTTCACCAGGAGACTGCACTGACCGACCATCAATATAATGTGCAAAATCTTTAACCTTGAAAGTAAGAAACATGACACCTGCTTTGTTTTTCACAAACTAATTGTACATGTATTTGACTGTCTACTAAAACCGGTAGTCTAAAAGATCATCTAAGAATGGCAAACAGACCCTAGTTTTGGAGCATGCTAAGCATTAAGTATAACCATATTTATAATTTTGTTATTTTCAAAGCAATCCTCTTTTGCATCACGAAAACATACCTATATAATTTTGACCCCCTTAAACCCCACTTTTATATAGTAAAACTAGGGTTTACAGGGGTATACATTATTTTTGTTATTTCTGCTCAAAAATATAGATTGTGGGTACTCGTTAGAACTGCCTCAATGAGGCAGTTCTAACGAGTACCCACAATCTATGTTTTGAGCAGAAATGTGAAAAATATCAGAATTTTTTATCTGAAAAATTGCCATTTTTTGGTGGTAAAATTTTCAGTGTATATTTGAATAGGCGTGATTTCGTAATGGAGAAACATATCTATTCTAAACATTCAGACAAACATGTTTTAGCAAAAACAGTGCAGACACTCAGATGAAAGTTTTATCATCCAGGTCTGCATGGTCTACCTTTTAATAAGCACTTTTTAGACATGTACCAGTTGGAAGTCAATCAGACTTGTTCTTTCATTTCAGTAATGTGCTTAGAGTCATTTATTACCACAGCTCCCTACCTATCATCACGAGAACACGCCTATATAATTTTGACCCCCTTAAACCCCACTTTTATATAGTAAAACTGGGGTTTACAGGGGTATACATTATTTTTCTTATTTCTGCTTAAAACATAGATTGAGGGTACTCGTTAGAACTGCCTCGATGAGGCGGTTCTAACAAGTACCCACAATCTATGTTTTGAGCAGAAATATGAAAAATATCAGAATTGTTTTATCTGAAAAATTGTCATTTTCGGTGGTAAAATGTTCAGTGTATTTTAATAGGCGTGTTTTCGTAATTTGGAGGGGAGTGGGGAATGGCTTGGAAAAAAAAAGTGGGGATTTTACTTTTGAAATGTTCCCATAGTGCCAGATGGGTAAGGGGTTTTTGATTAAGCACCAAACCACTGGGCTCTGCGATGTCATTTGCAGTGCAGGGATGTCAGTGAAACAGCAGAGATATAGCAATTGCTTGTCCCTGCAGTATGAGGCTTTTAGCTGGAACCCGTCAAAATCCAACTATTTTTTGTGTGGGTGGGTTAGTGGATGTGGAAGGAGGGAGGTGGGGGAGGGGAATACAATATTTATCCTAATATTCTAACTCCTTATTCCTAAGTATTCAGACAGACACCTTAACTTTGTCACGCTGAATAAATTAAGAAACCACACCCACTTCTAACTGTCAGCCAATCAGATTACTTCGTCCAGGTTGTTGATATAAATTCATGTACTGAATGACAAACCGTGCAGATCCAGATCAGTTGGCTTCTTCAGAAGCCGACTGATCTGGATCTACACTGTTTGTAAAGGCAGGGTATATCCGGATTCAGCAGGACAAGGGATAATTCCACAATATAATAACTGTCCTAAATTTTTATAACCTCTCGACAGTGTATAAAATTGCTGGATGAGTGGCAAACAGTGTAGGCACAGATCAGATGCCATATTCTTAAGCATCTCATCAGGGTCTACTTTGTTTTCTCCGGCCTGACTGTCTGAAAACCTAGAGTAAATATGGTACATTGCCTGAATATATAGTCATTGTGGTAATCACCACCAACTATCTGTGCACATTTATTTGCCATTAAAAGCTTTTCTTTAAAATATATATATATATATATCTTACTTTTCCCCCGTCATATAAGTTTCCGAACTCACAAACAAGGAACAGAAATAGTCTTTCTCTTTTACAAAGAATGTTATCCACAATTTAGTAATATTTACACTCAAGTAACAGATCAACCATGCCACATTGTGTGACAAGTCGGTACCCATTACCACCGAATTAACCACACTCTTCAATTAACATACAAGTGAAGTGTAAACTTGCTCGTGACCTCTGACCTATCTGACTGCAGATCTCTAAAAGGTAAATCATAGCTCTGGATAAGAGGGAGTATCAGATATATATTTTTCTTATTTCTCTATAAAAACATATATTGTGGGTACGCACTATAAGCACCACTGCAAGGTACTTCTAATCAGTGGCCACAATATATGTTTTTGTGGAGAAATAAGAAAAATATTGATACTTTTTGGTTAAAAAAAAAGAGTGACTTATCTTAAGCTATGGTAAATATTGGATTTACCAGTGAATTAATGCACACACCTGACATATTGATTGAACTTCCTCCCATATCAATGCCTTTGCCGCTTCAGATGAGACACATACAGTTGCCTCTGGATATCTCCAAGAACAAGGCTCTCTTAAATACTTCAAGATATCCGTACCTCGACATATCAGATTTGCGGAATCGAGGAAAACAATAAATCGAACTACCACATTTAACAAATGAATATGTAATTTGACTCCTGAAGTTAGAGATATATTGAAAATATTGTGGAAAAGAGGAGAAATTGCTCCTTAGGAGCAATTTCTCCTCTTTTCCACAATATTTTGTTACTTGTTGTTAGATTTCAATGCTAAAACAGGAACCAGATTTTCACTTTGAGATAAGAGGTTATTCAGGAAAAGTGAGGTCGAGATAATGAGAGTTGATTGTATCTTTAACAAAAAAAAAAAAAAAAAAAAAAAAAAATTTTTTTCCCTTTTATTTCTTAAAAAAATTTGCTTCTGGTAAAGTAATTCAAAAGTACCCACTACATGTTTGTCTGGATATCATGTTTACTCAGATCTATACACTGGGACTGACAGGTTTGAGCAAACAGTGAAGTCCCAGATCAGACATCCCAGAATGGTGTCCAATAGAGGTCAATACTGCTTACCACATATCCTGCTGCTTTTACAGCCATCAACAGGTTGTAAAATGGATTTGTTCATATTTTAGGACATGTATGGAGCATTGGTAGTCCACCATTCCGGAGCTTTATGTCAGCACGTAGAAATCATTCAAACTAAAAGTTTATCAATTTACATCTTGTCTTTTTTACTATTTTAAATCTGTTCCATAATCGATATTTGCAAAATACATTTTCTTTCTTAACATATTTTTCTTTTAAACAACCAGTGACATCACGGTCAACTTATCCTCCAAGGACTGTATATTGCTAACTGTAATCACCCTCATAAAATAAAATCTTTACTTATTTACTTACTTACTGCAGGAAACGTCAGCTGAGATGCTCCTACTGCCAGGAGCTATGTACCTATTCCCCATCTTCTGCTATGGCCCTTTACTGCCCAATCCCCACCCCAGTACAGGGACCTGGCCTACACACAGAAAAAAAATGCAAATATCACAATTCTCCAGCTGTACGAACAGTCCACATTCACCTTTGAAATGCAAAATCTGCACCATCACCTTATGTCCAGGTCTCATGTTTAATGGACCCTGCCTAGGGCCGGGGCAGGGCCCAAATACAGAAGGATAACAGAATTATGATCCTCTATTAAACACTACAGATAAATGCTCAGGAGGAATGTGCTTAAATACAAATCAAAAGCATAAAATTTAAGACAAATTTCAGGAAACAGCGTGTTGTGTGTGTGTGTGTGTGTGTGTGTGTGTGTGTGTGTGTGTGTGTGTGTGTGTGTGTGTGTGTGTGTTTGTGTGTGTGTGTGTACACACAAATACTCAAAGAGAAAATAACAGATATAGGAACAGATATCAACAGCACATACTAAGGTTATTAATAATTACCCATAAAATTATTACTTTTTATTCGACCACACAATACATGCATCTGTCACAAAAGGCACTGCCAACTTGGCAGAGGACATGTGGCGGAAACCGATGTCCAAACATCATGAACCCCACCCCTCCCACACAGCTTGTTGATACATCCTTACATACATCTTTCTAGAGTGGGCACTTCTATTCTGAACATTACGAAAACAAGCCTATTCAAATAAACTGAAAATTTTACCACCAAAAATGAAAATTTTCAGATAAAAAAATTCTGATAATTTTTATATTTCTGCTCAAAACATAGATTGTGGGTACTCGTTTGAACCGCCTCACCGAGGCGGTTCTAACGAGTACCCACAATCTATGTTTTTGAGCAGAAATAAGAACAATAATGTATACCCTGTAAACCCCAGGTTTACTATATAAAAGTGGGGTTTAAGGGGGTCAACATTATATAGGCGTGTTTTCGTGATGATTTGGACAGAACCAGTGATCCAAATTGAAGTTTCAATCAAAAATAATAATATTAAAAGAAAAAGAATGGCAAACAGTTTAGATTCTGATGAAATGGTTCATATATCAAGGCAGTTCATCATTATCTACACCTTTGGAAAAAGTCTTTGTTTGTGTTGAGGTTTTACGGCCCAGGCAACCCAATGGGGTCATATCGAGCGCGGTCAGTTTACCTAACCACACGTTTACTGGGCAGGCTTAGTCCTCTAAGCGGTTAACCAGTATTGTGCACATTCTTTCGCCAGAAACTGACAACTGCCCTTCTTGAATCAGCGGAAGGGAGAGAATGACCGTAGAAAATATTTCATGATCAATCTCCACGAAAGAATGTTGCCGACCTCGGTCGCGGTTGGAAAAAGTCTACAGGGCTGAAAGAGTTATTGTATCCCTATTGTATTTAGTGTTTTTATCTCTCCCTTTCTGTAATTGTTTCTAGATGATGTCTTGAACTCTGTGGTGGGCAGCTCAATATGTTTATCAGAGAAGTTAGACTGGTTCCAGTCTCCAGTGACTAAATATTTCTCTCATAATCCTATTTGATAATCCACTAAAATAAAACCAAAAACATATCATGACTATAAAGGCTGGTCACTAGTGACCAGCCTCTATAGTCATGATATTACTTTGGTTTTATTTTAGTGGATTATTAAACAGATTATAAGAAAAAAATATTTAATCAGTGGAGACTGGAGCCAGTCTACTGAGAGGTGTGTGGCATTGAAACAGGTCATTATCCAGTTGGCATTTTTGAATTATGTCACAGTAGTGATCATTCTTTAGACTAAGAAAATGACATAGGTTATGTTTGCCAAGAGAAGCAAGCATCAAAGTACTGACAGCACTGGTGGGTCCACTGTCTCTGAGTGTAGGCATAGGTCTGGATAAGAGTGGGTATCAGGTAAAGATTGTTCTTATTTCTCCACGAAAACATGTATTGTGGGTACTCATTAGAAGCGCCTCAGTGAGGCACTTCTAATGAGTACCCACAACGCGAGGCGCTTCTAATGAGTACCCACAACATATGTTTTCATGGAGAAATAAGAAAAATATCAATACTTTTGGATTAAAAAAAAATTGCCTTAACTAGAGCTACAGTGTAGGCAAGGAAAATGGTCTTGAACGGGGACTTTACACTGTTTCATTTAATCCTAAACTTCCTGTTATTTAAGCAAACAGTGCAGATCCTGATCAGATGCCACATTCTGTGGAATCTGATCTGGGTCTGCACAATCTGCCAATGTCCCAGTCCAGGTTTTACAGGCACTCTGACATCACAGTGCCACGAATAGCGCAGCTATAAATAACTGTTATCTTGCTTTCGTACAAACATGCAGTTTGACTTCATTGGTCAGTGATAATCACATGGACAACAACTTTCAGGAAATTTTGGTGTATATTAATTGTATACTTTGACTCAATTTTAAACAATCAACCAAAAAAGTATCAAAATGCAGAACATGTGTTCATTCTGACTGCGGTGCTCTTACACCAAAAGGCCATGAAGCATGGATTTCTATTCAATATTGAAAGAACAGGAACTAGACTAAGTCTATGTTTGTTCATGATGTTAATTCAGACTGATCGATTTTTCACATTAACCCTTGTCCTGCTGAATAAATTAAGAGGCCATGCCCACTTCTAATTTTCAGCCAATCACATTACTTGATCCAGATTGTTGATAAAAATTCACATACTTCATGACAAACAGTGCAGATCCAGATCAGTTGGCTTCTTCAGAAGCCAACTGATCTGGATCTACACTGTTTGCAAAGGAAGGGTATATCCGGGTTCAGCAGGACAAGGGTTAACACTTCAGATCATTTAACAAATAGCAGGAAATAAAACAGGATGACTGACTGTCTTTTAGACCTAAAGCAAAATCAAGCTGGCTATTTCATCATTTGTAATAAAGTTGTTTTTTTTTTTGTTTTTTTTTTAAACCTTTACCACTCTTTTGGCTTATTCAGCAGATGACAAAGTAGTGATATTTTTCTTATTTTTCCCAGAAAACAGAATTTGACATGTCATGCAAATTGGAGGCAATTTGCATGATATGTGACAATCCTGTTTTTTGGGAGAAAAAAAAAATCAAAATTTTGTCTGCTAAAAATTATAGCCAGAGTGCTAAGCTTTATAATATCTATGACAAGCAGATTGCAAATACACCATCATGACGAAAACATGCCTATATAATTTTGACATTATTTTTCTTATTTCTGCCCAAAACATAGATTGTCAGTACTCGTTAGAACCACCTCGCTGAGGCAGATACATCGAAACATTGATGCATCATGATAGTGACTGCCATGATAGTGCTAGTTTTTTAACTATCGATAACTACCTTTGATAGTCTCTTCAACTATCGATAGTTTTGATAGTTAAATTTTTATTCTTGTACATTTTCTCCTGTAATACCATTCTTAAGTTTTTTGTCAAAATTAACAAAGCATGGAACAGAAAGGACTTCTGCTTTGAAAATGTTTGATAAAATTGTGGCAAAGCTGATATTTGAGAGTGCAGTAATGTTTAAGGCATTTTTACAGGCAGTCAAGTCTTTATAAAATCAACTAAATTTATTTCATTTGGAAATGCTGATAGTATTGTGATATGCATCGTGATAATTTAGACCCTTGATAGTACATGTAACAGTATCGTGATATGGGTTTCTCTGATCGTGACAGTATCGTGATAGTCATAATGTGGCATGATAGTCAGCACTAAGTTCCAAATAAGAGGGATACAGCCAGAAATAGTTGCCTTGAT
Source organism: Anodontia alba (assembly GCA_964016985.1). NCBI lineage: Eukaryota > Metazoa > Mollusca > Bivalvia > Lucinida > Lucinidae > Anodontia > Anodontia alba. The sequence continues at coordinate 74,837,290 of OZ024832.1, forward strand.
TCTCAATGAAATTGTTTTGTGGGTGCTAACTGGAACTGCATCATTTTAACCCTTTAAGCCCCAAGCTAAATTTGTAGCAGACGACATTCTAAAATTTTCATTTTTTATTTTTCAGAGAAAACAAGTCTTGATATTTCATGTGAATCATCTGCTTGGCAGACGATTTACATGCAATGTCAAGACTTGTTTTCTTCTGAAAAAAAAAAAAAAAAAAAAATATCAAAATTGTTGTCTGCTTTAGTTGTGATTGGCGCTTTAAGGGTTAAGGGGACTGGATACACTTGGTAGATTTTCTGTGCTTTTTACAAGGAAAACAACTCTCTCTCTCTCTTCTCTCTCTCTCTCTCTCTCTCTCTCTCTCTCTCTCTCTCTCTCTCTCTCCGGGAACTCAGAAAGGGCAAAGGACATGTCAGCTGCACTTAGAATATTAAAAGTGCCATTAGGTTTATCCCTGAAAAACTCCAGGGTTTGAATTTGACGGGACAGAAATCTTCTCATGTATAATGTCCCCTTCTACAGACCTTTTATCATGTTATCACCTCATCATTATCCTGCAATGAATGATATAATATTGATGGGCTGTAACATTACAGGGAACTTTGGTTTCCATTTAAAACTTGCCTATACAATTTCCTATACTTTGCACAATAAAACCCCAGAACTGGAGGTGAGCAGTAAACTTTGAAATATATTGTACTGTCCTTTCAACATCTTTTGGAAAGTCGTTTTTTCGCCTGTCGCTTTACACAGAAGTAAATTTGCGAACTTTTGTCATGGTTAAATGCAAAACCATTTATTCGTAACTTCCTAGGCACAAAAAGTTTTATTCTAGTCATTGGTTTTTAAAAAATCAAATATTTTCACTTTTTCCCATAGTAGAAATGAATGCAAATTATGCAGAAATCTGTAGGGTAGGTAACTTGGAGGCAGATTTTCAACAAGTTCTGCTTGTTCATTTTTTTCTGAAATTTTCACAATATCATTGTGAAACATCAATAATTCAAATTCTGTAAAGAAACATGAAAATTATTTTCTTAATAAAAAAATCCAAAAAATCACTTTACTATAGAAATATAAGGTCAGGTTAAGCCTGTCAGTTTACCCAACCACACTTTTCCTGGGCAGGCTTATTCCTGCAAGTAGTTAACCAGGGCCCAGTTGTTCAAAGCATCGTTAGCTTAACGAGCTCGTTAAGGGTCATTTCGTTAACTGTTTTAGCAGATTCAATATACAATATTCTGATATTTTTTGCTGAAAAAATGTGAGTAGCTTTTGCACTGCAAAAGCTACTCACATTTTTTCAGCAAAAAATTTCAGCATATTTGCGTATCACTCCATGTAAATTTTAACGAATCGTTAACTAACGACGTCGTTAGCTTTGAACAACTGGGCCCAGTACTTGTGCATGCTTTTTCTCCATGTAACTGATAACTGCCCTTCTTGAATCAGTGGAAGGGAAAGAATGACTGTTTGTTTGTGTTCAGGTTTTACAGCTCAGTCAGCACAATGGGTCATGTCGAGAGCAGTGAGTTTACCTAACCACACTTTTACTGGGTAGGCTTAGTCCTCTAAGCAGTTAATCAGTATTGTGCACATTCTTTCGCCAGAAACTGACTGTTTCCCTTCTTGAATGACTATACAAGAACATTTCATGACCACTCTCCACCAAAGAATGTGTTGCCAGACCAGGCGGTGATCAAACCTGTAATGTCCTGGTCACAAGTCAGATGGGCATCCGATTGAGCCACCAGGGCTGGCATGAATCAGGTAAGCATGGAAGTAGAACACTGGAAGAATTTAAAAACTAAAATAGCTATATTTTGTTAAAAAGAGTAATATATTCTCTAAAGGATAGAATGTTATCTGATCAGATAAATCTCATTAGTGATTGATTTTGTATGTTGCAGAGAGTGTTGCGGTGACAGCTAGAGTGTCCTGCAACTTCCACCTGAACACAATTAAGGATTGCTCAAACTATCTGAGTATACTTCATCATTGATTTAACCCATGGCAGTCTGGAGACCCTCAAATGGGCAATTGGCAAACAGTGCAGACCCAGATCAGATGCTGCAGAACATGGTGTCTGAACAAGGTCTCCACTATTTCTAAATAGTTTAGCCAGTTTTCTCTAGGAATATCTTTTAACCCTTAAAGCGCCAAGAAAACCTGCATCTGAAAATGGAGTCTGCTGAATATTTTTGCAAACTTTTTGAACCTATTTCTGCATACAGGCAAACAGTGTGGACCCTGATCAGACTGCTCCTAGAGGAGTAGTCTGATCTGGGTCCACACTGTTTGCAAAAATGACTTTTAAAATCACAAGCACATGACAAAGCAGACGACAATAGTTGCAACTGGCGCTTTAAGGGTTAATAATTACAGGGACTGGATACCCATGGTAGATTTTCTCCCATATCCTCTAAGGAAGACAACTTTTGTGACTTCTTGTTTGCTTTTCTATAATCCAATCCCTTTTGAAATGGTCTACTCTAAACAGAAATTGCTCCCACCCAGGTTTTATGGTATATATGTTTTATTTATAGTTTTTTTTTCAATACAATATATATCTCTTTTCTTGTCTATTACATTCTTCGTTGTTATATAACTGTAATTGAAAAGAGGTAAAAAAAATATCTTTTATACTTTTTTAGGAATATTCAAAATTTTCAGATATTTTAATTAACTCTTGTCCTGCTGAATAAATTAAGATGCCACACCTATATCTAATTTTCAGCCAATCAGATTACTTGATCCAGATTGTTGATATAAATTCACATACTTTATGGCAAACAGTGCAGATCCAGATCAGTTGGCTTCTTCAGAAGCAAACTGATCTGGATCTACACTGTTTGTAAAGGCAGGATATATCTGGGTTCAGCAGGACTACGGTTAAAATTTCATATGTCTGTGTTCCCTGGTGTAATGTTATAGACAGTAACTTGAGAAATGTATATGCCTTCTCCCTTTAAGGGCACTAAATATATTTGGTCACAGTTTTTCCATCAGTTTATACAAGGAAGAAAACTATTATGTCAATTCCTGCTTGATTTTTTTGCAAACCAATCCCCTTCAGAAAAGCGACCGTCTTTAAAAGGATAGAATTTGCTGATAATTTCTGATTCATTTTTTCCCCTTTTTACTATTTATATTGAGTTTGTCTGATTTCTGAATAAATTAGGCATAATTTGTATGGTGTGTTTAAAACCTCAGAAATAGTATAGGATTTTTTTTTTTTTTTTTTGGCCTATTAAAGTGCCCACTTAAAAAGGGGTGGAGCCTAACTTGCCCAAGCACATTAGAGAGGTTCTAAACCTGCTGAGACTATAAAAAAGAAAGGCAGACACCACTTAAGAATAATATTCATTTTTTCACAGAAAATATGACTAGACATTTCATTCAAATTGTCTCCTTTGGAGAAATTTCAAATGAAATGTCAGGTCTCATTTTCTGTGAAAAATAAGAAAATTATCACATATAATCATCTGATAATTTGGTCTACAGCCAGCAGCAAAATTATCAGCTTATAAACAGATACTTACTGACATCTAAGAAAATAATGAAAATATTACCTTAGTGACAACAAATTTCAACATCTTTCCTTTCCAACTAAATCCAATATAAATGACATCTGCTACGCAATCATGTATATTATTAATCCTTCAGAAAGTACATTATTCCAGCTCAAGAAAATGCCATATGTTTCTCATATTACAAAAAGAAAATACTTTGAACATGAGAAATGGAATCAATAATCCACGAGCAGAATACAGCAAACATGATACAGACAGTACCGTATTTCTATTTCCTTTACAGTTCTATTTTTTTTATATTTTTTCCTCCCAGTCTAAAGAAAGTACAAAATAACTGAATAAAACAAACACGAATTGAAAATTATATATTTTGCAATTATCAGAGGACTTGTTACGAAGGACATTACGAAAACACGCCTATTCAAATATACTGAAAATTTAACTACCAAAAACTGAAAATTTTCAGATAAAAAAAATCTGATGTTTTTTCATATTTCTGCTCAAAACATAGATTGTGGTTACTCAGAACTGCCTAAGCGAGGCGGTTCTAACGAGTACCCACAATCTATGTTTTTGAGCAGAAATAAGAAAAATAATATATACCCCTGTAAACCCCAGTTTTACTGTATAAAAGTGGGGTTTAAGGGGGTCAACATCACATAGGCATGTTTTCGTGATGAGTAGTTGTGATTTTGTTTGTGTTGCGGTTTTACGGCCCAGTCAACCCAATGGGGTCATGATGAGCACAGTCAGTTTACCTAACCACATGTTTACTGGGCAGACTTAGTCTTCTAAGTGGTTAACCAGTATTGTGCACATTCTTTCACCAGAAACTGACAACTGCCCTTCTTGAATCAGCGGAAGGGAGAGAATGAAGGTAGAAAATATTTCATGATCAATCTCCACAAAAGAATGTTGCAGACCTCGGCCGGGGTTGAACCTGTGACCTGGTCTTAAGTCCAACGCGCATCCAATTGAGCCACCGAGGCCGGCAAGTAGTGATAATTTTCTCCATTTCTCCATAAAAACTTATGTTGTGGGTACTCATGAGAAGTGCCTAACTATTGCCAAATACTATTCCTTAACAAGTTCTCTGATTAATTACTATATCAAGCACATGAATATTCATATAATGTAATTATTTCTATTATTATCACTATCTTTCTTTCTTATTATTTTTTTCCTGTTCATATTACAAACACTTTTTTTTCCTGCAGAAAACTGCCTGTATATTAAACTGCATACAATTCCTCAGTTTTGATATTTGAAAAAAATAAATAAAAAATAACCATAACTTAAATATTCATTATTGAAATTATTATTATTATTGTTGTCCCATTAAATATACTTTTCATCTATCCAGCTATGTGAAACAATAAAACACAAATTGTCCGACAGAAAGCCTTCAAAATACTTTAATCTTTCAAGGAAGCCATATCCCATTTCTTAGTCATTAATATCATCTTCTTAGGTTTCCAAACATGGTCGGTATGTCTCAAAATAAACATAATATTACCCAACAAAGTCAAACACAAGCAGACCTGGTCTAGCTATCCCCATTAAAGTCATTCATCATATTTAAACTTTCTATCAATGAAAATTTTGAAAAGTTGAAAAAATCAAACATGTCAATAATAATGGGTAATGTCTTGCTTGCAAGAGGTGTACCTTGATTAATGACGTAATTATAGTCTGCCTCAAGACAATTTCCACTTTCTTTCTGTAATACAAGAACATGGATGATACTTTTAGTTATTAAGTAATTTTTAAGTAAGAATCTAAACAAACTTAAAATTCCAATGTTTTAATTCAAACAAATACCACAGTTTAAGACACCAGTAGTACTTTTTCAGCGAAAGAAAAAAAAAGAAAGTATTGATATTTTTTCTTAATTCTTGACAAAAATGTATGTGTTGGGGTTTCTCATTAGAAGCATTTTGCTGAGTGACTCTTCTAATGAGTATACCTACAACGTACTGTATTCAATCTAATTACCACACGGTGTGCTTAGATTTTTCAAAATTATTGACATTTAGTAAAATAACCACCTAATAAGGCAGGCTTTAAAGAAATTAATCAGTTGAATATTTCAAGAGGGTCATTTTAAGATGCTTATGCGGTACTTTTTCTGATTGATTTCTAACAGTCTATGTTGTTGGTACTCATTTGAACTGCCTCAACTTGTTGAGGTGATTCAAATGAGTACAAACAACATATGCTTTTAGAAAGAAGTAGATAAAAGTGCAGAGGCTGAAATCTAAAGACTAAGAATTTGCTTGACTGTGTGCTTATAGAGGCATATCTGATAACTAAGTCAAATACAGTATGTTTTATTTAGAATAGAGAAAATTATTTATCTGGATATCCCTCCTATCTGGAGCTATCAGTGAGGTTAGTGTACAAAAGGTGGTCTACCAAAATGATGGCAATTTGATGCTGTCATATCAAATGAGCTGCAGCATGAGAAAATGTACCTTGGGACATGTGCCCCCTGTGAAGATTCAGGTCAGCCAGCACATTAGCAGGTTGTAAAATTTACTTGTTCTAATTTTAGGAGAAATATGTTAAGAAGAAACCACAACCTCTTTCGTTATAATGCTGTTGCAGAAATCCAAAGAAAAAATCATATTAGCAAAACAACGATGTTGTATCCAAACAAAAATGTGTACATTACCATAAATGGTTATTTTTTTTATATATATATAATCTCTTATCGATACATTTTTGCTTGGATACAAAGTTTTTGAAGTCCACCTTTAAACCATCTTATGCCTGAAACCATGCTAGTTAAACAACCATGTTGTATCCAAAAAAAAAATGTATATGTTATATAGAAAAGTGACCATTTATGGTCATTTTCCTATATAATCTATTCATTTTTATCCAAATACTGTTGATTATTCTCATTTTATTCCATACTGATTCTTTAACCCTTGTCCTGCTGAATAAATTAAGATGCCACACCCACTTACAATTTTCAGGCAATCAGATTACTTAATCCAGTTTGTTGATACAAATTTACATACTTAATGGCAAACAGTGCAGATCCAGATCAGTTGGCTTCCTGTTCTGGATCTGCACTGTTTGTAAAGACAGGGTATATCCGGGTTCAGCAGGACTAGGGTTAAAACAGAAATATTACTTCAAGATAAATCAGCCTAGTTTTGACTTAAATTTTGTTAAAATATTTGATTATCTTTGCAGATATCAAATCAATTACGTCCTACAAGCTAATATGATGTGTCTTAAAAACCAGTACCTAGCACACCTAAAGGGATAAAAATCTGTCAATCCATCATTGTTGAGCTTCCGGTCTTTTCTGTCAAATTGTGACTTTCTTCACCTTAATCTCAAATTTTATTTTACCTAAAGAATTTCAAATCAAATGAGGACAATGTTAGTGTAAAGATTTGCCCTAATTAATGTATATGCCAGGAAGTAGAGTTAAGTTAATGTGACAAATTTATTACCAATGAAACTAAATTTAGAGGCAAAGCTGCATTATATTCAGAAATGTTCTCCGCTTTTACCTTAACTTTCAAATGAATTTTAGTGATTAATATATTGACAGTCAATAATAAAAATGCACCACTTTTGAAATTTTGATTTTTTTTTTTTCTAAAAAAAATTGATTTTTATCTCAAATGAGTCATAGTCACATGTATCGCACTCTGATATATGAATAAAAACTTGTTTAGAAACATAGCTACAGATAAGAGGGGTATCCACATAATATTCTTATTTCTCGACAAATACATATGTTGTGGGTACTCATTAGAAGCGCCTCACTGAGGCGCTTCTAATGAGTACCCACAGCATATGTTTTTATTGAGAAATAAGAAAGATATCAGCATTTTTCGGATGAAAAAAAGTGCCTTATCTGTTGCTATGTAGAAATAAGCTAAAAACTTCATTCAGTGCTTCAAATCAAAACAGAAATCTGTGCAAACAGAAGAGCCAGATGAGCCATATCAGGATCTACACAGTTTGTCACTATACTTTTTTATTTCTTCTTTTTTACCTGCAGAGCTCCAGACAAGAAGGAGTATCAAGTAAATATTTTTTTCTTATTTCTCCATTATAACATACATCGTCAATGGCATAGCCTGAATGGAATTATTTTTACACACATCCAGGTAAAATCTTGAAAATTAAGCCTAGAATCGCTTCCAAAATAGGGGCTACTCTTAAATGAAAGAATTTGCTCCCAGAGGGAGCAAATTCTTTCCTTTAAGAGCAGCCCCTATGAAGTAGAAAAGAAAAATATTTTATGTTCATGCCACTTCATCATAAATATTTTTCTTAGGCATGTTACGCACATTCGTAATGTGCGCAATGAGCGCTACGCCTATGATTGTGGGTACTCATTAGTGAAAGTGCCTCGGCATAAACAACTCCTAACTTGCCAACTGAAAGACCGGCTAGAACCACTTTTAGTCTTTTGTGTGATAATATGAAGTTTCTGGTTGTCTGTGTTGAGTTTTACGGCCCAGTCAACCCACTGGGGTCATGTGGAGCACGGTAAAATTGCCTAACCACACGTTTACTGGGCAGGCTTATTCATCCAAGCGGTTAACCCGTATTGTGCACATTCTTTCGCCAGAAACTGACAACTGCCCTTCTTGAATCAGGGGAAGGGAGAGAATGACCGCAGAAAATATTTCATGATCAATCTCCTTGAAAGAATGTTGCCGGCCCAGCAGGGATTGAACTAGCAACAGACACATTACCATTTGGACGCGCATCCAACTGAGCCACCGGGTGTACAGGCTGATAAGGTTCTCTTCATTCTTCTTAGATCTAGATAGGAGTGGTATAATCTAGATCAATATTTTTCTTATTTGTCTTTTTTTTTTTTTTTTTTTTTTTTTTTTGGAGGGGGTTGTGGGGGGAAGGGTGGGGGGGGGGGGGTGTGCAGGGTGCAAATGGGTAAATTTGAAAAAGATAAAAAAAAAAAATTATTGCTGAAAACAAAGTCCTTCCCCAGTGGAGCTTTGACTCTTCAAATGTTGAAAGGGCCATATTTGTTTGATTAAGCTCATAGAGAAAGTAAAATAAATAATAAAAAAAAACAACAAACAAACAAAAAAACAGAGTGAGAACTTTTGTATGGTCCGCAAAGAGTGTTGCAGTGGTGGACACAAAAATTATCCTTCTGTTTTTTGTTTGCTTTTTGTTTTTGTGAATGAAACTGGAGATGGTTTTATAAACAAGGAAGTTTTTTTCATTAATGTAAAGAAACATCTTGTTTCTTCCTTTTCTAGTTTGCTTTAGGCAGCAGAGTTATAAGAAATATGTTCAGCTATTATCCTTTCTAAAGACTCTTTTATGGCCCATCAATATTAATTTGAAGCATGCTGAACTAGCCATATATTATAGGATTCATAAGACGAAATTGTATTATCCTGCATGTGAAAAGCGCTTATAGAAGTGACGTCAAAGGGTAATACTATCGGAAGATAATATTACAGGATAAAATGACAGAATATTACCCTGCACGTGACATGCTCTCGACCAATGAGATTTCTAATATAGCTTACTATATTAGAATTTTTTATTTCTAATATTAATGAGGTCTAATAATAACAATATTAGTTTCACAGCTTGTCTGAACTATTCAGTAATTAACACATAATTTAGCGTCAAGTGCTGTTTTGATTATTGATTCAATTCAAGAACTGTTCATGAATTTTTTGAAAATATTCAAAAATTATGATGTAGTGGTTCATGAATAGATTCACATATTTCATGAACATTAATAATGTCATGAACTATTCCTTCATTTCAGGTTGCCTGCTACAAGTTTAGCTATACTCTAATCCATTTTAGACTGAATAAAATCTCCCAGACTGTATATACACTGTAACCTCGTTATAACGCTGATCGTTAGAATGCAAAAATCAGTATAACGCGGGTGTTCCATGGCTCCCGCTTTTTTCTCCATAAATAAGTTAAAAACCAATTTTTTCTCGTGAATTTTGGTAAAAAATTAATGTGTATTGGTTTCAAAGCTATGAGAAAAAAAAAACAGTAAAATTGTCCGTCAATTAAGTGGATTAACGGTCCACTGCACTTAAATCTACCTGTTGACCTACAAACGTGAACACATGTAACGGTAATTGTCAATCACCTTTACCACCTTTACATAATACATTGTACAAACAATTACCTATACTGTTAAAACTGACTGATAAGCGTTACAACAAACATAATTACTAGCGCTTTGATTACGCGAATGATTTCAGTGTCACAAAATTGTGCAATTTCTGCCCCAACTTTATGCCCTTATAAGAGTGTACTGAATGCTGAGTGAAGACATTCCTACCCATAAGGTACGTTCGCGTCCTTCCGTAAGACTTTCTCTAGCATCTTGCTTCATTTGTGTATTTCTTTTCATTATATTTTATTCTTATTTTGTGATTAATCATATGTTTGCTTTTCAGATTAGTAGACTGTGTACATAAAAAAAATAAATAAAACTGCGGTTCCGTGGTTATTTTAGTGTGGTGTATTTATTTTTGGTGTCAGTGTTTTTTGTGTTCAGGTGATTTTAATAGTGTTGAAAAAATTTAGTGACGTGTTTTTTCTGTCGGTGATTTTTGTGTTCTGTTTAACTTATTCAAGTGATTTTATTAGTGTTGAAAAAAAAAAAGAAACTGCGCTTGCGCTTCCGCCATATTTTAGTGTTGTGTATTTTTTTAGTGACGGTGATTTTTGTGTATTCAAGTGATTCTAACAAGTACCCACAATACAAATGTACAGTATGTTTCTAACAAAAAAATCAAGAAATTATAGCTTATTTACACTCCTTGTCTTTAACGCGATTCTGAGCAGAACATTTAAAAAAAGAAAAAAAAAAAAAAAAATTTTTTTTTTTTTCTGCGGTCACCTATCTTAGTATTTTTACACAAAACGTTGCTTAACTTCGTTAATTTTCCAATACACGTAACCGCTCGGCTAAACTTCCAATACACAGTCTGACGAGTTAAAAAACCAATAATACCGATTAGCAGTCTCATTTATATGGACCGATACAAACTTACGGTAAACTGGACAAAACTGACTGATCAGACTAGGATAATAAATGGATTTAATAGATAAAAAACCTTTTGTATTAGAATACTTTTTATTGATCTAAAACATATTTTTCTTTTTGTCAGCAATACATGCACTGAAATCAACATTTTAAAAGATCACAGTATTGGTGGGTGGGGTACAAATTGTTTGACAACGGTATGATGACTGTCGGTACCCCCAAAATTATAACGCGGTAATCACCGCTAACGCGGTCGGCTTTCTTGGACCCCAACACCCAAAACGAGGTTACAGTGTATTAGTGGAAATAAAAAACGCAAGTTCAGTTTGGTGTCATAACTTTTTTATTAGGTTGTCTACGCTAAAACATCACTGTGGACAAGCTAACTGGTATAGGATTTAAAGTTTTCATAAAAAAGGTCAAAACTGTTCAAACACATACATTAAAAAGATCAAACGTCACTATAGGACCATCACTTTAGCAATTTTGGTAGACCTCCCATCCCCAATGATTTGTGCAAAGATTTTTTAGTTCTTATTTAGTTCTGGTGAAGAAGATTTTCAAAGGTTTTTACCATATATGGGCATGGCAGCCATCTCGGTAAATGGACCACGACTATTTTAACAATCTCTTGTTCCCCTGCCCCAAAGATGGAAATCATTTTAGTATTTCTATTATTTTACTCCAAAAGAAAACTTGCTTTATTTTCACTAGTATATTTGAAGAGTCGAATTACAATTTTAGGTAATGACAGGCTATGTGATTTAGTCATATTCCTGGAGAAAATGCCTCAACTTTTTCAAAAAGTGGAGACCCTGATCAGATGCTGCATTCTGCAGCATCTGATCTGGGTCTGCACTGTTTGCCAATTACCCTTTTGGGGGTATCCAGACTAGGGATAAGGGTTAACACAACAAACAAGGTGTACATATCTCCATTATAAAACTGCCAAAAAGGGTCAAATTAATTATCTATATACCCTAAAGGATTCTGGAAAACCTGAGCAATACAGGAAGATTTATATCCTACTGTCATCAGATGACATATCTAGGGTGTTGGTTGTGTAACTGGGAAAGACAACAATCCTATCGCTCTCGGCAGATCACTAAGATGTTGTTTCTTTCTTTTCTTTCTTTTTCATTTGCTTTATTATTTTCCTTGATCTTAACCCTTATCCTGCTGAACCCGGATATACCTTGCCTTTGAAAACAGTGTAGAACCAGATCAGTTGGCTTCTGAAGAAGCCAACTGATCTGGCTCTGCACTGTTTGTCATTAAATATATGAATTATTATCAACAATCTGGATCAAGTAATCTGATTGGCTGAAAATTAGAAGTGGGCATGGCATCTTAATTTATTCGGCATGACAAGGGTTAAGATACACATAAGGCACACACTATTGTAGTGTCACTGTCAACTCTCCAACCCCTACAACCCTCCATATAATCAAAGCACTATATAGTGCAGGTGCTAGAGGCCTGGGCATCAGAATAGTCTTCTATTGTCAACAGGTTTTCATAATCATTTATATAAAACTTTCAGTTAGTTATTATTACCATAGCTCTAAATTAGATACTTTTTTCAATCAAAAAGTATGGCTATTTTCCTCATTTCATGGAATAATAAGAAAAATATTAATCTGATACCACCCCCTCCCCACCCCTATTATTATTTTATTTTTTCCTAGCAAAGGGAGGTTAATATATCATGAAAATATGCATCAAAATGTCAAACCCTATTTTTGTATAAAAAAATCATAAAATTGTTGTCTGTTGTGTTTGCTTAGATAGAAGGAAATGTTAATATTCCTTCTGAAAAAATAATTACAATACTTTGGTGACTTTTTTTTTTTCTAAAAATAGCAGACCACTTTTTTTTTTCAAATTATCTCAAGTGAGGATGATTTTAAATGCATTATATTAATCCTTAACTCTTTCCCCGCTAGTGTTGACTTTTGTCGTCTGCTGATAACCTTTGCAAACTTTTTGGACCCAGATCAGGCCTGACAAAAGATCGGGCCTGACCTGGAGCCAAACTGTTTCACACTCTGATGGTATTCTTGAAATGTATTTTTCGAAAAAAAAAAAAAAAAAAAAAATCCACAGATGACAAAAAGCATACAGTTACCTAGCATGTAAAGAGTTAAAGTGCCAATGACAACAGCAGCAGATGCCATTCTGAAATATATATAATTTTTTTTATTTCAGGCTTATAGCTTTCAGTGCAGCATATGCACGTAAGCACCAGCTTAAGCAGAACCAAGATACCAGAGTGATCCCAAAGTAAATTTGGAAATAAAAAACTTCACTATAACCCTTGTCCTGCTGAACCTAGATATACCCTGCCTTTGCAAACAGTGTAGATCCAGATCAGTTGGCTTCTTCAGAAGCCAACTGATCTGGAGCTGCACTGTTTGCAATTAAGTATGTGAATTTATAGCAATAATCTGGATCAAATAATCTGACTGGCTGAAAACTAGAAATAGGCGTGGCATCTCAATTTATTCAGCAGGCCAAGGGTTAAAACCCTTGCTCTGCCATCAGTTGGAGACCCCTGAGCATGTTTTCCAACACACTTTCAAATAATTTATATAATTCTAAAACTGAATTTTCTTAACTATTGAGTCAGAAGCCAAATGAACAATAAAAACATGAAACATAGTACACTGGCACATAACTCAGTCAAAAATTGATGAAATTTGCTGATTAGCAATCCCAAACCAGATCTCCACAATATCAAATTTTAATGCACATATCAAATTTGGTGAAAATTCATTGAGATTTACTCAAGTTATTGTCCTGAAACTAAAATACAGATGTTTTGCGGGCAGATAACTAGGTCCCAAATTTTGAAGAAATTTGCCCATTTGCAATCGGAAACCAGATCTCAACAATATCAATGCACATACAAGTTATTGTCCCAAAAGGAAATACAAGCTTGTCGCGGGCTGATAACTGCCAAACATTGACGAAATTTTACCGTAAGCAATCCCAAACCAGATCTCCACAATATCAATGCACCTTCCAAGTTGAATTATAATTCATCGATATGTACTAAAGTTATTGTCCAGAAACGAAAACATTGGCGGATGGACAGACATACGACAAATGGACAGACAGACAGATGGATGGACACATGGACGATCAATGTGATCCATAATACCCTGCCAATATCATGTGGCCGGTTATAAAAATATATTCCTATATGGAAAATGGCATTGAATATTATATCAACTGCAGATGTGTCAGGATAGCTGCAGTTATTTTCATCAAATAGAACATACATGTCTCCAGCAAGGGAGGTCACAGAATTGTCATCTTTGCAACCTCTATAACCCAAGGTGACAAACAAATGTTTTCATGCAGAGTATATAATATTTATTTTATATACTTAGCAGTGAAATCAATGTATATCTGAAATGAATAAAAATGATATTTTCACTTGTGAAAAATAACAAGTTGAAGTTATTTTTACTACTTGTTTCGGAATACTTCAGTTGTCTTCATTGTGTCCCTAACTGAAGCCGATCCCACTTCACTTTTTTTAACTCTTCTCTGTTTCTGACCAAACTATCAAGTGTTTGTATGCATTTTCTTAGATAGAATGTAAGAAACATTTTGGTAACAAGATTATTTTAGTTTACAGATTTCTTTTTTTGTTTTTGTCTCTCTAGAGCTATGAATGTTAAGCACTGAACGTCGATGCCAAGACCTTAATGTTTTGTTTGATGACGTTATTTATGATGTCAGAAGTGTGCATTGGCATGTAAACAATAAAATAAAAAGAAAATTTACTTTTTTTCAGTGAATACCATAAAAAACTTTCATCTTGTGTAATGAAAACATTAAAATTTTCACTCATGCTTTGCACTCGTGAAAATACTGATGTTTTCATTACACTCGATGAAACTATTTATAGTATTCACAGCAAAAGAATAAATATCCTCTATATAATATCAACTGAAATCCACGACTACTTATGTGCAGTCCCTGATAATATATATAGTATTGCACACAGTATCTGAAAATCGATATTTCATTAAAAATAATTATCTTATTTTGTGACAATTATAGCTCTGTGTGTCTTAAGAAAAGTTGTCTCAAAATAAGAGGGGCCTGGTTATATTTAACCGTTAACATTCTCTGGTCTAATTCAGCAGATGACAAATTGACAGTTTTCTTACTTTTTCCCAGGAAACATGTTCTGACATTTCACTGGAGATTTTGTTTGTGTTGAGGTTTTATGGCCCAGTCAACCCAATGGGGTCATGTCAAGCGCGGTCAGTTTACCTAACCACATGTTTACTGTGCAGGCTTAGTCCTCTAAGCGGTTAACCAGTATTGTGCACATTCTTTCACCAGAAACTGACAAGTGCCCTTCTTGAATCAGCGGAAGGGAGAGAATGACCAAAATATTTCATGATCAATCTCCATGAAAGAATGTTGCCGACCTCAGTGGGGGTTGAACCCGTGACCTCCTGGTCTTCAGTCGGACGGGGCATCCAACTGAGCCACCGAGGCCGGCATTTCACTGGAGATAATTTGCATGAAATGTCAAAAAATAGTAAAGAACATGTCCAGGAATAGTCACAAAATCTGGTTTCTGGGAATCAGTGTAGACTCAAGTCAAACTGTTCCTCTTGGTCTGTATTATTTATTCAACAGACATTCCATTAAAATTTTTTAGATGCCAAACTTAGTAATTATTAACCCAGGTCCTGCTGAACTCAGATATAACCTGCCTTTGCAAGCAGTATAAATCCAGACCAGTTGGCTTCTAAGAAGCCAGCTGAACTGGATCTGCACTGTTAGATATTCAGGACGTGAAACTGATATCAGCAATCTGGAGCAAGTAATCTGATTGGCTGGAAATTTAAAGTCGGTGTGGCATCTTAATTTATTCGGCATGGCAACAAACAGATAAGATTTCAGTATGAGTATTATGGTAAGTCCCTTTTAGTTTGACAAGGTTAAGCTTAGCATTGGAACCATATCTTCTGTTTGTGCAGCTGTTAATCTTCAACTGATGACAAACTTGTGATACCATAATACTCTAAAATTTCTGGACATTGTAAGTCTTCACCATACTTATCCTAAAATATTTAATGCTGAGTTTGTTAAGTAAAAGTTTCAGCAGATGACATTAAGAACTATATTTTTCTATTTTGTTTTCTCAGAAAATAAGTTTTGACATCTCATGCAAATTATCTCCTTTTGAGACAATTTGCATGAAATGTCAAAGCCTATTTTCTGGGAAGAAACAAGAAAAATATTTCAAAATGCTGTCTGCTGAAATTTTTACCCAGCATGCAGTGGGCTGAATGACCTAGCTGTACACAGACTGAATGGCATAGAACAAAAGCGGCAGTTACATCTGGATCTGACCGGAATAAGTAATGTAAATATGATATTTTGCTTGCTTTTCCTTGAAGAATATTGTAAGGTGTGACCTGAGCAGGACCTAATTTCATTTCTTGTACAGTAATTTGTCGAAGCAAACAGCAATAGATGACATTGTAATTTTTTTATTATTTTTAAGAGAAAATAAGACTTGGCATTTCATGTAAATCATCTGCTGAGCAGATGATTCACACAAAAAGCCAAACCTTATTTTTTCTGTGAAAAAACAAAACAAAAAAAATAATAAATAAATAAAAATAAAAAATAAAAAAAAAATAAAATAAAGAAAATAACTAAATGAAATAAAATAATAAAATTTTAGGTCATCTGCAGCATCGTGATTAGTGTTAGGGTTACACATCATAAATCTTTATTGTATAATATCCTAATTTGTCTGATTAGTGCTGAAGGAATGGTAATCAGTGCAGACGCTAACTAAACTGCTCTTAAATAGAAAAAATTTCATCTTGGTCTATACTCTCATAGACATGATCCTGAATATATATACTGATGTCTCCAGAAAGCAAAATACTTTCAGATGTACATTTTTAGAGTTTCGATGAACAGTAAATATATGTCACCTCTCAAAAACAGCCACCTTAATATCTAAACAGTCACTTTAAAACTTCTGGGCCCAGATGTTCAAAGCTAACGATGTCGTTAGTTAAAGATTCGCTAAAATTTACATAGAGTGATACACAAATATGCTGAAATTTTTTGCTGAAAAAATGTGAGTAGCTTTTGCACTGCAAAAGCTACTCACATTTTTTCAGCAAAAAATATCAGAATATTGTATTGTGAATCCGCTAAAACAGTTAACGAAATGACCCTTAACGAGCTTGTTAAGCTAACGACGCTTTGAACAACTGGGCCCTGGTTTTTCAATGTGGTATTTCACTATTTATTTTAAACCATCTACAACAGCTTTCTCCCTACTACAATCCATTTTATATCTATAATGTCTACGGTGGCTGATGTAAAGAGGTTACACTATATACAAAATTACATCACAACCTCTCTATAACATTATTGTTGAAATATAAAAGCAAACACAATGTTAACTAACGTAAAAATTACCCGCTTATTGATCAAAACCAAACTGTACTCCGAAATAGAAAAAAGATGATAAATTGTCATTTTTCTCCATACATTTTGTTTGGAGACATTCTGGGGTCGAATTTTAACCCTTAAAATGCCAAGAAAACCTGCATCTGAAAATGTTGTCTGCTGAATATTTGTGCAAACTTTTCAAACCTATTTTTGCATACAGACAAACAGTGTGGACCCTTATCAGACTGCTCCTAGAGGAGCAGTCTGATTTGGGTCCACACTGTTTGCAAAAAATGACATTTAAAATCATAAGCAGACGCCAAAGCAGACGACAATTGTTGTGATTGGCAGTTTAAGAGTTAAGAATGTTATAAAGAGGCTGATGACGAGTTTGTTGAGATTATATTATATTCACCTGTTGTGTGTATAATCCCGGCACACATGAAGTCGACCAGCGCCATCTTCTGTATAACGGCATCATTATGATAAAGCTACTTTATTCCAAATTAAATCTACACAGTTATTGGCCACAAATACAAGTATGATTCTTCCATGTATGGCATTAAGTCCAGTAAGTACTTTCTGCTGATGTCCATTATAGTTCTGTGACAAATAACAATTATTTTCTCTTGAATCCTTAAACTGCCGTGTGACTGCAGAAGACTACATTTTTATTTTTATATTTTTTTTTCATAGAAAGTAAGTTTTGATATTTCCTCTGAAGCATCTGCCAAGCACATGAAATTTCCAGACCTATTTTCTATGAAAAATGAAAAAAAAAGAAAAAAAAAATTTGAGGATGCTACTTGGTGCTTTAACCCTTGTCCTGCTGAACCCGGATATACCCTGCCTTTGCAAACAGTGTAGATCCAGATCAGTTGGCTTCTTCAGAAGCCAACTGATCTGGATCTGCAGTGTTTGTCATTAAGTATGTAAATTTGTATCAACAACCTAAATCAGTTAATCTGATTGGCTGAAAATTAGAAGTGGGTGTGGCATCTTAATTTATTCAGCATGACAAGGGTTGAGAATTAAAACATATACTTTTACCAAAATATTAATTAGTGCCACATTTGTTTTAATAGCCACACACACCTGGAATGACATAAAGATCAAATGTGATCAAGTCATTTAAAGATGATAGACCGATAGGTAGAGAAAATATCACCTTAGTTATCATGCTATCTGGAGATATATGAATATTCATATTCCTGATAAATTTCTCTGAATAAAATAAATGCGAATTTGATCACTTTGATTCAAAAGCTTTTCTAATGTCTTCTATCTCCTGTACATTATGTTTGCATTATGTTCACTGAACTAATTTACTTACATTTTGTAGAATTATAAAATGTTTAAAGTTTAAGGTGAATCCACACAAGTGGAAATTTTGCAGCATTTTTTCATAAGGGAGACAACTTTTGTGACTTCTTGTTTGTGTTCCTGCACAAGTGACCTTTCTGAAAAGGGTCTACTTTAAAAGGAAAGAATTTGCTCCCCATTGGAGCAAATTCTTTCCTTTTAGAGAAGAACCCTTTTCATAAGGGAGGCAAAACAATATTAACAGAGTTGCCTCCCTTTAAGATATTAATTCCCCTTAATTTGGCAACAAACGAAGGTCCAGGTACATATTTTATTGGTTTGAATAAATATTTTTTTTTCAAATTAATCCATTCTATATTATTCCTAAGCATTCTTTGGTATAAAGACATGCTTTCACATTGTTGCCTTTAATAATGTATTTATTATTCATAAATAATTCAGGCTTGTTTTCATTAAAATTTCTCTCCTATTTAACCGAAAATTAAACTCATTCTGACAGAAATAATATGTTCATATTTTTTCAAGGTAAAGACAATTTTGCCTTTTAAATTTCCAAACATCAGAAATTTTCTATGATTTTACAGATATAATATTTTATGTGTACATAATTTACCACTGAATAATTTGCAAAGATTAAATAAATTTTATATCTTTTAAAATTATGCCGTATCACGGAATTACAGCTGAAAACGTTTGACAGTTACTATACCATAATCACACATATATAATCAAATAATCAAATATTATATATACATTAACCATCAGAATAAATATATGGATTTTTAATCTTAATTTGCTTCTTTCTTCAATAGGTAAAACAATAAAAAAGACAAAATAATAATTCCAGTGTGTCCAAATTTAACATACGTCACATTGTGGTAAAAACTGCTAAATACAAAGTCAAGCCCCTTTGGTTACCACACAGTAACATGTAAGAGCCTTAAAAAGTATAATTACAGGTATACACCTGCAATAAATTTTCTCACTAATGATATCCTTGTAAACCCTAGGCATGCTGGGAAAAATCACAAGGCAACATTTTGAAATATTCTTCTTAATATATTTAACAGAGGGTTTGATATTTCATGCCAATTCTCTTCTATGGAGACACTGTCTCATTTGGAGTCAGTCTGCATGAAATGTCAAACCCTATTTTCTGGCAAAAATAAGAAAAATAACATCAATTTGCCATCTGCTGAATTTGCCCTAAAGGTTAAGAATTACTACATACTGACAGTTTTGTGAAATAGTTATTTTGATTTTCCCACAAAATATGGCTTGACAGTTCATTCAAATCATCTCACAAGAGATAATATTAGTGAATGACAAGCCATATTTTCTGGGAAAAAAAACAAAAAACTATTGTACATTTGTTGTCTGCTGATTTCAGCTTCAGAATTCAAAGGGTCTGACCTTTACCATGCTGTTGCTGAAATGCTTTGCAGAAAACAATTGCACAAGACCTTTTTTTCTATCTTTAGGTAGGAAACTGACCTTGATAGTGTAATCAAATAATTACATAAGAGATGATTCAAGGCTAATGAGATGATTTATTTTAAAAACGTTGCTCGCTTATTTTAGCATACAGTGGGTTGAAGGTTCACACTTGCTGGGCTTGTGCAGGTATTTTTTTTACCTTTATTTGTTTTTCTGTTGTTGTTATTTTTGTTGGTTTTATTTTGTAGACAATAGGACATGGTGTTTCATGCTTCTCATCTTCACATATTTTGCAGTAAGACTTACTGCATTAACCCTAAATATTGGGGCATCCTTACCATAGGTCTAGATAAGTGGGTATCAGGTAAATGTTCTTCTTATTTCTTGACAAAACCATACGTTGTTGGTATTCATTAGAAGCGCCTCGCCAAGACACTTCTAACGAGTAACCCACAATATATGTTTTTGTCAAGAAGAAGAAAAATATAGCTACTTTTTGGTTGAAAAAAAAATCACCTTATCAAGAACTATGCCTTAACTCCTACCATACTTATTCTTTAAATTTGAACAAGTCCATATTACTACCTGTTGACATGGACTGTGGCACATTCTGTGGCATCTGATCTGAGTCTACACTGTTTGTATAGACTTACTGTACTGGTATTTTTATTGGGCTATAATACAGCACATGAAATGTAGGTCCAATTTTTCCAGAGACTATGAGAAAAGTATTTGTTTTCATTTAGATTTCATGTTTTAGAGCTTAATGTACATACAAAAGTCAGTTTGTCTACCACAGTGATATTTTAAACCACTGATATATCAAAAGAGTCAACATTAGCAAATAGTAAGTTTATATGATGAGCAGGCCTAAGGTGGCTCGGTTGGATGTGCATCCGACTGGTGATCAGGAGGTTACGGATTTGCCTCCTGCCGGGTTGGCAACATTCTTTCATGGAGATTTGATCCTGAAATATTTTCTAAGATCATTCTCTCGCTTCTTCTGATTCAAGAAGGGCAGTTGTCAGTTCCTGGTGAAAGAATGTGCACAATACTGGTTAACTGCTTTGAGGACTAAGCCTGCACAGTAAAAGCATGGTTAGGTAAACAGACCACACTCGAAATGACCCTATTAGGTTGACTGGGCAGTAAAACCTAAACACAATACAATTATATGATGTACTATCTTAACCCTTACCTTTAAGTGTTAATCACAACTGCAGCAGATAACACTATGATTTCTTTTAGAAAAAATAAGGCTTGACATATGAACCATTGGCTAGTGGATGATTTACAGGAAATGTCTCTCTTTATTTTCTCTGAAGAAATATTTCACAATGCCATTTGCTCTAGTTGTGATTATAATAGCCCTTTAAGGAAAAAACAACTTCACAAAATGAAGCCATACACAAAATTTGGTGCATCTTAGCCAAAGAGTATAGGAGATAATATGAACTGGAGAAGTTTTTGTGCAATAATATAGGTCAGAAGTCAACATGTATATTACAGTAACCTATTTTAGTAGAAGATTTTCTAAAATATAGGTCAAATAACAAAATATAGGTCACAGTGACCTATAGCTATGGTACATATCGAGGGTTGAGCGCAAGACTATAGTAACTCAAACATATTTTTGAAACCCTTGTTTAGGGGCAACGGACCCCTTTGTAAACAATGCAAATTTAGGTGCCATTGCTCATACGAGCAATGGCACCTAAATTTTCATTGTTTACAGAAAGAAATGTTGTAATCTTCATAACGCCTTCATGGTGAGGAGATTAGGTTTGGGGAAAAACAACCATCTGACTTACGCTAGTCTTGCGCTCAACCCTCGATATGTGATAAACTGTATTCAACAGATGTATGTAAACACTGAATCAGCCCAGGCTATACACATTTCGAAAACAAGCCTATTCAAATATACTGAACATTTTAACCACCAAAAAATGAAACTTTTCAGATAAAAATTCGGATATTTCTCATACTTCTGGTCAAAACATAGATTATGGGTACTCGTTAGAACCGCCTCCACAATCTATGTTTTTGGGCAGAAATAAGAAAAATAATGTATACCCCTGTAAACCCCAGTTTTACAATATAAAAGTGGGGTTTAAGGGGGTCAGTATTATATAGGTATGTTTACGTGATGAGTACATGAGTGAGATATGGCTTCAAGAAAAGAACTAGTAACCCCAGTCCTGCTGAACCCGGATATGTCCTGCCTTTGCAAACAGTGTCGATCCAGATCAGTTGGCTTCTGTTTGCCATTAAGTATGTGAATTCATATCAATAATCTGGATCTAAAAATTAGAAATGGGCGTGGCATCCTAATTTATTCAGCAGGACAAGAGTTAAGAGACAGACAGTGATAGCTATAGGATGTATGCAAATGTGAGAGCCCTAAAGTTTCAACAATGATAGGTTGGGGGATTGAACCCATAATCTTGATCCAAAGGCAGAATTCTGCTCTACTGAATGAGCCACATAGACTAGCAGCATTGATGGAAAAAGTGTCAAACCATGAACTATAGATCATGGGCAATGTTAACTCTTGTCATGCTGAATAAATTACCACTCCCACATCTAATTTTCAGCCAATCAGATTACTTGATCTGAATTGTTGATGCAAACTCACATATTTATTGACAAACAGTGTAGATTCAGATCAGTTGGCTAACTGATCTGGATCTACACTGTTTTCAAAGGCAGGACATATCCAGGTTCAGCATGACCAGAGTTTAGGAGGAAGTACATTACACATCAGAGTTGCAGGTCCATACAGTTAAAATGCTAGAATTAACACAAATGTTGATGGATGGATAGACTGGCTCCAGTCTCTAGTGACAAAATAATTTTCTTTTGCGAGCAGGAATGATACAGTGTTGTCAGTCCATCCAACAACATTTGTGAGCAGGAGTGATACAGTGTTGTCAGTCCATCCATTAGATTGGCTCCAGTCTCCAGTGACTAATTATGTTTTTTCATAATCCTGTTTAATAATCCACTAAAACAAAACCAAAGTAATATCATGACTGTAAAGGCTGGTCACTAGTGACCAGCCTTTATAGTCATGATATTTTTTTGGTGACTGACAACATTGTATCATTCCTGCTCGCAAAAGAACAATGGAAAAGGCCTGGATAGAGTGCCATGTTTTACACATTTTAGCTGCCATGTTTTACACATTTTATATATCTATGTATCACAAAATAATTTTGTTCAAAATTATGAATAATTGAAGTCCTAACAATTAGTCTTCTGAGTTATCACTTTGCCATGTAAATGTAAACTCAACTGACTGAATAAAAAGTTGAAATTGGTTTAGTAAACACAATAGTGAAAAAAATTGTTTTCCATAAAACTAAATGACATGGAGTTTAGCAACAATGAAAACAAGAAGAGAACCCTTTAAAAGGCTTAATTGTCAATATTATCCATTCTTATTTTGAACAATAGGGGTAGTTTCCAAACTTTTTTGTCACCACAGCTACAGATAAGAGGGGTATTCACATAATATTTTTCTTATTTCTGCACGAAAACATATGTTCTTGGTACTCATTAGACACACCTTGGCAAGGTGCTTCTAATGAGTAAAAACCATATATGTTTTTGTGGAGAAATAAGAAAAATACCACTTTTCATTTGAAAGAAAAACACAAAAACTGCTCTATCTGGAACTAGGTGTGACAGTTTTTGGATATAATGCCTGACCATTACGAAAACACACCTATTCAAATATATTGAAAATCTCACCACCAAAAAAACTGAAAGTTTTTAGATAAAAATTCTGATATTTTTCATATTTCTGCTCAAAACATAGATTGTGGGTACTCGTTAGAATCGCCTCGCCGAGGCGGTTCTAACGAGTACTCACAATCTATGTTTTTGAGCAGAAATAAGAAGACAATGTATACCCCTGTAAACCCCAGTTTTACTATATAAAAGTGGGGTTTGAGGGGGTCTAACTTATATAGGTATGTTTTCATGATGAATTAAACCATTAAGCATAGCTCTAAACAAGAAGGGTTTTTCAGCCATATTTGTGGATTTAACCCTTGTCCTGCTGAAGCCCGATATATCCTGCCTTTACAAACTGTGTAGATCCAGATCAGTTGGCTTCCAACTAATCTGGATCTGCACTGTTTGTCAGTCAGAATGTGAATATGTATCAACAACCTGGATCAAGTAATCTGATTGGCAGACAATTAGAAATGGGCATGGCATCTTAATTTATTCAGCATGACAAAGGTTAAAACAAAAATATGAAATGATAATAACCCTCTATCATGTTGTGGGCAGATAACTCTGTCAAAAAAATGACTAAATTTACCCACTAGCAATCCCAAACCAGATCTTCACAATATCAAAGCATATACCAAGTTTGGTGAAAATCCATTGATATTTACCAAGTTATCACCAGGAAACAGAAATATGAGTGTGTTTCAGGTAGATAACTCTGTAAAAAAATTGAAGAAATTTGCCCATTAGCAATCCTAAACCAGATCTGTACAATATATCAATGCAAACATCAAGTTTGCTGAAAATCCATTGATATTCACTCAAGTTATCGTCCGGAAATGAAAATATGGATGGAAAATGACAGATGAACGGATGGACAGACACATGGACAACCAATGTGATACCATACTACCCGGCCACTATTGTGTGGCTGGGCATAAAAATATGAATGCTTTGGCACATAGCTCTGCATAAGACATGTTTTTCAAACAAAATGTGTTGATATTTTTTTCTTATTTCGCCATGAAAATGTATGTGGTGTGTATTATTCATTAAAAGTGCATCAGTGAAGTACTTCTAAAGAGTACCCACAACATATGTTTTCATGGAGAAATTACAAAAAAAAAATAATAATAATAAATAACTGGATACACCTCTTATTTGGAGACATGTGACCAGACTGCTTGTAGCTCTTAATTGCCAAAAGTGTGTGTTGTCAAAATATGTATTTTTTTTTCTTTTCTTTAAAAATCCACTTTATACAAATCTTAAACAGAATCTTATCACTGACAAATATCCCAGGGCTTGAGCAACTCACTTTACTCTAGCCCTTAAACTGCCAATCACAACAAATGTCGTCTGCTTGTGATTTTAAAAGTCATTTTTGCAAACAGTATGGACCCAGATCAGACTGCTCCTAAAGGAGCAGTCTGATCAGGGTCCACACTGTTTGCCTGTATGCAAAAATAGATTTGAAAAGTTTGCAAGACTATTCTGCAGACGACATAAACAGACAACATTTTCAGATGCAGCTTTTCTTGGCATTTTAAGGGTTAAATATTTTAACCATCAAATAAGCTTATAATATACCAGAGCAGGTTTTGTAGCTACCGGTATTTTTTTTTTTTTTTCAATAATCTACAAAAGTATGACCAAGTTTGGTTCAGGTGAATCAAAGCACACATTTACTCCTGAGTCCAATTACTTTTATACAAATTTCCTCCATAGTGAATAATTTATCTAACAATTCAAAGAATACATTCAGAGTGTCATGACCAGATAAAAACGCTTATTTGTCTTTTGTTTTTTTTATTTTGCATTATAAAACACCATAAATGAGATTTATTGCCATCTTTTTCAATTCCACGAAATTTTATGCCACAAACCTCTGAGAACAAGGTCTTCATCGTAATTAACTTAAAAATATCTATTTCTGTTCTAGCATGAAAAAAGTATATTATCAAATAGCCCACACTCACAGATTTAATGGAAGATAATATCAATAATCATGTTCATACCTGAAAGAGCAAAAAAAAAAAAAAAAAATCACTGTTATAATGGATAAACTAAATACTTTTATGTGTATTGAATACCACAAATAAAAAGGCCTTTTCAAATGATAATACAGGTTTGCAAACCTTGCATTAATTTTGTGTTTGTTTTTTGTTTAGTATTTTTCAGTGAAAATAAAGTTTGATGTTTTCTGTAATATTAATAATAATAATAATAATAATAATAATAAAATTTTCTTCTGCAGGTGTGAATAGCACTTTAAAGATTAACATATATTAAACTCATAAAAGTAGAAAGCAACAAGATCCAATATTTTTTTTGTTACAAGACTAGAACCACAGCATTTATCTTAAGTACCGTATTTACCATAAGCATTCAGACCCCTGAACTCCTTACCATACTTGTTCTAAAAATTGAACAAGTACAATGTACAACCTGCTGTTGTGTCAATAAACTGTTGGATGACTGAACAGTGTAGACCCTGATAAGACGCCGCATTCTGCTGTGTCTCATCTGGGTCTAAACTGTTTGCTCATCCTGTCTGTCTGAATACCTACAGTAAATATGGTATTCAGACACTTTGTCCTCACTGAATTATCCTGAAAGTTGTGCAAGTCCATTTGACTACTGAAACCTACTTATGGCATGGGAAACAGTGCAGACCCTGATCAAACTGCTTCTTTAAGATCAGTTTGAACAGAGTCTATACTGTCTGCTGACAGACCGCTATCTGTCTAGAAAATTATGGTAAATACATTATCAATGAGGATAATTATCTACAGCATTGCTTTTACATACAAACAAAGACACAAAGTGTCAAAGATAACCATGCTAAACATTAACTCTTAAAGCCCCAAGCAAATGGTACAGCAGATGACGTTGACTATTTTTTCTTTTTTTTTTTCATAGAAAATAAGTCTTGACCTTGCATGTGATTCACATGCAAGGTCAAAACTTATTTTCTATGAAAAATACAAAAATAAATAAATGAATATAAATAAAACGTGAAACGATTATACGCCGCCATTATCATGTCGCGGCAGATAACTGTCAAAAATTAAAAAAATTTGCCATTGAGCAATCCCTAAGTAATCTCCACAATATGATTATGCACACATTAAATTTGGTGAAAAACCATTGAGATTTACTCAAGTTATTGTCCTGAAAGTAAAACATGGATGTGTTGCAGGCAGATAACTCAGTCAAAAATTGACGATTTGCCTAAAATCAATCTTAAAGCAGATCTCCACAATATCAATGCAGTGCACATACCAAACTTGGTGACAATCCATTGATATGTACTAAAATTATCATCCAGAAATGAAAATACGGACCTGTCGTGGGCAGATAAATCTGTCAAAAATTGAGGAAATTTGTCCGACAGCAATCCCAAACCAGATCTTCACAATATCAATGCACACACCAAGTTTGGTGAAAATCCACTGATATTTATGGAAATGAAAATTCGAACATATTGCGGGCAGGTAACTCTGTCAAAAAGTGACAAAATTTGCCATTTAACAATCCTTAACCAGATCTCCACAATATCAATGCACACACCAAGTTTGGTGAAAATCCATTGATATTTACTCAAGTTATTATTCGGAAAAGACGGATGGACGATGTACAATAGATGGACGGATGGAGAGACAGACGGACACATGGACAGCCAAAGTGATACCATAATACCCCACCACTATCGTGTTGCTGGGTTTAAAAATGTTGTATGCTACAGTTGGCACTTTAAGGGTTAATTTACTTGATAAAGAAACTGGAAATGTTGCCAGGTAGAATTGACAATTTCCATATTGCACTGATCTGGAAGGGGGCCCACTGATGTGGATGTTGCCCCTGTACCTGCACGTTAATCAAAATCCGATTAAGATATATATGACTGATCATGAGGATAAGGTCAAGGTAACCAATATCTAAATAACTCTTTATCTTTTTCCAATGATACAGCCCTGAAACTTCGTTTGCTGAAGATCTGTTAAAGACATTCCAATTAAAAATGAATTCGCTATAGATTGGAAACTTTTTTTCACACTATATCTGTCTATGGGAAAATTTTTAATCATTAAAGAGCAATGAAAGCCAAAGCCAATTCTCCGATCTGGTCCACATTTGAACACTGCTGAGATTTTAAGCCAGTCCTGGTTACCTGCAAATTTGAGACAGAGCGCATCAAGAATAAGGATGCAATCAATTACACAACATTTTCACCATTAGAAGTCTATTGGAGGACTGGTTGCATGGCAACAACAATTCCGATGAAGTCTGCATCCAAACCTTATGTAGTCAATTCCCCCAACTCAACAGGCAATTGGCCTATTGGACATAAAGATGTTCTTGTTTGAAAGTGTAGATAACAGAGAACAGATGACGGACCAAGCTCATACATCGAGGGTTGAGCGCAAGACTGACGTAAGTCAGATGGTTGTTTTTCCCCAAACTTAATCTCCTCACCATGAAGGCGTAATGAAGATTACAACATTTCAATGTGAACTTTCAGCTAAGGAACCTAAACCAAATCTGTATGAGATTTGTCTCTGTCCAATTAAGGATCAGTCTGCCCTGACCATTTACATGTATAGAAGTTAATACGGATTACTTTTTTCACCGGTAGTAATTTATATCTCTAAATAAGCTGATTTTTTAAGGACAATATATTAGCCCATTATAGACTGAATGAACTCCCCCACACTATATACTGGAAGAGTCCAATTTCAATTTTAGGTATGTCAGGCTATGTGATTTAGATATTCCTGGAAAAATGTTTGTACTATTTGCAAATAGTGGAGACCCTCAGATCAGACGCCGCATTCTGCGGCGTAAGAATGCGGCGTCTGATCTGGGTCTGCACTGTTTGCCAATTACCCTATTTAGGGGTTTCCAGACTACAATGCGTTAATTCTGGTATTTCCACTTGTATACCATACAATACACTGAGACATGTCTCAGGGCAAGCAGATTATAATGTGATCATAGGACATTTCTTTTTAAGGAAAAATAAGAGTTAACTCTCTAAAGAAATTCAGCTGATGACAAATTGATGATATTTCCCTTTTTATTCCAGAAAATAAGCTTTGAAATTTTATGCATAATTGTCTTTCGTAGACAATTGCATGACATGCTATGGGGTAAAGCCTATTTTCTGAGAAAAATAAGAAAAATATTACAAAATGTCTGCTGAAATTTTACCCAATATGTAAAGTGTTGAAAACATGGATTTTTACATTCATATAGTTCTTTTAGATGTTTTTTTTTTTTTTGATCCAAAAGTAGATCTGCACTCACATGTCTTCTTGTCTATGACAAAAAAATGTTGAGGTTACTGTTAACCCTTGTCCTGCTGAATAAATTAAGAAGCCACACCCATTTCTAATTTTCAGCCAATCAAATTACTTGATCAAGGTTGTTGATATAGATTCACATACTTAATGGCAAACAGTGCAGATCCAGATTCGGAAGCCATCTGATCTTGATCTACACTGTTTGCAAAGGCAGGGTATATCCAGGTTCAGTCGGACAAGGGTTAAATTTAGCACCTAATGCAGAAGTGGTTCTAATTAGTATCCAAAAGAAATATTTCTTTCAGAAATAATAATGAAAAAAAAAAAAAAAAAAAAATATCTGGGTACATTGCTTATCTGGAGCTATGCTTCAAATGAATACAATATATCTGGAGTTCTGGCAAGAACTACTCCTAATATGGCTGTGGGAAAACGGTTTTACCTCTATAAAGATCAAATATCTATAGCTATATGTCAGAGACCATTTTCAAAAAAAAAACAAAAAAAAAAAACAATGTGATATTTTTCTAATTTCTCCACAACAACATAAACTGTGGTGTTCATTAGAAATGTCTCTGTGATATGATTCTATTGAGTGCATGCCCACAATGTAAGTTGTCACTGTGAAACAAAACAATTCATCTGAATCCTCCTGTCTATATAAAGCTATACGAAAACATGCCTATATAATTTTGACCCCCTTAAACCCCACTTTTATATAGTAAAACTGGGGTTTACAGGGGTATATATTATTTTTCTTATTTCTGCTCAAAACATAGATTATGGGTACTCATTAGAACCGCCTCACTGAGGCGGTTCTAACAAGTACCCACAATCTATGTTTTGAGCAGAAATATGAAAAATATTAGAATTTTTTATCTGAAAATTTGCCAGTTTTTGGTTATAAAATTTTCAATATATTTGAATAGGCGTGTTTTCGTAATGGCAGACCATATCAGTATGCTCATCAGTGTAGCTTTATCAGGATCTTTACTGTGTTCACTATACATACCGTATTCGATCTAATTACCGCACATACCCCTATAAGTGCACACTCATGAAATTCCGTAATCTTCAGATTACAGCCAGTGTACTTTTTATTTACTTT
The DNA here is from genome assembly GCA_964016985.1 of Anodontia alba. Lineage (NCBI taxonomy): Eukaryota > Metazoa > Mollusca > Bivalvia > Lucinida > Lucinidae > Anodontia > Anodontia alba. The sequence continues at coordinate 74,867,218 of OZ024832.1, forward strand.
TTTATAAAGGCATATGTTGTGGGTTCTCATTTGAATTGCATCGACTTGTTGATGCAATTCAAATGAGTACCCACAACATATGCCTTTATAAAGAAAATCAGAAAAAAATCGCATAATCATCATCAAATAAGTCCTTTTCTGATCTTTTTATAGTGTATCCTTAATAGGTATAGGTACATATTTTATCACATTTGAGTGTTTCCAGTAATTTTGAAAAACCTAAGCGCACAGTGTGGTAATTAGGTCGAATACGGTATTCAACAAGGCCTCAATATTGTATTCTGGCATTTGGGCAGGCTGGTCTGGCCTTAGCTGTTCACATATTGAGAAACTTTCAACTGTCCTTATAACCTTTAACATTCTCTGGGCTAACTCAGGAGACAACAAATTGATGATATTTTTTCTTTTTTTCCCAGAAAACAGGTTTTGACATTTCATGCAAATTGTCTCCTAAGGAGACAATTTGTATGAAATGTCAAAACCTGTTTTCTGGAAAAAAATTAGGAAAAAATTTTAAAATATTTTCTGCTGAATTTTTTACCAGCTATGCATTCAAATTGACTTACACTTAATGAAGCCGAATAAACTGATCTAAAGGTTTTTATAATGCCTGTTTATGCCTCAAATGTTTTAATACCTGAAATACCGATTAAGTTCCACAGTGGCTATGACAAAATGTCACCTTAAATATGAAAAGGTTAATTTCAAAACTATTACTCAAAATTTATAAAAATATTTACAGTGAAATACAAAATATTTGACTGTTTGTATTGGGTATTCAGTACAATGACATTTGCATGAAAATTCAAATTTCTAGATAAGAATATAGGCCTATAATTTTATGCCAAAAACAAAACAGCTATCTTAAACAGTGGAACCTTTATGAAAGGTCACCTCTCAACAACAGCCACCTCCTTATAACAGCTTTTTTCCCAATTTCATAAACTGCCATTTTCTAACACATTGTGTAAATTTATATTACCTTAAACAACAGCCATCTCCCATTAACAGCCATTTTCCCAATTTTCCAAACTGCCATTTTCTATACATTTATATAACCTCTCAACAACGACCACCTTCCTTAACAGCTACTAAACAGCTATTTTCCATGTTTCCCAAAAAAGCCATTTTCTATATATCTATATAATCTCTCAACAACAGACACCTCCCTTTAACAGCTACTTTCCTAATTTCCCAAATTACCATTTTCTATATATTTATATAACCTCTCAACAACAGCCACCTTTCTATAACAGCTGCTTTCCTGATTTCCCAAACTGTTATTTTCAATATATTTATATACCCTTTCTACAACAGACACCTCCCTATAACTGCTGTTTCCTAATTTCCCAAACTGCTATTTTCTATATATCTATATAATCTCTCAACAACAGCCACCTCCCTATAACAGCTGCTTTCCTGTTTTCCCAAACTGCCATTTTCTATATATCTATATTATCTCTCTACAACAGACACCTCCCTATAACAGCTGCTTTCCTGTTTTCCTAAACTGCCATTTTCTATATATCTATATTATCTCTCTACAACAGACACCTCCCTATAACAGCTGCTTTCCTGTTTTAACAAACTGCCATTTTCTATATATCTATATTATCTCTCTACAACAGACACCTTCCTATAACAGCTGCTTTCCTGTTTTCCCAAACTGCCATTTTCTATATATCTATATTATTTCTCTACAACAGACACCTCCCTATAACAGCTGCTTTCCTGTTTTCCCAAACTGCCATTTTCTATATATCTATATTATCTCTCTACAACAGACACCTCCCTATAACAGCTGCTTTCCTGTTTTAACAAACTGCCATTTTCTATATATCTATATTATCTCTCTACAACAGACACCTCCCTATAACAGCTGCTTTCCTGACTTCCCATATTGCTATTTTCTATATATTTATATAACCTCTCTACAACAGACACCTCCCTATTACAGCTGCTTTCCTGTTTTCCCAAACTGCCATTTTCTATATATCTATATTATCTCTGTACAACAGACACCTCCCTTTAACAGCTGCTTTCCTGACTTCCCATATTGCTATTTTCTATATATTTATATAACCTCTCTACAACAGACACCTCCCTATAACTGCTGTTTCCTAATTTCCCAAACTGTCATTTTCTATATATTTATGTAACCTCTAAACAACAGCCACCTCCCTGTACCAGCTACTTTTCTGATTTCCCAAACTGCTATTTTCTAAATATTTATATAACATCTCTACAACAGCCACCTCCTTGTAACAGCTACTTTCCTGTTTTCCAAACTGCCATTTTCTACATCTACATTTGTGCTACACCTGAGTAGAATAATACATTAATATTCCGCTGTTTTACACCACTTGAAATTAAGACAGCTCCACTGTTAAGACCAGCTTTTGTCAGTCCTATATGTTTACAAGGTTTCTGACAAATGGTAAATGCAAACAGTGCAGGCCCAGATCAGACTGCTCCTGAAGGAAATTTTCAGACATTTACCATATTCTATAATTCAATATTAACTCTTGTCCTCCTGAGCCTGGATATACCCTGACAGCAAACAGTGTAGATCCAGACCAGACCTGTTCTTCAGAAGCCAACTTATCTGGATCTGCACTGTTTGCAATTAAGTATATGAATTTATATCAACAATCTGGATCAAGTAATCAGATTGGCTGAAAATTAAAAGTGGGTGTGGCATCTTAATTTACTCAGCATGACCAAAAGGTTAAGACCTCCCCACTAATAAGACTACTTTCAGACAGTCCTGAAGATGGTCTTAATAGCAGAATTTTACTATATACATATACAGTAAATACCCTAAAAGTTCTAACCATGTGTTACCATTACCTAACTATCTAGGCAACAGAAATCTCCAGTTCTGTAACAAGAGGGAAGTTACTGTAATCACTCCAAACATTGAGGTAATTCAGCTTCTTGCCATGTCCATCCCAAAATTAGAACAAATTGTAACCGTATCTCCATATTTTTTCTCTTAACCCTTGTCCTGCTGAATAAATTAAGAAGCCACGCCCACTTCTAATTTTCATCCAATCAGGTTACTTGATCCAGATTGTTGTTATAAATTTGCATACTTGATGGCAAACAGTGCAGATCCAGATCAGTTGGCTTCTGAAGAAGCCAACTGATCTGGATCTTCACTGTTTGCAAAAAAGGGTATATCCGGGTTCAGCAGGACAAGGGTTAAATGCATGGGGATATTCAATCTCTCCAAATTATTGCTCAATGATCAACAGTGCATGATCTTAATGAGGATTAAGCTGATGATGGGCTGAAAATGTACAGCATGTACCATATGGACCCTAAATATTGGGACAACTTCACTCCTTGCTAAACTTAACCCTTGTCCTGCTGAACCCAGATATACCCTGCCTTTGTAAACAGTGTAGATCCAGATCAGTTGGCTTCTGAAGAAGCCAACTGATCTGAATCTGCACTGTTTGCCATTAAGTATGTGGATTTATAGCAACAATCCGGTTCAAGTAGTCTGACTGGCTGAAAATTAGAGGTGGGTGTGGCATCTAAATTTATTCAGTAGGTCAAGGGTTGTCCTATAATTTTAACAAATCCACTTTACTACTTATTGATAGGTCTGAAAATTGCTGGACTAAGTGACAAACACAACAGGCTGTGATCAGATCATGCCATGTTCCATGGCATCTGCTCTGGGTCTACACTGTTTGCTCAAGCTATCTGTCCAAATACTTAGGTTATTGCAGCATATATAGTTTGTTATGATGCACACACTAAAATTTTCTTTTATCAGTTTGAACTGACACTGTAGTTACATGTACTGTATTTCAAGTTTGCTCAACTAGATGGAACTGTGCTTCACCATCGATTGATTCTTCCCGATGAACAATAGTAGGTTGATCATGTTTCTAAATTGATATGGATATTACACCAAACAAGCTGGAATGGAATACAATATCCAACCTTATACAGGTATTGGTGAATTACAAAAGCATATTCAATGCTGTATTATGACTTTCATGGAAACCTTTATATCTCAAACTTTATTGACCGGCACGTGAATCCTAATATAGCTTTGGATTTTTACATATGGTAGATTATTCGATTAGTTCATTAAGGACATTTTATATTTGCTGGGACGTCGGTTTGTAACAATCCCGGAAAATATAAAAAATCTTAAAACAAACTGTGTTATAAGCAGATTAATGTCTATTTTATTTTCATTTCAATCAAGAAATTTCATAAAGCTTAACCCTTCTCTTGCCGGAAATAAAATGAATCAGGCCTGTAAGAGGGGGTACCTCTACTTGAGAAGTCATTACCCCCTGAATTTTACCTCGATTTTCATGAAATTTTCACGTATAATTTGCCGATCCTAGGTGGCCATTTTACCGGAGGAAGGATGGTCACATGACTAGAAAGTCACGTGACAGTCATGTGTAAACCGAGAACCGTTTAAGACACTTAAAAAAAAAAATAAAATAAAAAATAATTACAAGAGCCCAGCGCCTACTGTGTATTATTGTGAATGAAACGAGTGACATACATAGGTTCTACTGTTATTCCTACTTATTCCTCACTGGAAATGATTCAGGTGTTATGGGCTTTTTTTTCCAGAAAAGCCTGATCAATCTGTTGAAGTGAGTGCTGAAATTAATGGCAGCTTGAAATTTGGTATTCTCGGTCTTTTTTAGTGTGGGTAAAATCCAGCACCTGACTATCTAATGAAAAGGGGCGTGTTTGTATGAAAGTAGGTTCACTCCTGTATGAGAACACTTGCTCTGAATGGTTGCATGTGGTATATTGTAAGTATGACAGGCTTTTGAGTTGGCAGACCCCCCCAGCGCGACTATTGTCGCGAAAGGCAAGATAAGGGTTAACTGGAAAAAAATATAAAATGTGGTTTTGCATTTTTTGTGTCGAATACAACCCCAAAACGTCAAATTCGGGCTAACTTTTTGGGTTTTAATTTTTTGTCCGGCTTTCTGTTAACCCTTCTCTTGCCGGAAATAAAATGAATCAGGCCTGTAATAGGGGGTACCTCTACTTGAGAAGTCATTACCCCCTGAATTTTACCTTGATTTTCATGAAATTTTCACGTATAATTTGCTGATCCTAGGTGGCCATTTTACCGGAGGAAGGATGGTCACGTGACTAGAAAGTCATGTGACAGTCATGTGTAAACCGGGAACCGTTTAAGACACTTAAAAAAAAAAAAAAATAATAATTACAAAAGCCCAGCGCCTACTGTGTACTATTGTGAATGAAACGAGTGACATACATAGGTTCTACTGTTATTCCTACTTATTCCTCACTGGAAATGATTCAGGTGTTATGGGCTTTTTTTCCAGAAAAGCCTGATCAATCTGTTGAAGTGAGTGCTGAAATTAATGGCAGCTTGAAATTTGGTATTCTCGGTCTTTTTTAGTGTGGGTAAAATCCAGCACCTGACTATCTAATGAAAAGTGGCGTGTTTGTATGTAAGTAGGTTCACTCCTGTATGAGAACACTTGCTCTGAATGGTTGCATGTGGTATATTGTAAGTATGACAGGCTTTTGAGTTGGCAGACCCCCCCCAGCGCGAATATTGTCGCAAAAGGCAAGATAAGGGTTAATAAAAGCAAACATTAACTCTTTCGGTGCCAAATTTCAGATGACTTTTGTCGTCTGCTTTTCTTTTTTAATAAACTATCGCTTGAAAAGAAGTTTATATGTAAAGTTGAAAGACTGAATGTCAAACAGCGTAGATCCAGATGAGACGGCTCATATGAGCCTAAGCATTATGAAAACACGTCTATTCAAATACATTGAACATTTCACCACCAAAAACTGAAAATGTTCAGATAAAAAAATCTGATGTTTTTCATATTTCTGCTCTGGTGGTGCCTAGTTAGAGTGGTTGCAAGTAAAAGGATAGGTAGTGATTGAGAAGACCACGGTTTTTCAACATCGTATTTCATACTACTGGTCGCGCTGTACATATAATAAATTAGGCTTCGGAAATACATTTGCCTTAACTGGATCAGAAATCATATCTAAACCGCGACAGTTAGTATGTAATACAATGTTGAAAAACCATGGTCTTCTCAATTACCACATATCTCTTCACTCCCCACCACTTTCCTTACCACCTGTCAATAAAATGCCTAGTTTCTGTGCAATGGCATAAGAATGTGATACATTTTCTTTTGAACTACACAGTAACATGTCAAAACTTCAATGAAATGGTGATGTATTTAACCAGAGTTTTGTCAATCTCTCCAAGAACTGGAGTTTTACATGCCTGTCTGTCACCCAAACAGCAAAATCTGACCACTCTTGCATCAGGAGAAAAACAGTTTTTGTTCTGTATTCACATAAAGGACAACAATTCTGGTCTGATTAAATAGGATACTAAATAAGAGGTTGAATTACATCATCCGAATTTGGACATCAGCAATTGTGCCAAAGTGTCAGAATTATTACAACTGACACCCACCTTTACCATCAACTAAACTGATTTCCTGAGACACAACCACTTCCAGAAGATCTCCTTGTGAATTTCTTTTCACAACACGGTGTTGCATGTGTGGAGATAAGCAGTCGTGACAAAGTACATCTTCAAGCTATGATGACGTTTTACAAATACAAGAGACACTTGTTTTTACTATATTAACTAAAAGCTTATTAATATAGCCTGACTGTTACATACCTAAAATTGAAAATGGGCTCTTCCAATATATAGTGTGGGAGAGTTTATTCAGTCTTTAATGGGTTGAATTACCACAAATGCAAACAAAACTGCTACTGACCTTTCAGTTTCTTCATACATTATAAAGTACATATTAGAAGACAGATTTCTATAAAGCAGATCTCCAAACAAAATATATTCACAATGTATTCCCTGCCTAAATGCATGTATGTCCCAGTATCTACTTCCAGTTAATTAAGCAATTATCTGAAAACCATTAACATCTAAATCTAACAAAGATCCTATACCCTGCTAAGAAACTAGACCAAATTGATTTCCAATACTGTAAATGAAATAAACCACATCAAGAAATATTAAGCTTGTCTCTTGCCAAAAGCAACCAATTAAGACCCAGAACAGACTGTCCCATCTGGTCCGAGTGTCACTAAAAAAAGTTTCTAACTCAAAGTGTAAAAAGTTCAATGCTTGTATGTATGTCAAAAGAGTAAACCGCTACAATTTTAAGACCTTGACTAGACTACAAAGTTCTGGTCAGTTACTCTTTGCACTTGGGTATCTCATTGCACACAGTAAAAGGCTGGTTATCCCATGACACAACCCGACTAATTCAGTTCAGCTTTCAAGTCTTTTCATTGCTTCATAAATGTCTTAACCCTTAAAGCACCAAGAAAATCTGCATCTGAAAATGTCGTCTGCTTATGTCATCTGCTGCATCTTCTTGCAAACTTTTCAAACTTACATTTTGCATGTAGGCAAACAGTGTGGACCCAGATCAGACTGCTCCTAAGGAGCAGTCTGATCTGGGTCCACACTGTTTGCAACAATGACTTTTAAAGTAACCGGCAGAAGACAAAGCAGATGATAATTCATCACGAAAACATGCCTATATAATTTTGACCCCCTTGAACCCCACTTTTATATAGTAAAACTGGGGTTTACAGGGGTATACATTATTTTTCATATTTCTGCTCAAAACATAGATTGTGGGTACTCGTCAGAACCGCCCCGGTGAGGCAGTTCTAACGAGTACCCACAATCTATATTTTGAGCAGAAATATGAAAAATATCAGAGTTTTTTACCTGAAAATTTTCAGTTTTTTGGAGGTGAAATTTTCTTTATATTTGAATAGGCGTGTTTTCGTAATGTGTTGTGATTTGCGCTTTAAGGGTTAATTATAAGGCTTAGCATTCTGGGCAAAAATTTCAGTGGATGACAATCTGAAATACTTTTGATATTTTTCCCAAAATAGGCTCTCATAATTCATGCAACTTGCCTCTGTAGAGGGGTGTGGGGGTTGTAACAATCTGTACAGTAGTCCTCACTGTTCACTGTTCAAAACAAGGGTCTCAGTGAATGAATATTCTCCTAAAATTTCAAAACTTTGTTCCATACTATTTTGGCGTACATTTATGTAGTTGTTTCTTAAAACACTTAGTGGAATGGCACACAGTACAGACCCTGAGGGAGCAGTCTAATCTGGGTCTATACTGTTTGCATATGACATTTTTTCAGCAACTTTGGTGTATGTAATTTTAGGACATTTACCATACTACACTTTTGCTTTCAGAGATCAGACTGCTTCATCACTCATAGGTCTACAGAATCAATCAATACTATATATACCCAAAATTTTGGGATATTACAGCTCCACACCATTCTACCTTGTCTTAACCCTTGTCCTGCTGAATAAATTAAGATGCCACACCCATTTCTAATTTTAAGCCAATCAGATTACTTGATCCAGATTGTTGATATAAATTCACATTCTTAATGACAAACAGTGCAGATCCAGATCAGTTGGCTTCTTCAGAAGCCAACTGATCTGGATCTACACTGTTTGCAAAGGCAGGACATATCCGGGTTCAGCAGGACTAGGGTTAACATCTGGACAGGTTCATTGTATACTACTGGCTGATATGTCTTAACCCTTGTCCTGCTGAATAAATTAAGATGCCACACCCATTTCTAATTTTAAGCCAATCAGTTTACTTGATCCAGATTGTTGATATAAATTCACATCCTTAATGGCAAACAGTGCAGATCCAGATCAGTTGGCTTCTTCAGAAGCCAACTGATCTGGATCTACACTGTTTGCAAAGGAAGGGTATATCTGGGTTCAGCAGGACAAGGGTTAAATAACCGTTAGATGATTGGCACATGGTGCAAACACAGATCAGATGCCAAATACTGCAACATCTGATCTAGGTCTAAACTTTTGTTCAGGCCTGTCTGTCCTAATACTTAGGGTCAATATGGTGATTACAAACATACAGGACAAACAGAGAATATCCTGATCAGACTGCATGGATGAGGGCCTGGGTACTCTGTGTGTGTGTGTGTGTGTGTGTGTGTGTGTATGTGAGGGGAGGGGGGGAGGGGGGTGGGGGGAAAGGGGGTCTGGATTTCTCTAATCAGTTAAGATTTAGGCTATTTTCTTTCATTAAAATTTTTGCCATTTTTTTGTTTTTATTTCACCCTTTTCACTTTTCTTAACAAATTTTTTGTACTCTTCCATAAATATCTTGGATTTTTTAAAACTTTTAAGTGTTCACTTTTCTCAAATCAGTATGTTTCACCCTCTGTTTTCTCTAGTCATTATAACAAGAAGGCCATGAAGGCCCTGTAACGCTCACCAGAGTATCAATAGCACTTGGAAAACATGACCTAGAAATTATCAAGACAAACATTCTGACCAAGATTCATGATGATTACATAAACAACTAAGACGATGTAACACACTTAATGATGTATAGGTCAAGGTCAAATATGGATGACTGCACTCAAGGTCATGATACAATATGTACATGTGTCAAGTATCACTGGCTGTAGGACCAATAGTTACTGAGATACTGACCTAAATGCAAAAACTTAACAAAGTCAGTGGACAGTGAAATATTAGTCAAGGTCAAATCATGGATGACTGCATTCAAGTAGCCATGCTTTGATGTATGCAAGTGCACTGCTGTAGGGCCAATAGCTACTGACAAACTGACCTGAAAGAAAAAAACTTTAAATCACTGGACCTTCAAATATAGGTCATAAGTGACCCAGTTTTGACCTTGACCTAGAACTCATCAGGACAAACATTTAGAGTAAGATGCGTGATGATAACTTCAGAAAGTTGATCTTTTGATTTGGCCTAGTGACCTAGTTTTTGACCCCAAGTGACTCATTTTGAACTTGACCTAGAAATCATTAAGACAAACATTTTGAGCAAGATTCATGATGATTACTTAAAAACTGTGATCTCTAGAATGTTAACAAGGCTTTTCTTTGATTTGGCCTGGTGACCCGGTTTTTGTTGCCTGGACCCAGTTTTGAATCTGACCTAGAAATCAACTAGACAAACATTTTGAGCATGGTACGTGGTAAATACTTTAAAATATGACCTCTAGAGTGTTAACAAGGTTTTCCTTTGATTCAGCCTTGTGACCTAGTTTTTGACCTTAAGTGACCCAGTTCTGAACTTGACCTAGAAATCATCAAGACATATATTTTGAGCAATATTCTTGATATTACATAAAAAATGTGACTTCTAGAATGTTAACTAGGTTTTCCTTTGATTTAATCTTGTGACCTAGCTTTTTATACCAAGTGACCCAGTTTTGAACTTGACCTAGAAATCATCAAGACAAGCATTTTGAGCAAAATTCATAATGATTACTTCAAAAATATGACCTCTAGAGTGTTAATAAGGGTTTCCTTTGATATAACCTGGTGACCTAGTTTTTTACCTCAAGTGACCTTGTTTCAAACTTGACCTAGAAATCATCAAGACAAACTTTTTGAACATTTGATTGTGGTGGGGTTTAATGACACGTCAACCCTTGTGGGTTATTTTGTGTCGTCTCCCAGAAAAAGGGAGAAAAGAGATATAAGAAATAGTTTGTGTTGAGGTTTTATGGCCCAGTAAACCCAATGGGGTCATGTCAAGCACGGTCAGTTTACCTAACCACACTTTTACTGGGCAGGCTTAGTTCTCTAAGGGGTTAACCAGTATTATGCACATTCTTTCACCAGAAAGTGACAACTGCCCTTCTTGAATCAGCAGAAGGGAGAGAATGACAGTAAAAAATATTTCAAGATCAATCTCCATGAAAGAATGTTGCCGACCTCGGTGGGGTTCGAACCCGCGACCTCCTGGTCTCCAGTCAGACCCGCATTCAACTGAGCCACCGCGGCTGGCAGAAGAGATTGCAGATGAGATGAAAGAGAGGGACAAAAAGAGGAACAGGAATGAAAGTGAAGAAACAGAAAAAAATAAAAACTTTCCCCCTCTACTAATACCTGCTACAAAGGATAGCAGGCCTCGCCCATCTCTAAGCCAATTTCATTTGAACGCCCCGGTGACGTAAGATACACGACACCTTTGCCACACCCAACCACCCCCAACTTTTTGAGCAAGATTCATGGACAAAATTCAATTAGAGGGGGAATATGGTTTTAAAGTTTGACACAGTGACCTAGTTTTTAATTAGGCATGACCCATATTCAAACTTGATTGAGATATCATCAAGTCAAAGATTCTGGTACAGTTCCAGGAAGACAGAAGAAAAACTGTGGTCTCAAAAGGGGTGAAAAAGGCTTTAAAGAAATTCAACCTAGTTTTTGACCCAACATAACCCATATTCGAACTTGACCGAGATATCATCAAGAGAAACAGTCTAGTGAAAAGTTACCAATATTGAAGCAAAAGTAAGGCCTCTAAAGGGTGAACAAGGTTTTAAACAAATCTGACCTAGTGACCTACTTTTTCACCCAACATGACCAATATCCGAATTTGACCAAGATAATATCATCAAAACAAACATACTAGTAAAGTTCCTTGAAGATTAAAGCAAAACTGTGGCCTCTAGAGGGTGAACAAGGTTTTAAAGAAATTTGACCTAGTGACCTAGTTTTTGACCCAACATGACCAATGCTTGATCTTGACCGAGATATCACTAAGAGAAATATTCTGGTAAAAATATACAGCAATGGGAGCCAAACTGTGGCCTCTAGAGGGTGAACATAGTTTTGAATAAATCTGACCTAGTGGCCTAGTTTTTCATCCAACATGACCCATATTCAAACTTGACCAAGATATCATCAAGACAAACATTCAGGTACAGTTTCATGAAAATTGAAGCAAAACTGTAGCTTCTAGAGGGTGAACAAGCGTTTAAAGAAATTTGATTTAGTGACCTAGCTTTTGACCCTACATGACCCATATTCAAACTTCACCCAGATATTGACCAGACAAACATTCTGGTAAAGTTTCATGAAGATTGAAGCAAAACTGTAGCTTCTAGAGTGTGAACAAGGTGAATGTTGATGATGCATGACACACAACGCACGACGCAAGGGTGATCACAATAGCTCATCTTCAGACCTTCATGCTCAGGTGAGCAAAAAAAATTGGTCATTTCTTTCTCTAATGAGAAAACCCTATCCAGACTAGACTGACTGGACCTTCCACCTATTTTCATATGGCATAAGGGCTATCATATTTCCATACTGTGGTTCAAATATATATCCTGGTGGACAATAGGTTATAAAATAAATAAAACAAATATAAAAATTCTTTCCAATTATTACCACTTACCCATAAAACCCTTATCACAACTGCAGCTGACAATATTTTAATTTTTATTTATTTTTCATATAAAATAAGAAATGCCAAGTCTTATTTTTTGTCAAAAAAAAAAAAAATAATAATAATAATAATAATTATAATGAAATTAATGTCATCTGCTAAACATTTGCTTTAAGTGCTTTATGGCTTAACCCTTGTCCTGCTGAACCTGGATATACCCTGTTTTGCAAACAGTGTAGATCCAGATCAGTTGGCTTCTGAAGAGTTTCAGGTCACATGGAATTTTAAAATAGGGACGGTAGGTCGGAAAATATTTTTATTTTGTTAAAAGTTTTTATATGGGGTTAATAGGAAAACAATATGGCCTTATGGGAAAATCCCAACAAAATCCTTAAAAAACTTTAGGGTCAGTGGTGAAATATTAGGCATGGCCGGGTAACCTGAAACACACACTTTTTTACTTTAGGCCTTAAGGTTTAAAATAAAAATATGTTGACACATCTGATCTATCTGTTGATAAAATATTTGAGGATGTGCTATTACCCTATATAGGATATTGATCATCATTGGTTCTTTGTACAACATGGAACATCTTTCCCTCATGAACTGTGTAACCTTTTGTTCAATTTACCTTTTTATACATTAAAAAAAACTTAACTTTACATATTGGCTTACCTGAAAAGGTACAACAGAAATCTTTTTACAATGAATTAGATTTGCCTGCTTAACCCTTGTCCTGCTGAACCCGGATATACCCTGCCTTTGCAAACAGTGTAGATCCAGATCAGTTGGAGAAGCCAACTGATTTGGATCTGCACTGTTTGTCATTCAATATGTGAATTTATATCAACAACCTGGATCTAGTAATCTGATTGGCTGAAAATTGGAAGCAGGCGTGGCATCTTAATTTATTCAGCAGGACAAGGGTTAACCATAACCACTCTGGGCAATTTCTGCAGAAAGCAAATTCAGTTGATGACATTTTTTCTTTATTTTTCCAAGAATTCTTTCCAGACAGAACTACAAACAGACTGACAGACAGACAGACTGACAGGCAGACAAGACATAAAGTTCCCTTCAGAGACTTGCAAGTATTGGATAAATAGAAAATTTTACACCTATCCTGCATGCTGAATAACTCCATCATTAAATTGCAAGAAAAATCAAAAGAAATTTTGAAACTAGAAATGTGTTCAAAGGACACGGATGCCCCCACCTGAAAAACTTTAACGCTAATTGCTAACACTGGATGCAGACAGAGACGGATGGACAGATAGCCCTTTCCACCATTCTTCAAATGGCAGGAGCATAAAAAAAATTTTCATGCAGTATTTTTGTGATGTCATTATAAACAAGTGATATCATGAACACTTAAAAAATTATTATTTTTTGTTTAAAGAGAGCCTCTCTCTGAAGCAATGCCTACCACTTAATTCTGTCCTACATATTTAGGAATGTACTTTAAATAGATTAAATATTCAAACATCTTTGGAGATTTTCCTTCAATACACCAGATTTTGTCACTACTCTGCAGAAGCAGAAAACTTTTGCAGACTAGAAATGTGTCAAAAGGACACGGATGCCCCCACCTGAAAAACTTAAAAGCAAATTGCTATATGCCTGAAAAAACTTTAAGGCAACTTGCTAATGCCATCTCGGACAGAGACGGATGGATGCACAGGGGTAACACTATATGCTCTTTCTACCATTCTTCAAAGGTCTAGCTGAGCATAAAAATCAAAGTTATTTCCTCCCTGGAATTTGAAACCTTTAAAAAGTGCAGCTCATACTTAAAGGTATGAATTTCAAGAATTTGCTCCCAGAGAGAGGGCCCAGAGGGAGGTGGCAAAGTGTTTCCTTTAAGAGTACCCCACATTGATAAGGATGATGATGGTGATGATGAGTTCAGGTTTAATTATGTGTCAACCCATGAGGGTCTTTTTGTCAAAATAATACATCACGAAAACATGCCTGTATAATTTTGACCCCCTAAAACCCCACTTTTATATAGTAAAACTGGGGTTTATAGGGGTATACATTATTTTTTTCATTTTTGCTCAAAAACACAGATTGTGGGTACTCGTTAGAACTGCCTTGGCACGAGGCAGTTCTAACGAGTACCCACAATGTGTGTTTGGAGCAAAAATATGAAAAATATAGGATTTTTTATCTGAAAATTTGCCTTTTTCGGTTGTAAATTTTCTATATATTTGAATAGGCGTGTTTTCGTAATGTATCCAGTTGGCTTGGCATTGAAATGGCTATAACACATACTAACAAATCAGGTATGCATGGAAGTATGTAACAACGGGATGAACCATTGATAAGGATAGCATAATTACTTCTATGTTGGCATTATTTCCCTTGAAGTTGTACTGATCCATGTATCCATTTCCCCTAAATTCCTCATCAATCTGAGCTTATATTCTGAGCTCAGTCCCTCTGACAATTTAACTCTTGTCCTGCTGAACCTGTATATACCCTGCCTTTGCAAACAGTGTAGATCCAGATCAGTTGGCTTCTAGAAGCCAACTGATCTGGATTTGCACTGTTTGCCATTCAGTATGTGAATTTATATCAACAATCTGGATCAAGTAATCTGATTGGCTGGAAATTTGAAGTAGGTATGGCATCTTAATTTATTCAGCAAGACAAGGGTTAATCATGTGACTTAAATGTGCAGTTTAAAGTGATTGGATGCGCCTGGTAGATCTTCAGCCATTTTTGACAAGGGAGAGAACTTTTGTGACTTCCTATATGCTGATTTATACCAATCCCCTTATGAAAAGTGGTCTACCATAAAAGCAAAGAATTTGCCTAAGGACCAAATTCTTTCCTTGTTGTACGGACCTTTTTTCAGAGGGATGGCAAAACAACTGACAGATTTACCTCTCCTGAAAATGCATCAATTCCCTTAAAAGGCAGACCCTGATCAATTTCCAAATTGGTTCTGTAGGAGAAGTTTGATTTGGGTCTGCCCTGTTTGTTGTGATCCATCTGTGTGAATTTTCAGGATAAAATATTGTTTGGTACAAGGATGAGGGAGTCAAAATGACTTCACTGATTCCATTAGAAGATCAGAGTCCTACCCTTCAATTTTATCACTCCCAACTGTGAATATTTGTGATAGCAGGTTGATAACATTTGCATTTGTCATGTTAAGCAAGCATCAAAAGACATAATATAAACAAACAGCAGGATAGTGAGAGAAAAATGTCATGTTCTATCCCTGATAGTGAATCTTCCCAGCTACTGAAAACCCTTTATAAGTGTGAAGTGAAATTGTAGCAGACAACAATTTCTAATTAGTTATTATTTTTCTGAGAAAATCAGATGTGGCATTTCATATGACTCATCTGCTAAGCAGATGATTCACATGAAACATCAAGCTTAATTTTCTATGAAATACAAAAACACACAAAAAAAATAATAAAAATGTCTTCTGCTGCAGTTGAGATCAGCATTTTAAGAGTTACATTTCATTCCTTAATATCTAATATGGACTCTTCCCTCTTTGGACCACACTTTTTTCCAAAAGCAAGGTCTGTTAAAATACAAACATGAAACAATAATACCGCGCCACTGTGGTGGGCAGATAACTCTGTAACAAACTGACAAAATTTGCCAATTAGCAATCCCAAGCCAGTTCTCTACAATATCAATGTACTTATTAAGTTTGGTGAAAATCCATAGAGATTTACTAAAAATTATTGTCCTGAAACGAAAATAGGGATGTGCCGCGGGCAGATAACTGCCAAAAACTAACAAAATTTGCCCATCTCCATATTATCAAAGCACACATAAAGTTTTGTGAAAATTCATTGATAACTAATCAAGTTATCCTCCCAAAAAGAAAATAGGGACATGTCGTGGGCAGATATGTCAAAAATTGACAAAATTTACCCATTTGCAATCCCAAATCAGATCTCCACAATATCAATACACATACCAAGTTTGGTGAAAATCCATTGACATTAAATTTTACTCTAGTTATCGTCCGGAAACGAAAATACCAAGATGTTCGGACATACGACAGACAGACCAACAGACACAGGCTGGCCACTATCATGTGGTGGTGTATAATAAAAATAACAAACAGAATGACAGTGCAATTGAGTAGATTTGTCTGTTTGATTTGGAGTTTTATGGCACAGTCAACACTATTAAGGTCAAGTTGAGCCGGTCAGTTAACCTACTCACACTTTTTCAGGGCAGACTTTTAAGTTCTCTAAGTGGTTAACCCGTATTATGTGCATATACTTTCACCAATAAGTGAGAAGTGCCTTTCTTGACTCAACAGAAAAGGGAAAATGAAATTAGTGGAGCATTTTTGTGCAGTGGTAAAGCATCAAATTCAAGATCAAGAGTTAGCGTGTTCCCCCCAGTGAGTACGAAGTGTTGTGTCCTTGAACAAGACACTTTATTCATATTGTGCACTACTGAGGAAGGCCTGCATATGATACATATAAAAGAATGTGCCACAGTATATACAGATAGATACAAATTATTTCATGATGGATCTCTAGAACATTATGCGGCCGAGCTATGATTCAAACTTGCAACACCTGGACTTGCAATCAGATGCACTATCAACTGCACTATGGAGCCTGGAACCTGAGCCTGGAACCTCAGACATGGGCCTAGATAAGAGTGGGTATCGGGTTAACATTTTTCTTATTTCTCCACGAAAACATATGTTGTGGGTACTCATTAGAAGCACCTCAGCGAGGTGCTTCTAATGAGAACCCACAACATATGTTTTTGTGGAGAAGTAAGAAAAATGTCATTACTTTTGGACTGAAAAAAGCACCTTAACTACAGCTATGGTCAGAGCCTGGAACCTCATTACATACACGCCTATTCAAATACAGAGAAAATTTCACCTCCAAAAACTGAAAATTTTCAGATAAAAAACTGACATTTTTCCTATTAGATTGTGGGTGCTTGTTAGAACTGCCTCAGTTTTACTATATAAAAGTGGGGTTTAAGGGATCAAAATTTTTCGTGATGTTTTGAGATGGCTCAGTCCTGCAAGACTATTCATATTACTCTACATGTCATTGTTTACAAAAGTTTACAGTAAAATTGTAACTTGAAAACAAAAAAAAACAAAAATAATTTCGAAGATTTTTTTTTTTTTATTTTATTTGCTTCCCTTTATAAACTGGCTACTTTCCTTTGCTTCAATGGTGAGGATAATAATATATTGATACTATTTCTGTTCAATTTACCAAATATTTGGCTCAGTGCTAAAGATTTATAAATTAAATAAATAAGCAGAAAAACATGCTTCTACTTACCAAAGATCCTGTGATCTATCCATCTGAACATATCCTAATTTTAATAGTAAAACACCAACTCACACTAGTTCATTCTGTCTGATCATGTTTTTTTGTCATCACTATACACATAAAGTCATTAGACTGTTCTAATGTCTCTACAACAATAGAACTTCCCTAAACCTCAGATTTTTCAGTAACCAAAATCTTGAACTAAGTAAACAGTGGTCCTTTCACTTTTCACATGCAATGATTAATTCAGAGATTTTCTTAACAAATCCCCTCAAATCCAACTACAAAGAAACTTTATTGACTTTGATTTGTGCAGATATAACAAACTGCCCTGTTACAGTCAGTGGTATAATTGATATTACATTAACTGTTGTATTTATCATGCTTAGCATGTTGGTAAAAAATTTCAGCAGATGGCATTTTGAAATGTTTTCTTATTTTTTTTCCAGAAAAGTAGGCTTTGACATTTCATGCAAATTGTCTCACAAGGAGACAATTTTTATGAAATGTCAAATCCTATTTTCTGTGAAAAATAAGAAAAAATATTTATGAATATTGTCTGCTGAAATTTTTACCCAGCATGCAAAGCAATAATTGATATTATATGTACCAGTTTTTTTTTTTTTTTTTTTTTTTTTTTTTTTGATTTGGGTTTTACGGCCCTTTCAAGAATATTTCACTTATATCGAGCCGATCGTTCATCGAAGGTGGGCGAAAACCGGAGAACCCCGGAGAAAAACCACCTGACCATCCGTAAGCAGAACTTGGCTTTCCCACATATGACCCGAGCGAGGCTCGAACCACAGCGGTGAGAAACCTAATGGATTAAGAGTCAACTCTCTTATCCACTAGGCTACGGGGGCCCGTTATATGTACCAGTTATTTTTTTTTTAAAGGTGTTTATCACTGGTGGATTTGGCCATAAAATATAATGCAACAACTATTGTTGTAACCATTTTTAGACAAATTATTGATTTACAAGAAGAAAATTAAATACTGTAGTCACTTACTAGCTTGCTGGTTATTTCTAGTCATAGACATGTAGAATTTATTTCCAAATTCAACTATGTATCATTTTATCATAAAACCAGCATGTCATTTCAGACAAGAACTCAGCAGCCAATAAATGGCATTTTTTCCTACTTTTCTTTGAAACTTGGGCTAGTATTTTCATATATCTTGAACTGCCTCCAAAAACGTTAGCATGAAAATAGGACTAACATGACACATAAAAAGATTGTTTTTATTTGGAGTTTAACACTATTAAGGTCATGTCAAGCTGGTCAGTTAACCTACTCACTATTCCTGGGCCGCCTTAGTCCTCTTAAAGCAGTTAACCAGTACTTTGTGTACATACTTTCACCAGTAAACTGAAAACTGCCCTTTTTGAATCAGTAGAAGGGGTAGAATGGCATAGAAATTATTTCATGATCAATCTCCATGAAGTCATGTGACCAAGCTGCAATTCAAATTGCGACCCCTGGATCTGCAATCAAATGCACTACAGTAAATATCCTAAAATTTCAAACACAAAATAGTCTGACAAAATGACATATGCAAACAGTGCAGACCCAGATCAGACTGCTCCTGAAGGAGCAGTCTGATCAGGGTCTACACTGTTTGCCATTCAACTAAGTATTTTAAGCAATAGGTGCATAAAAAGCAAAATTTAGACCAAAATAGTATGTAAAAGTGTTCGAAATTTTAGGACATTTACTGTACCAACTGCACTATGGGACCCAACTCTTCTAAGAACATAATCTGCAAGGAGTGATATGGATGAGGAAGATAAACATTTTGACCTTTTAAGACCTGCAGCTAGACCACAAACAGATACCTATATGCAAACAGAATAGATCCAGATGAGATGGCATGTAAACAAGCTGTCTTATCTGGATCAAATGTGCTATATTTGTTTTTTTTTGTTTGTTTTTTTCACGAAAACATGCCTGGGGTTTACTGGGGTGTACATTATTTTTCTTATTACTGCTCCAAAACATAGATTGTGGGTACTTGTTAGAACTGCCTCGCCAAGGCGGTTCTAACGTGTACCCACAATCTATGGTTTGAGCAGAAATATGACAAATATCAGAGTTTTTTATCTGAAAATTTTCTGTTTTTGGAGATGAAATTTTCTATATATTTGAATAGGCATGTTTTCGTAATGAAGTTTGATTTACTTCCCTATTTTTAGCTGCGGATGCGTCCAAATCCAAAGATGGAAGAGTCAACTCCGGAAACTCATCGATGAATGGTTAAAATATTGTCTTCTATATGTGATATTTAGGATTAAATTTTAAGACCATGTAAAACTATACAATAGTCTTAATTACCAATTACAGTATCAAATTTACACTGAATTTAAATACCCCAAATATTTAGACATAGTAGCTCCTAAAAGTAATTATGCCATAGCTTCAACTAAGGTGTTTTTATTGTTGTTTTTTTTTCTTTTTTCCACCCAAAATTATTGATATTTTCTGCTGCAATTCTGATCAGTGCTTTAATCCTTGCCATGCTGAATAAATTAAGATGCCCTGCCCACTTATGATTTTCAGCCAATCAGATAAGTTCATCCAGGTTGTTGATACAAATTCTCACACAATGACTAACAGTGCTGATCCAGATCAGTTGCTTGCTACAAAAGCCAACTGATCTGGATCTAAACTGTTCGCAAAGACAGGGTATATCCGAGTTCAGCAGGGCCTCAGCGAGGTGCTTCTAATGAGTACCACAACATATTTTTTGTGAAGAAATAAGAACAATATCAGTACTTTTTGGCTGAAAAAAGCACTTTATTAAGACCACCCCACTAAGACCACTTTTAGGCAGTACCAAAAGTGGCCTTAATAGTAGAATTTTACCGTAATAATTTTATTACTTCTGCATGAAGAAATATGTTATGGGTACTCATTAGAAGCACCTCGGCCCAAACTTCAGAGAAATATTTATCTGAATACTCCTCTTATCTGGAGCTATGTAATATCTTACAACTTGAAAAAGGCCCTTTAACTACTAGACAGGAGCAAGTAACCAGGGATTACATAAACCCCACCCAACCGAGCCACTGCCAAAGCTATTGCATGGTTGTTAAACTAACCTAACCCAAAATTCTTATATTCATCATGTACATGTAAACACACCTATATAGTTTTGTCCCCCTTAAACCCCACTTTCATACAATAAAACTAAGATTTACAGGGGTATACATTATTTCTGCTCAAAAACATAGATTGTGGGTACTCGTTAGAACTGCCTCACTGAGGCAGTTCTAACAAATACCCACAATCTATGTTTTGAGCAGAAATATGAAAACTAACAGACTTTTTCATCTGAAAGTTTTCATTTTGTGGTGGTAAAATTCTCAAAATATTTGAATAGGCGTTTTCGTAATGCATGACCTTGCCCTCAAGGTTACTAAATATAAAAGCACCAGCCAAATGGCAAACAGTGTGGATTCTGATAAAACTTTAAAAGCATTTTGATCTGGGTCTATATTGTTTGCCCAGGGCTGTCTGTCCAAATATGCAAAAGACATACGATGCAAAGTTTTATCCTTTAGTATGCAGAAGTAGAGCAAATAACATTTGAAAATACATGACTTTCTCATTCCTTTTTTCTGAAGAAATCCTGCTTGACATTTCCATCAAATTACAGTTAGAGACAATTTGAACAAGAAGTGTCAATATAAGCAGACTGAGTGCTTATTAGATATCCCCACAAGGTAACCAAAATGAATGGACAGACATACAGATGGACGGACAACAAGAAAACAGTATACCCCCACCCACCCATCCACACACACACACACTCACAAACAAACACAGTTTGTTGGGGATAGAATGAAAGGCCAAGTTCAGCTCTAATGAACAATTCAGTGAAATAACAAGTATTGATATCATAACATAGTGCTATTGGATATGAAATGCATTCTTAATGGGAATGGTGTGACATTACTTTTGTTTGCCCAGCTAAAACAGGTCAATGTTTAAAGTGTATCTGATATGTTGAGGGTTCTTTAGTCCAATATCGTAAAATTCTTCAAACACTTCCAGTATCAAATCGTGATTTCTTGTATTTTGCCAGATAAGCAGGGAACTAGTAGGCCATGAAATCTTTGTATCATATTACTGAGATCCAAAGCATAAACCATTTCAGCTAAACAACTGTGCAGAATATATAGAAATATGATCATTCATGGTCATTTTTGGATGGGTTTTAAAAAATCTGTCCTTTAAAATAGCAATGTCCCAGTGGGCGGACATCAGGCGTCATCCCAGGTTAAGTCCAGCGTCATCCCAGGTTAACCTTTATATAGTAAAACTCAGGTTTACAGGGGTATATACATTATTTTTCTTATGTTTGCTCAAAAACATAGATTGTCAGTACTTGTTAGAACTGCCTCACTGAGACAGTTCTAACTAGTACACACAATCTATATTTTGAGCAGAAATATGAAATATCAAGAGTTTTTTATCTGAAAATTTTCAGTTTTAGTAGGTGAAATTTTCTATATATTTGAATAGGCATGTTTTCGTAATGAGCTAGGAGTCTCTGAATATAATATAAAACTAGACATGTGTCCAAAGTACACAAAATGCCCTGCCATTTGGCCTATGCCTCAATGGCAATAACAATCAATTAGGTTTACTGTAATGATCCTAAATTATTTGGTGACCTGTTATATATTTTGACCCTAGCCCCACCCAGGGGCATGACCCTGGGGCAATTACGGTACCATACTTTAAAAGGTCTTGATGCAGGTAAGTGTCATACAAAGTTTCAACTTTCTAGCCCAGAAGGTATAAAAGTTATTAGCTGCAAGAGAAACACGGACGTAAATTTGCGCCTAAACTTGCCGGTAAACTTGAACCTGGTTACGAACGAACGTGACATATGCACATACGCACGTACTCACATACGGATGTAACATCACGGCGAAACGCTATATGCCTAACTCCTGCCAAAGGCAGGCAGGGGCATAACAATCACATCCTCTACAGCAATTGTGCTTTAAGGATTAGCACAAAATAACGTAGGTAAAAATTAACCACACTGTTTTTAAACTTATTTTATTTCTAATACAAGATTCAGATTTCATGGGTCACAAAAATCTTACAAAAGGATTTCTGTGTGCATTGCATAGAAAATATTATCAAAATCAATATCGCGCAATATCAAATAACACAAGATAACCCTATAAGTTTAACAGACAAAGAATGTTCAGACAAGAAAACTAACATTATGTATACATGAAGTAGGATACATAGCTCTAGATAAAAGGAGGTAGCAGGAAAATATTTTTCTTATTTCTCAGTGAAAACATATGTTGTGGGTACTCATTAGAAGGGCCTCAACAAGGCCCTTCTAATGAGTACCATGACATATATTTTTGTGGAAAAATAAGAAAAATAATATTACATTTTTAGTTAAAACAGAGCTTTATCTTGAGTTATGTGACCAGTTTGATGGGTTTGATATTGATAAAAAAAATCATTCTTTATTTGAAAAGTCCAAGTCAATCCAGGCAAATAATTTGGTCATATTGACGCATGACTGTTTAAGTGATCTTGGACATAAATAAAAGGTTAATGTTGCCAAACTGATATTTATCTAATTCATTCATGAATTTTAAATTGTGAGTATGAAAAATACTACAGTTTGACCAATAAATGCAACATTAAAATGTCATGAATTACGCAAGTTGTTCGGGGGTCTCATTACATTAGCAAGTCGGTGTAATGTGTAGTACTCCCTCTTACTATATAGTGAAAACATATGTATGTAGATGTCTATTTTATTAGACAGATTTTCAGAATTTTTCAGTTTTAAAACCAGCTTTTTCAACTTAACTGACAATTACACCACAACCTCTTTATAACACTATTGTTGGGATCCGTAACATGAACCATGTTAGTTAAACAACCATTTATATCCAAACAAAAATGCATAGATTATGTTGAAAAATGACCATTTATGGTCATTTTTCAATATAATCTATACATTTTTGGGATCCATCTTTGAACCGTGTTGTTATAACGAACCGTGTTAAAAAGAGGTTGTGGTGTATTTAGAGCATCTTCACTTACATTTTTCAATTTGTTACTGTCATCATGAAAACACGCCTATATAATATTGACCCCCTTAAACCCCACTTTTATACAGTAAAACTTGGTTTACAGGGGTATACATTATTGTTCACATTTCTGCTCAAAACACAGATTGTTGGTACTTGTTAGAACTACCTCAATGAGGTAGTTCTAACAAACACAGTTTGTGGGTAATTGTTAGAACTGCCTCAGTGAGGCAGTTCTAATGAGTACCCACAATCTATGTTTTGAGCAGAAATATGAAAAATATCAGATTTTTTTTATCTGAAAAATTTCAGTTTTTGAAGGCGAAATTTTCTATATATTTGAATAAGCATGTTTTCGTTATGTACTTCTTGTAAACATTTTACAGCATACCCTATTTGACCTAATTAAGGCACATACCCCAATCAGCGCACACGCAAACAATTTTGTAGTCTTCAGATTACACCCCATAGAGCTTTTAGTCTTCTTCTTTATAAAGGCATATGTTGTGGATATCCATTTGAATTGCATCAACTTGTTGATGCAATTCAAGTGAGTACCCACAACATGCTTTTATAAAGAAAATCAGAAAAAAAATTGAATTAGCATCATCAAATAAGCCATTTTTTTTAAAGTTTGCACTTAGTAGGTAGATACACATTTTACCACAAGTTTCCCCAGTAATTTTGAAAAACCCAAGAGCCCAGTGTTGTAATCAGGTCAAATATGGTAAATCAATTTTATTCTCTCAATAACCAGAATCAACATGACTTCCCAAATTATAAGGTGAAAATGTGGGCTTCAATAGCCCTAGATAAGAGGGTATTAGGATAAGGCCACCCTATATTACTGGGCCCAGTTGTTCAAAGCTAACGACGTCGTTAGTTAACGATTCGTTAAAATTTAAATCAAGTGATATGCAAATGCTGAAATTTTTTGCTGAAAAAATGTGAGTAGCTTTTGCAGTGCAAAAGCTACTCACATTTTTCAGCAAAAAATATCAGAATATTGTATACTGAATCCGCTAAAACAGTTAACGAAATGACCCTTAACGAGCTCGTTAAGCTAACGACTCTTTGAACAACTGGGCCCTGTAAGTATTTTTTTCGTATTTCCAAAAAACAAATCCTTTGGAGACAATTTTGAATGAAATTTGCAGTTTTATTTTCTATGGTAAGTCAGATAAATATCACTTATTTGTTATCTACTGTTTTAGCCTACTGAATGCAAAATGTTAAAATTTATATGGACAAATCCTTACATGCACCCAGTCATGCCTTTACAATATATTCCACTATGCTATACATGTATTTTTATCTCCATAGAAACAGACTTTCTGTGATCGCATGCAAATCATCAGAGAGAATTCCAAAATGAGATTTCAGAACATACATTATCATGGACCCATGCCCCATACCAACCCATACCTTCCCCAGGGTAATATAAATCAAGGGGCATCACATGTTCACTTGCTTTTAACCATTCTATCATGATTATTCCCCTTTGTCATGTATGACATGCAATGTTGGAAAAATTGGAATTCAAGGGACATCATGGCCTCACTAGCTAAAATCATTATTATCATAATTATTCCCCTTTGTCATTATACCGGTACTTAGTAATATTTTTCTTACTTAAAGAAAACTTGTCACATAACAGGGAAGGAGTTGGGGAAGCTGGACTAGGCCATCATACCCTCCATATGGCCTAGTCTGCCTCCGTCAAATAAGATTGATTCTATGGTAAGTTCAGTAACTGATGCTAAATGGATGAAAGAAAACTTTTAACACAGCCAGGTGCCCAAGGCGCAAGGGAGCTACGACTTTCAGCAACTTTTATACCGGTAAATGACTTATCAAGCTGACTACAGTAAATGAGAAAGTGGCATATGCAAACAGTGCAGGCCTAGATCAGACTGAAGATGCAGTCAGATCAGGTTCTTTGTTTGTTTGTGTTGAGTTTTTACTGCCCAGTCAACTCAAATGGGTCACGTCGAGTTTTCCTAACCACACATTTACTGGGCAGGCTTAGTCCTCTAGGAAGTTAATCAGTATTGTGCACATTCTTTCACCAGAAACTGACAAATGCCCTTCTTGAATCAGCAGAAGGGAGAGAACGACCATAGAAAATATTTCATGATCAATCTTCACAAAAGAATGTTGACCCGGCGGAGGCAGAACCCGCAACCTCCTGATCACCAGTCAGATGCGCATCCAACTTAGCCACTGAAGCCGACTGGATCAGGTTCTACAATGTTTGCCATTCCACTAAGTAGTTTGAGAACCACTAAGAAGTTTGAGAACCAATTGCAACTGATACAAAGCAAAATTTACACTAAATAAGTGTGGAATAAAGTGTCTGAAATATTAGGACATTTACCATAATAATGATCTCTATTACATAATTATGAGCTGTTCTTTATGAAATTGTGCCTTTGGAGCATGTGCAGAAAGCAAAGACACAGATCAGCTTGCATATCCCTCAATTTTCTCAAGTGTTTGCCATCGCGTAAACATGGAAAACAGTGCAATCTGCACCAAGAGACAACAAAAACTGCAAGAAAACGCAATCTGGGCCCAGTTGTTCAAAGCTAACGATGTCGTTAGTTAACAATTCGTTAAAATTTAGATCAAGTGATACGCGTATATGCTGAAATTTTTTGCTGAAAAAATGTGAGTAGCTTTTGCATTGCAAAAGCTGCTCACATTTTTTCAGCAAAAAATATCATAATATTGTATATTGAATCTGCTAAAACAGTTAACGAAATGACCCTTAACGAGCTTGTTAAGCTAATGACGCTTTGAACAACTGGGCCCTGATGTGAGTCTTCCCTGGACATATAACCATGTCATAAGCTATATTTTCTTACATCATGACTCAACAGGACATATTTTATTGGAGAAATAACAATACTACATGCATTCTATAGCTCCAGAAAAGGGAGGTATCCAAAAATCTTTTCTTCTTATTTTTCTATGAAAACTTATGTTGTAGGTTCTTATTAGAAGTGTCTCACTGATGCACTTCTAATGAGTACCTACAACATAAGTTTTCATGAAGACATTAGGAAAACACTCCTATTCAAATATATAGAAAATTTCACCTCCAAAAACTGAAAATTTCCAGACACAAAAACTCCGATATTTTTCATATTTCTGCTCAAAACATAGATTGTGGGTACTCGTTAGAACTGCCTCAGTGAGGCAGTTCTAAAGAATACCCACAATCTATGTTTTTGAGCAGAAATAAGAAAAATAATGTATACCCCTGTAAACCCGAGTTTTACTATATAAAAGTGGGGTTTACGGGGGTCAATATATAGGCATGTTTTCGTGATGAAATAAGAAAACTAGTAATGCTTTTTGGGTGAAAACAATCTTTATCTAGATCTTTGATATTTATCTCCATATTTCATCTGGAGCACTGATTAACAGGTTTTAAGTTAATTTGACTCACCAATGCATTTTCTTCAAACTCGTCCAGTTCTTTCTGAAGTTCTTCAACTTTTGCTATTGAGTCGCCAATTTCCTTCTGCTTACTTTCTAACCATTCAATGTTCTTGCCTGCCGTAAACTGAAACTAAAATTAACACAAATCCTTTCAAATCCAAGAGCAGTCTCAAAACAACACTAAAATCTTTACCCTAAATATTAGAACACATACGTC
Organism: Anodontia alba; assembly: GCA_964016985.1. Lineage (NCBI taxonomy): Eukaryota > Metazoa > Mollusca > Bivalvia > Lucinida > Lucinidae > Anodontia > Anodontia alba. The sequence goes on from OZ024832.1 coordinate 74,894,510, forward strand.
TGAGCAAACAGTATAGACTCAAATCAACCTGCTCATAAAATGTACTCAAACTTTGATTAGTCTACTTTATTGCCAAACAGCCAGCATGTTTTAGGTATATCATCATGTCAGCAAATATCACATCTATCCATAGTATTGGAACAGAGAGGCTTGAGCAAACAATGCAGACCCTGATCAGATGCTGCAGAATGCAGCATCTGATCAGGGTCTTAACCGTTTGCAACACATCCATCTCTGATACATCAACACATAGTAATTTTTTTTCAAATCTTAGATGGGTGGTCAGGGGTTGAGGTGTCCCAATATTTAGAGTAAATATTGTAAATTTGATCAAAATTTAGTATGGTAATGAGTTATGGCATCTCAACACACTTATGGTAGTTATGGTATACCACTACTGCATTATCAACAAGAAAATATTTGACAGATTACAGGATGGCATTATGTTAACAAATCTATATAATTTGTACCCCCATGTTCTCCCATAATATGTGGTGAAAACATGGGTACCAGTAGGCAGAGGTTTTATTTTTAAACCAGCTTTTCAATATGTTTATTGTTGCTTCAAGCAACCTGCTTCACTGCATAAATATATCTTAGTTTGCTTGATAACTGTAATATTCCTCTTTCCCCATATTATATGGTAACAATGCCACGGCTTGCATGCATAGCTCCAGATAAAAGAGACAACAAGATAAAAATATTCCAAATTTCTCCATAAAACATATGGTATGAGTAGTTATTCGAAGTGCCTCACTGAAAAAAAAAAATATCAACATTTTTGTTAAAAATTTGGCTTATCTAGAGATATGGCTAAAAAGTGTACATTTATTACGTAGGTGTGAAAACCATGTGTGATGGAGAGACAGGAAGATGTGTACCAGTAAGAAGCCAACTGATCTGGATCTGCACTGTTTGCCATGAGGTATGTGAATTTATATCAATAATCTGGATCAAGTACAGTCAAACCTGTCTTAAGCAGCCACCCATGGGAAGCTTAAAAAGTGGCTGCTGAAGGCAGGTGGCTGCTTAATACAGTTCAAATATATAGGTATATGAATTTTGGGGCAACTTTCCTCTGGCTGCTTAATACAGGTTGGCTGCTTAATAGAGGTGATCACTAACACAGGTTTGACTGTAATCTGATTGGCTGAAAATTAGAAGTAGGAGTGGCCTCTTAATTTATTCAGCAGGACAAGGGTTCAGGTGAGGGTATCATGAAGCCTGATATACAAAAGCAAAAACATTTTGCTACTTTGCAAACAGCTATAGTAAAACATGCATTTTCTGGTCTAAATCTATGCTGTTCATATTTGAACAAATACTAGTTTCCCAAATCATGTCTGTTGAGTATACCAAGAAATGAATAAGGCCACATGAAAACACATTACGAAAACATACCTATATAATTTTGACCCCCTTAAACCCCACTTTTACATAGTAAAACTGGGGTTTACAGGGGTATACATTATTTTTCTTATTTCTGCTCAAAACCATAGATTGTGGGTACTCGTTAGAACCGCCTCGCCGAGGCGGTTCTAACGAGTACCCACAATCTATGGTTTTGAGCAGAAATATGAAAAATATCAGAATTTTTTATCTGAAAATTTTATATTTTTGGTGGTAAAATTTTCAGTATACTTGAATAGGCGTGTTTTCGTAATGAGGCCTTCAGGGGATATGCAAACAGCTCAGGCCGAGATCAGCTTAAACAGCTACCTTTTCTCATTACATTTAGTTCTTTTGTCAACATAATTTTCAATATTCAATGTTTTGTAAGCTGGTCGCACAGATCCCACTCTGAATATGTAGACACATAGGCTGATATAGGCCTTCACCAGCATTACGAAAACACGCCTATGCAAATATATAGAAAATTTCACCTCTTAAAACACTGGGCTCTTGGGTCACCTCTTTCACCTCTTAAAACTGATATTTTTCATATTTCTGCTCACAACATAGATTGTGGGTACTCGTTAGAACCGCCTCAATGAGGCGGTTCTAACAAGTACCCACAATCCATGTTTTTGAGCAGAAACAAGAAAAATAATGTATACCCCTGTAAACCCCAGTTTTACTATATAAAAGTGGGGTTTAAGGGGGTAAACATTATATAGGCATGTTTTCGTGATGCCACATAATTTTATTATGCCTGGAAGGCATGCCTTCATATGATATAGCTCAAATCTATTCTAACATACCATATTTGACCTAATTACCACACATGCTCCTATAAGCGCACAGTCAAGCAGTTTGGTAGTCTTTAGATTACAGCCATTGTACTTTCATCTACTTCTTTATAAAAAAACATATGTTGTGAGTACTGATCTGAATTGCCTCGACAAGTTGTGAGTACTGATCCAAATTGCCTCGACAGTCAAGCAGTTTGGTACTCTTTAGATTACAGCCATTGTACTTTCATCTACTTCTTTATAAAAAAACATATGTTTTGAGTACTGATCTGAATTGCCTCGACAAGTCAAGGCAATTCAAATGAGTACCCACAACACATGTTTTTATATAAAGAAAATCAGAAATAATATTGCATAAGCATCATTAAATGCACTCTTCATGAAGACCTCTGCTGATCTTTCTTTAAAGTTTCTTTTAGGTGGATATTTTACTGCAAGTTTTTTTCAGTCATTTTGAAAACCCTAAGTGCACAGTGTGGTAATTAGGTCAAATATGGTATCTAAGCTTATCACTATTTTCACCATGGGTAAATAATTCAGCAGATGACAGTTTAAATAAAGTATTCTCTTTTTTTCCCACAAAACAAGCTTTGACATTTTATGCAAATTGTCTCATATGGAGATGATTTGCATGAAATGCCAAAGCCTATTTTCTGGGAAAAATAAGAAAAATATCATTAATTTGTCATCTGCTGAATTTGCCCAAAGAGTCATACAGGTCAACTAGGAAAATTCATTTGAAATGCCGCATAGAATCTAACATACCAATTTAAAGTCCTCTTCAAACTGTCGAAGCTGAAGAGACTGTTGCAATTTCTTGTGGTGAATTTCCCAGTAGTCATCAAACTTTCTTTCTGTCTCCTCTAGCTGAACCAATAACCTGCACATGAAACATCATAATGAGCTAGTGTACAACAAAACCTACAATAAGCTTTGTGCGACCAGCAAAGACAGATCAGTCTGCACATCCCCACAGTCTGATCAGAATCTTCCTTGATCATCACGAAAACAAGCCTATATAATTTTGACCCCCTTAAACCCCACTTTTATATAGTAAAACTGGGGTTTACAGGGCTATACATTATTTTTCATATTTCTGTTCAAAACATAGATTGTGGGTACTCGTTAGAACTGCCTCGTCGAGGCAGTTCTAACGAGTACCCACAATCTATGTTTTGAACAGAAATATGAAAAATATCAGAACTTTTTATCTGAAAATTTTCCTTTTTTTCTTGTAAAATTTTCAATATATTTGAATAGGCGTGTTTTCGTTATGCGCATGTGTCTTCTACTGCCTCCAGGCTATCCAAAGAAGGGCAAACAAGAACCCTGGCTATACTGGGTGGATGTACAGGCTGGTCTAAGTCTTTGCTGGTCACACAGGTCTTACTGCAGGTTTTAATCATCTAAATATTTGGATACTTTAACTCTTTTTTCTTATTTCTCCATAATTTTCAAAGGGAGACTAATCCAAAGGAAAACCTGGTTTCTCTGGCATATTTATTGTGTCATAGCTACAGATAAGAGGGAGTATCCACATAATATTTTTCTTATTTTTCTACTAATACATATGTTGTGGGTACTCATTAGAAGTGCCTCGGCGAGGTGCTTCTAAAGAGTACCCACAACATATGTTTTCGTTGAGAAATAAGAACGATATCAACATTTTTTGGATGAAAAAAGCACCTTATCTGTTGCTATGTTGTGTCCTATTATGCACTTTTTTCTGTTTGTAGAAATATCTATCATCTGGATCTCTTTCTCATAATTTCTTTCATTCTGGCATTATGCGTTGCTGTATGTGCTCTTATAAAGGCCAAAAATTCACAATAAAACAGTATTGTATTATGTCTTGGTAATTAGAGCCCTTTACAAACTGGCATCTACTCTTAGAGGCAATTCCCACAATTTGTCTATAAATGTTAATGCTTGTTGTGCTGAATAAATTAAGATGTCACACCCATTTCTAATTGTCAGCCAATCAGATAACTTAATCCAGACTGTTGATATAAATTCACATATTTTATGAAAAACAGTACAGATCCTGATCAGAAGCCAACTGATCTGGCTCAACACTGTTTGCAAATAGAGAGTATATCCAAGTTCTGCAGGACAAGGATATGGGGGCATGTTTTGCACAGAGAAATTTGTGTAATGTGGGAAAAATATGAAAATCTTCACTCATTTGCTGTCTGCAAGTTTCAGAGGATTGTAACAATTATTGTCTATTTTCCACTAAATTATAACTTAAGAAAGAGTTTTTCAAATACACTACCATACTATGATTTATGTTTCCTTGTGTCAAAAATAACAAAAAAAAAAAAAAATAAAAAAAATAAGGTACATAGCTTTAAATAAGAAAATCTATCCTATTATTTTTTTCATATTTTTCCATGAAAACACATGATATGGGTTCTGCTTAAACATCTCCATTAGGAAAACACACCAATTCAAATATGTAGAAAATTTCTTCTCCAAAAACTGAAAATTTTCAGATAAAAAACTTTGATATTTTTCTTATTTCTGCTCAAAACATAAATTGTGGGTACTCATTAGAACTGTCTTGCCAATGCGGTTCTAATGAGTACCCACAATCTATGTTTTTGAGCAGAAATAAGAAAAATAATGTATACCCCTGTAAACCCCAGTTTTCCTATATAAAAGTGGGGTTTGAGGGGAAGAAAATTATATAGGTATGCTTTTGTGATGCTCAGTGAGGTCTAGTAAGTATACCCATGATATAATTATGGTTTCTTGGAAAATAAGAAAAATATCACTTCTTGCTTACAAAAAATCTTAGTATCTGAATCTATGTTTCAGGTACAAAATTTGAAAATTATCTCTTTTACCAAAAATTAGAATAGGACAGATTGGTAAACCAGAAATCTTAAAAAACAATGGCAAAGATTTTCCTATACACTATCAAAGTTAAATGTTTGTATGATCACAACTCTAGCTAATGATTTTTCAATTGCAAAGTATTGATACATTTGTTACTTTCTCCAAGAAATCATATATTAGGATTTCATCATTTCTGATGAGTGTACCCACAACAGTATGTGTTTTGGGCAAACTATGAAAAATATTTATCTTATGCGAAGTTATGTTCAGTGTTTCTTAAAACCATTTTGTTTGGCTGATTTAGTACAATAAATAGCTCTAGATAAGAAGAATATTGAGATAAATGTTTGTTTTTAATTGTCAACAACAACAAAAAAATACCTCCTGGCCATTCACCAAGGTGATATACAAAGGACTTGTCAAGGAGGAGCACATCATGTCATGAAAACATGCCTATATAATTTTGACCCCTTAAACCCCACTTTTATATAGTAAAACTGGGGTTTACAGGGGTATACATTATTTTTCTTATTTCTGCTCAAGAAACATAGATTGTGGTGTGGGTACACGTTAGAACTGCAGGCTGATCTATGTTTTGAGCAGAAATATGAAAAATATTTAAATTTTTATCTGAAAACTTTCAGTTTTTTTGGTGGTGAAATTTTCAATATATTTGAATAGGTGAGTTTTCGTAATGAATTTGCTGATAAAGCTCGGTTTATCCATGAAAAAAACATATATTGTAGGTACTCTTTAGAAGCAACTCCATGAGGTGCTTCTTTTGATTACATACAACAACTGTTTTTGTATGGAAAAGTCAGAAAAAATATCCCAGAATTATTGCCAAATAATCATCCATATTAAGTCATTTGAATATGTCTTAAGTTGAGAAAATAAGAACTTATCCAACCTTTTGGTTTAATTAAAAATGTGTGTTTTTAAAACTCTATTCTCCAAACTATATGCTTGTCCCTACAAAATGTCAAAGTCTAACAGAGGCATAACCCTAAAAAATTTAACCCAATGTTTTTCAAAGAATTAATCAGGTTATTTCCTCCTCAGTCCCAATAAAATCACCAAGTTTCAAGTCCCATCACGATAACATGCCTATATAGTTTTGACCCCCTTAAACCCCACTTTTATATAGTAAAACTGGGGTTTACAGGGGTATACATTAGTTTTCTTATTTCTGCTCTAAAACATGGATTGTGGGTACTCGTTCGAACCGCCTCATCGAGGCAGTTCGAACAAGTACCCACAATCTATGTTTTGTGCAGAAATATGAAAAATATCAGATTTTTTTATGGAAAAGTTTCCTGTTTTTGGTTGTAATATTTTCAGTATATTTGAAAAGGCCTGTTTTCGTAATGCTTGCTTGAATACATATAGTTAATGAGATTTCTTGCATAATGAGCAAAGAACAAAATTTAATGACCAGAACACCATTCCAAAAAAACATGCACTTCAAACTTCTTCAATGTTGCTGGCATAAAAAAACAACAACATCTTATCTAGATTTTTTGTTTGAGTTGAGGATTCATAGCCCAGTCAACCTATTATGGTCATGTTGAGCAAAGAACAAAATTTAATGACCAGAACACCATTCCAAAAAAACATGCACTTCAAACTTCTTCAATGTTGCTGGCATAAAAAAACAACAACATCTTATCTAGATTTTTTGTTTGAGTTGAAGATTCATAGCCCAGTCAACCTATTATGGTCATGTTGAGTATGATTAACCTACTCACAGTGTTCCTGGGCAGGCTTAGTCCTCTAAGTGATTAACCAGTACTTATATGCATACTTCCACCAGTAAACTGCAACTGCTCTTCTTGAATTGGTTGAAAGGGAGAATGGCTGCAGAAATTATTTCATGATCAATCCCCATAAAAACTATGCGGCCAAGCTGGGGTTGACCTCAGGACCTCAGAACCTGCATTCTTATCTGAAGCTAGCACATCACCAAAACATGCCTATATAGTTTTGATCCCCTTAAACCCCACTTTTATACAACAAAACTGGGGTTTACAGGGGTATACATTATTTTTCTTATTTCAGCTCAAAACCATAGAGATGGGTACTTGTTAGAACTGTCCTGCCAAGGCAATTCTAACGAGTACCCACAATCTATGTTTTGAGCAGAAACATGAAAAAGTTTTTTTTATCTGAAAATTTTCAGCTTTTGGAGGTGAAATTTTCTGTATATTTGAATAGGCATGTTTTTGTAATGGATATTACCTCTCAATAGCAAGAACATGTGTCACATGAACAAGTGGTGTCCTCTCCTCATCTCCCTTAATACATCGCAACAATGTCTTTCCATGGAAGACTGAAGATTCAATGTCCTCTGCAAGTTCTTGTCGCTGTTTTGTGTGCTCAAGAATCTGTTTTTCCGTGCCTGCCACATCATTTGGTGTGCACACAGTTTCCATCTTTTTGATCAGTTTTGAGATAGAGTCTGACACCTTGTCTGTATTGCTTGTGAACTTCTCAACTGCCTGAAAAGTAAATGTACAACAGATAAAAATCTTATTTTTACAAAATATAATGTACCGTAATAACCGTAAGTATTGGGACACTTTATCTACTTACCATACGTGTCCTAAAATTTGAAATAGTCCATTCCACTACCTGTTGATGTGTCTAAAATATTGCTGTATGTATGGCAAACAGTGTAGACGCTGATCAGACGCCGCGTTCTGCGGCGTCTGATCTGGGTCTGCACTGTTTGCAAAGGCCTATCTGTCCCAATACTTAGGGTTATTACGGTATTTGCCTGAACATTTGAACAGACAGACCCGAGCAAAGAGCATAAACCCAGATCAAACTGCTCCTAGGAGGTTCAAAAAGATAATTTTGAAAAACCCTAAGAAGAATACTTCCAGTAGCATTACTTTTAATCTAATATAGTAATTGTTTCATGAAACATACTATCTAAGTCATTGTTTCATGAAACACACTACCTAGTTATAGACAACATTTTCAACCAAGTTATCTGAAAAGCCTTCAAAGTGTTGCCAACTTACAATGTAGATATACATTGGACCAAAGGTTTGGGAAGAGATGTCAAAAACTGATTTTCAAGATGGTGGCTGTTGCGGCCATCTTGGATTTTTGATCAGCTCATTTTAGCTATTTTGTGAAATAAATAGAGGATATTTACTCTTTTGCTGTGAATACCATAAATATTGTCATCGAGTGTAATGAAAACATCAGTATTTTCACGAGTGCAAAGCACGAGTGAAAATTTGAATGTTTTCATTACCCGAGATAAAAAATTTTTATGGTATTCACTGAAAGAGTAAATTTTCTTTTTATTTTTTTGTTTACACGCCAAAGCGCGTTTCTGACGTCATAAATAAAGTCACCAAACAAAACATGAACGTCATGGCGTCGACGCTCAGTGCTTAACATGTGAAACGCTGGAGAGACGACAAAAAAAAAAAAAAAAAAAAAATCGGCCAATCGAAATAATTTTGATACCAAAATGTTCCTTACGTTCTAACTAAGAAAATGCATACCAACACTTGATACTTTAGTTAAGAAACAAAGAAGTTAGAGGTCTTCAAAAATCTGAAGTGGAGGTAAAATCCACATCTGAAACAATGAAGAAAACTGAAGTCGCCCAAAGCGAGGAGTGAAAATATAAATCGTATCAGTCACTATAGTGAAATGATACGATATCATTTCACTGGTGATTGATACCACTTTTATTTTCACCAGATATACATTGATTTCACCGTTAATAATAAAATAAACATCGCTGTCTTTACACATGATACAAATATCTGTCATCAGTGCTTATACCCCTGCAAATGGTGCAGTCAACCCTCTTTATAACTACACTCAATACAATGACAAAAATCATTATAATGACAATTTAAATGTCACTAAACCTTCTCTCAAGAGTGAGAAATTATGCAAGAATACTTCACTGAAACTTCAAGCAACATGTTTTGGATATTCTAACAAATATCCGAAATATATGTTCTGTGAGGAAATTAGAATAAAACATGGTCTTTCTTACATATCATTCTATCCATTAGTGATTCTGTACAAGAGCAAATTCAGTTTAATGGCAAAATGTTTGGAAACAAATGCTGTCGTTGTAACGAGGGTTCACTGTATGTGCGTCATCCTGTGTACAATTTTATTCCACGCATATGAAAGGAAGTCAGTCAACATACGTTGACTGACTTCCTTTCATATGCTTGAAATAAAATATAATATTATCAATCTTTAAGGATAACTGAAACATTTTCAGGGGAGGCAACTCTTGTCAAAATTGTTTTGCCTTCCTTCTGAAAAGAAGTCTACTCTAAAAGGAAAGACTTTGCTCCAAAAGTAAAGACTCTTTTTTTAAGAAGGGGCTTTGTGAGCATGAAAGCAAACAGGAAGTCACAAACTTGTCTCCCTTGTAGAAAACGGCAGAAATCTACCAGGTGTATCCAGCCCCCTTAACCCTTAAACTGCCAATCACAACACTTGTCGTCTTCTTTGTCATCTGCTTGTGATTTTAAAAGTCATTTTTGCAAACAGTGTGGACCCAGATCAGACTGCTCCTCTAGGAGCAGTCTGATCAGGGTCCACACTGTTTGCCTGTATGCAAAAATAGGTTTGAAAAGTTTGTAATAATATTCAGCAGATGACATAAACAGACAACATTCTCAGCTGCAAGTTTTCTTGGCATTTTAAGGGTTAAACATTTATTACACCATAAACAGCTCTTGACAAGATGCTTCTTTCAGTCCAAAAGACACCGAGGCACTTGTAATGAGTACCCACAACATATGTTTTCATGGAGAAATAAGAAAAATAGTTACCTATTACCCCTCTTATCTAGACCTATGCCAAAGGTGCCATAACTCCTGTCAGAATCAATGTATAAATACTCAGGCCCTCCATGGATCAATTAGTGAGTTTCTTTAGCTCTGACTGCCACTGTCTGGGATGCCACAAGCCCTCATCTTTATTTTGTATCACAGTGATTTCATTTGATTTACATATTTTTCTTTGATGTTTCAATGACTGAGTTAGGGAGCCTCTATGCGAGTCAAACAATTATTTTGTATTTTGTACAACATTTGAACCTAGGGTGAAGATTTCGTACCTGTAAAATCAATTTAAACCCCCCACCCCAACAACCTCACCCTAACACACACACAACACCACCACTACCCCACTCTCCAGGTAGTTCTTACTACTGACTGTTCTATGGTGATTGTTCTTGTGTTCCTGTTCTTATTGCTGTGTTTAATGTATCCTGTCTAGCATTGTGATCACCTTGTTGGGGGAGAGGGGGCTGGTTGCTTTGCTTTTCTTTGATTTGTGGCTTGTGTACTATCTGTCATGGTTTGTTTGCTCTTCCTCTTGGTGTCATTGGTAAGCTAAGTTCTGTGACTGTGGCAATTCCTGGACATCTTCTAAACAATGTTGTATTTGGTGAAGGAACTAAAGAAACATATTAGCTATATCATGCCTATATAATATTGATCCCCTTAAACCCCACATTGATATAGTAAAACTGGGGTTTACAGGGGTACACATTATTTTTCTTATTTCTTATTTCTTTTTTCTTATTTCTGCTCAAAAACATAGATTGTGGGTACTTGTTAGAACTGCCTCACTGAGGCAGTTCTAACAAGTAACCACAATCTATGTTTTGAGCAGAAATGTGAAAAATATCAGAGTTTTTATCAGATAATTTTCAGTTTTTGGAGGTGAAATTTTCTATATATTTGAATGATAATGTTTTTTGTAATGTGCATCAAATCAATCATTCAAAACATTTGTTTTTTTCTTCAAATGCCTGTACATGTGGTCACTGTTTTCATAACCATTAGTGAATTTTACTATGCCTAATCATTATTATCCATAAAAATACTGTCTTTCAATTACAATCAACTGAGCCATTTCTAGATACAAGCAAGTTACTCACAGATCTGTGCTGAGTCCACTCATTGGCATCAAACTCCAGAGTACCACCCATATCTGTGGTGACCTTATCCTCTTCAATGTACTCAAACATTTCTGTTGGGGTGTTGATAGAAACCACCTGTTAAAGAATCAAATTAATTTTAGCCCTTGTCCTGCTGAACCGGATATACATTGCCTTTGCAAACAGTGTAGATCCAGATCAGTTGTCTTCTAAAGACACCAACTGATCTGGATCTGCACTGTTTGCCATCAAGTAAGAAAATTTATAGCAACAATCCAGATCAAGTAATCTGATTGGCTGTAAATGAGAATAGGGCACGGCATCTTAATATATTCAGCAGGACAAAGGTTAATTTTAACAGCACACGAGATCAAGTGATCACTTGAGTAAGACAGTCAACTTTCATTTAAAATCTCAAACTCCAAAGAATGAGAAATCTGATTTGAGATAACAGTAGCTTGAGTAGTTTGAGATGAAAGGAGTTGAAAGTTAAGAAACAAATAGCAAACTGAACCACTATTGCCCTTTATTTAGTTTGACTTAAACAGTAGTTTGATTTATCAGTGTTTGAAAAAATGTGATTAAACTAATTTAATCCCTAATTTCAACCTTGCCCATAAAAGCTTTTTCATTTTCTCTTTTGATTTTCAGACAAAACAAGGCCTGACATTTCATGTGATCATCTGCTTGAGCACTGCTTTTCACCTTGACGAAGCTATCTATGATTTTTGTTTTACATTTTTTTTTTTTTTTTTTTTTTTATTTGGGTTTTTACGGCCCTTTCAAGAATATTTCTCTTATATACTTATATCGAGCGATCATTCATTAAAGGTGGGCAAAAACCAGAGAACCCGGGGAAAAACCACTTGACCATCCGTAAGCAGAACTTGGCTTTCCCACATGTGACCCGAGCGAGGCTCAAACCACAGCCATGAGCAACCTAACAGATTAAGAGTCAGCTCTTTTATCCACTAGGCTACACGGGCCCACTTTTTGTTTTACATAAAAATTAAGTTTAGATTAGCTTTTGCACAGCATAACTTCTTTTATCAAAAACATATCAGTACTATCTTAAACATTTTATGTAAACTATTAAATATCAAAATTGATTTAATAAGTTTGTTAAGCTAATGATCATTAAACAGCTTGATCCACCTTTTTCATCACCCACCTGGACAACTCAAGGGAAATGGGAATTTTCCAATACAGTCATTATTAAGCTCACTGTTTTGCACAAAAACAATATTAAATACACTGACAATTTTATTTGAAATAATGTCATCTGTGTCATCTGGTAACTTAGTTTCTTGAATTGGCAGGTCTGTGACCATTTCAACCACATGATAAAATTGCCTTAGAACATGTACTTTCAGCATATCGACTCAGAGCAGCCTCTGCATCTATCTCTCTGGGACCTCTCTGAATGTCAGAGTGCGCAGACTGTTCTGTATCTTAGCTGGAAACATCATGAGGTACATTTTCTCATGTTAAGACCCATCTATATATCCATGAAAAACCCTTTTCTCTTGACATAGTAGACAGTAACCAGTACCGTACTGACCTTGTATTCTAGCTCCTCCTTGAACTTTGATCTGTAGTCTGAGAATGCCCTCTGGAAGAACCCGTGTGGTTGGAGAAGAAATACCACTTGGATGTGGCAGGGGAAATAACCCTGGAAGAAGATACAAAGTGAAATATGATATATATGACCTTAAAATTTTAAATACCTAATATTTTCATAGAGATTAAATCTTAAATCATACAAATTCTGATCGGCCTTTTGTTTTTTCCAAAAATGAATTAATCATATAAATTCTGATGGGACTTTTTTTTTTTTTTTTTTTCCAAAACTGACTTTTTCTAAACTTTCAAACAACTGCCTGATCAACAGAAATACAAGCACTGCAGACACTGCAAGATACCTGCCACAGCAGGCAACAGGTATGTAACCTTTCTCAAGATATAAAGTCATATTAAAGGCTCGGTTGAAAATTGACAAAATGCTAAATAACAATTCAAAGCAAGATACTGTCAATATCATTTGATATTGGAATTTTCAATCACATCCACTGATTTGTTCCTATGAGTGCAAACCATTCTTCGTCTGTATTACAAGCAAGGGCAGAAACTGTCGAGTCAACAGATTTTGCCCATTAATGACCTCAAACCAATCACCCCTCACCCCCTCCTGATGTATCTGTGTATGCAAACTTTCATTAAAATCTATCAAAAACTACTCGAGTTAGAAAGAGGAAAGTGATGTGCACATGGACAGACAGACGGATTGACCAAATGACAGACTCTCAAATGGGAAAACATAATATCCTGACACTATCATGATGAGGGGTAAAAGCAACATGATTAGTGGGGAAATTATCCCTTAGGCTTCCGAATAAACTGTAAATCAGGCCTGTTAGAGGGGGTACCCCTACTTGAGAAGCCATTATTCCCTTGATTTTGCCTTGATCTTGATGGTATTTTCACATATATTTTGCCAATTGTATGTAGCCATTTTTTACTGGAGAAGTGGCGATCACATGACTGGAAGTCATGTGACAGTCAAGTGACAACTGGGAACTGTTTAAGACACTTAAAAGAAAAAAAAATTTAGAAGAGACCAGCACTTACTGTGTGCAATTCCGAAAGAAACGGGTGACATATGTAGGTTCTACTTTTGTTCCCACTTCTTCCTCACTGGAAATAATTTAGGTGTCATGGGTGTTTTTTCCAGAAAATCATGATAAAACTGACAAAGTGTGTGCCAATTTAATTGCTGGCAGCTTGAAATTTGGTATACTCCGTCTTTATTAGCGTGGTAAATCCTGCACCTGACTTTCTAATGAGGAGTGGCATGTTTGTATGAATGTAGGTTCCTTCCTATATAGGAGCACTTGGTCTGAATGGTTGAATCTGGTGTACAGTAAGTAGGACAGGTTTTAGAGTTTTCATACCCCTCCAAAACGACAATAGTCATGCTTAGCAGCCTAAGGGTTAAGTGCATGCATGCACTTCCTTTCTTTTAAGTGTTGCTATACAAACTTTCAATTTATATTCAGATATATCAAACTCAAACTTCTAATATTCAGACAATACACTTACTGAGAAACGCATAAGGATTGTCTTGACAGAACCCCACCCACTCTGTCGCCTGTCTATGAGCACGTAGAAACCCATCTGTGTCTCATGGAGTCTACAAATACAAATAAACATCATAGCTTCAGATTAATATTTAGCAATCTCTGGGCAAACTCAACAAACGACAAACTGATGACATTATATTTTTCCCAGAAAATGAGGTTTGATACTTCATGCAAATTGAAGCTGTACACTTCAACCTCTTTATAACATGGTTCGTTTTAACACAGTTTTGGCTATAATACGGTTCAAAGATGGATCCCAAAAATGTATAGATTATATTGAAAAATGACCATAAATGGTCATTTTTCAATATAATCTATACATTTTTGTTTGGATATGACACGGTTGTTTAACTAACATGGTTTATGCTATGGACCCTAACAATAGCGTTATAAAGAGGTTGTGGTGTATTTGTTTGCCACATCAAACCCTGGGTTTTGGACATTAACTGCTATGGTTCATGTGTGTTTGTTTTACTGGTGACTGTCCATGTGTGGTTTGGTTTTTGTGCTTTATTGCTACAGTGGGTGCCTCTGGAAGGCTGTGTGTTCTGACTGCAGCCTTTCCTATGCATATATACCCTATTTACCATGGGTAGTCAGACACACAGGTCTTAGAATGTAAGAATATATCATAAGTGTCCATGCAGGACAGGGAAATCTCACCCTCGGGGTAGGAATTTCAACCAGGTACGAGGCTGCCTCGTCCCTGGTTGAAATTCCTACCCCGAGGGGGAGATTTCACTATCCTGCATGGACTGGCTCATGATGGATTCTCTTTCTCCCACCTAAGTCATTGTTCCTGGGACCAGCAGGTCTACTTCATGGTCATGTTAGATAGATATTTCTCACATGGGCAAAAAGCCTATCTCATATAGGCAAAGGTGGGAGAAAACACAGATCTCAATGGCTCAGATGCACATCTAACAGGTGATCAGAAGGTTGCGGGTTCAATATCCGCCAGGTCCAATAACACTTTTGTGGAGACTGATCATGGAGTACCTTCTATGATCATTCTCTACCTTCAGATGAGTCAAGAAGGGCATTTGTCAGTTTCCGGTAAAAGAATGTGCACAAGTGCTAGTTAACCACTTAGAGTACTAAACTGGCCCAGGAAAAGTGTGGTTAGGTAAGCTGACCAGCTTGACGACCTAAGTAATAGTTCGGACTGGGCCATTAAACTCCAAACAGACCAAAGCCTGAGTAAACAGCATAGACCCAGACCAGACACTATGGATGCCTAGCAGATAACTCACATGAAATGCCAATCTTTATTTTCTCTGAAAAAAAAATGTGAACAGTCAAACCTTAATAACTCAAACATCTTCCGGACAATGTGAATATGTTCTAGACATGGGTAGTTCGAGCCACTGAGGGATAATCATAACGCGAGGTCAGGAGGCAAATGGATATAATTTAGGGATGTCGTTTTGATCTTCTATATAATAATGTGTTGTGTGTACTTATTAGAATTGCCTCAGTGAGGTGGTTCTAATGAATACACACATCATATATTTCATGATAGTATAAGAAAACTTCCCTAAAATATGCATAAATATCTGTTTTCTTGGGCTGTCAAGAGAATTTCCTGGGGACTCAAAAACAAGTTTGAATTAGATTTGATAAATGAGCCATCATAGTTCAAGTCATTGAGGTTTTACAGTAAATATAACATATATTAATTGCTGTCTGTTGTAGCTGTTATCAATTGGTGCTTTAAGAATTAAGTTACAATTTTTGTTACTTTATACACTAACAATCTTTGGCTCTCTTGGTGTTGGTATGCTGCCTTTCTTTATTTTGTAGTATTTTGTCTGGAAAATAAAGTTTAATACAAGGTATAATGTAAACTTTCTCTTAACATTGCCCATAGCTCCAGATAAGAGAGAATATCCAGATAATATTTTTCTTATTTTTCTATGGAAACATATGTTGCAGGTACTCATTAGATTTTTCTTATTTCTCCATAAAAAAGTACCGTATTTGATCTACTTACCACACATGCTCCTATAAGTGCACAGTCAAGCAATTCAGTAGTCTTTAGATTACAGCCAGTGTATGTTTTATAAAAACATATGCTGTTGGTACTCATTTGAATTGCCTCAACAAGTTGAGGCAATTCAAATGAGTACAAATAGCATATACTTATTTGAAGAAAGTCAGAAAAATATTGCATAAGTATAAAGACGCCCCTCATGAAGTTCTCTGCTGATCTTCCTTTAAAGTGTACCCGTAGTAGGAGGATAGTTTACTACAAGTTTTTCTAGTGATATCTGGAAAAAAAAAACTTAAGCGCACAGTGCAGTAATTAGGGCGAATAGGGTATGTTTCAAGTACTCATCAGAAGCATCTCAGTGAGACACTTCTAAGAAGTACCCACAACATGTTTTTGCGGAGAAATAAGAAAAATACAGGTACCTTTTTGGGTGAAAAAGGTATCTTGTCTGTGGCAATGATTTTCCATTCAGTTTTTGGTGATGTCTCATAAACCCTTGTCCTGCTGAATAAATTAAGATGCCTCAACCACATCTAATTTTCAGCCAATCAGATTACTTGAACTGGATTGTTGTTATAAATTCACATATTTAATGGCAAACAGTGCAGATTCAGATCAGTTGGCTTCTTCAGAAGCCAATTGATCTGGATCTACACTTTGCAAAGGCAGGGTATATCCAGGTTCAGCAGGATAAGGGTAAAATGGGAAGCCTTGGTGGACATTCTGTTGGTAAGGAAAATGGTATTACATACCACCATAAATAACAAGAGATGCCACAAAGTGACCACAGTCCCTTGTCAAACAAAATTTTGGCAAGGGTAGATTACTCAAAAATCAAAAAGGTAAGAGCTGTCTTTCTTGATCACAACACATCATATCAAGCTTTGTATGTGTGTAAAGGTTCAGAAAAATACTCTGGGAGATTAATGAGTTAAGCCCTGACAAGAAGTGTAATGGAACCACTGGCAAACAGAATCCTACTATTACCAATGTCCCCAGCTAAAAAAAACCCTAGTGGTGGTGAACAAACAAAATAAAGTAGAATAATCTTACGGTGGAACAGAACATAGGTAGGTCACAACTTTTCTATATTCTTCTTCGGTGGGCTCTGGGTGGTTGGGACGATCAGGAAATGTCAGGATGGGCGCTCCATTCTTGGCCTTCGCACCTGTAAAATAAATAAAACAGACAGTCTATGAACTGTACTTAACACTTAGCATGCCGGGTAAAAAATTCAGCAAACAATTTTTTTAAATACTCTTTTTTCCCAGAAAACAGGTTTTGACATTTCAAGCATATTGTGGAAAGGTATTAAACTGTGTGAAAAGAATTCATAATCTATCATGGTAAACATTGATCATTTCTTTTTCATTCAACTGATGACAGGACTGGTTCCCAAAAGATCAACTGCATTCAGATAATGTCTTCTGAAATTTGCTAAATAAATTAAGATGCTGGACCCACTTCTGTTTGTCAACCAATCAGATTACTTGATCCAGGTTGTTGATATAAATTCACCTACTGAATGACAAACAGTGCAGATCCAGATCATTTGGCTTCTGAAGAAGCCAAATGATCTGGATCTACACTGTTTCCAAAGGTAGGGCATATCCAAGTTCAGCAGGACTAGGGTTAAGTAATAAATGATTTCAACACAAAGTTGAAACAATGTTTTAGCACATTGTCCAACTGTCAATTAATATATTCGTCATACTTATATTATCCAATCCACGTTGGTTCAGGTAGAAAGTAAATAAGAATATATATGCTGAAAGTATAAATTTTAATAAAAGAGAAAATATACAGAATAAATATACAACATAAAAATAAAAGCATCGAAGACACTGTACGATACACCACTACTGCAGAGTAACAAAACATGTAGAGATGATGGCTGTATTTGATTATAACTCTATCAAATATTTGGTGTAATATAACCTTGAAACAATATGTGCTGCATCACTTCATTCTAAGTCTTAACTTGTTTGCCTAAAAGCGAGTGAAGATGCTTTAATAAGTAATATCTCAATTAAAAATTTTGGTGTACTGTACAAGTAACCTTAAAGGAGATGAAAATATGATGCACTAGCTGTAACCTGGCTGCAATTTCCACATCTTCTTTCTATCCAACAAAATACAAATAACAGCTTGATCGGAATGAGAACTATAGGATCTAACAACATGAAAGTCGTAACAAAGGAATGAAGCATAGCTGAAACAATTTCCCGCCTATCGTGGGATTCCAACCTGGTCTGCCTGGATAAAAATCCTGAGCCAAAGAGTCCACTCCCTGACGCAGTTGTTGGAGACCTACAAGCCATGTATAATCTGCCAAGGCAGATAATTGAAGGAAGGAATGCTATATCGTAACACTCCCCTTTTCAAGGAAGTCATAAAAATCCAATGCTCTAACCACTAAGCCAAAGAGTTGACTCCCTGATGCAGTTGTCAGAGATTAAATATATACCTACAAGCTATGTGTAATCTGCCAAGGCAGATAATCAAAGGTAGGAGTGCTAGGTCGTAACAAGGAGGAGTGAGCTTGAAATGAAATCATGCTTGAACAAACTTTAAAGAGCTATAAGTCTATCAAAATTTGGTGTTTGTTTGTTTGTGTTGAGGTTTTACGGCCCAGGCAACCCAATGGGGTCATGTCCAGCACGGTCAGTTTACCTAACCACACGTTTACTGGGCAGGCTTAGTCCTCTAAGTGGTTAACCAGTATTGTGCACATTCTTTCGCCAGAAACTGACAACTGCCCTTCTTGAATCAGCGGAAGGGAGAAAATGACCATAGAAAATGTCTGCCATGTTTTAACCCAACTGGATGAAAACTGTAGGAGGAGTTATTCTGAAACAGAGTCAAGTCTGAAAAAATCTTTAAAAAGTTAATGATCAAAATTTGGTATTCTAAACAATATGCGTTGTGCAACCTCATGGTGTAACTGTACACCAAGTTTCAATGCGATCCTATGAAAACTGTAGGAGTTATTGGGAAACGAAGTGCGGGTGAATGGACCTGAGTGTAGCGGGGTATAAAAAGAGCCCAATACTTGCTAACATACAAACAATTATTCATCTATTTCTCTTACAGGTGCCAATTATTGACTGACTCCGAAAAAGTAGATAGGGGTAAAAACTTGTGGTGAGACACAGCACATCTGTTGCCCTGAATGTGCTTGGTGGCAGCATGAGGCAGAGTGGGACCTTAGCCATGGTAAGAATTCCTACACCCACACATATCAGCTCAATAACCCATTATTACTGGCGAAATTATGACTGCCAGGGGTTTAACTCTTGCAAAATCAAATCTTTCCTTCACCAAACTCACAATAACTGACATTTATGGCACCATAACTTTCTTTCAGATAACAACACTATTCCTTTAGGAACAATTAATGCTTAGCACTCTAGGCAAAAATTTCAGCAGACAACATTTTGAAATACTTTTCTTATTGTTCCCAGAAAACGGGATTTGACATTGGAGACAATCTGCATGACATCTCAAATCCTGTTTTCTCGGAAAAATAAGAACAATATCATCAATTTGTCGTCTGCTGAATTTGTCCAGAGAGTGGTAAAGGTTTAAACAGAATAATGATAAGCAAGCGCAGCTTAGCCTTCAGCCTGCTGGAGGTGATAGAAGACACTGAAACCTTTAACCTAACAAATTAACCCTCTAGTCCTGCTGAACCTGCCTTTGCAAACAGTGTAGATCCAGATCAGTTGGCTTCTGAAGAAGGTGACTGATCTGGATCTGCATTGTTTACCATTAAGTATGTGAATTCATATCAACAATCCGTATCACATAATCTGATTGGCTGAAAACTGGAAGTAGGTGTGGCATCTTAATTTTTTCAGTGTGACAAGGGTTAAAATATCAGGAAAAAATGTTTTTAAGTATATTTCACTTTTTTTTTTCTAGGAGAGGATTTGATTAAAATGCCCTGCCTGTTTTCTGAAATAAAAAATACCACTTATCCATCATATTGTTGTGTTGCTTTGTGTGCTAAAAGTTAAAATGTTTTTTCTCTGAAAATAGTGCTTTACTATTTATTTGAAAAACCCCATCGCATTCTGGGAAATGTACTTCGCAGATGAAAATTTGGAATTATTTTTCTTACTTTGGTAGCAAAGTATTGGGCTCAACACCGCATTTGAATTGTCTCCTTAGGACCAGAGTTAATTTACATGGCATTGCAATGTTCAGGTCAATACTTAACCCTTGTCCTGCTGAACCCGGATACACCTGCCTTTGCAAACAGTGTAGATCCAGATCAGTAGGCTTCTGAAGAAGCAGATCAGTAGGCTTCTGAAGAAGCCAAATGATCTGGAGCTGCACTGTTTGCCATTAAGTATGTGAATTTATAGCAACAATCCGGATCAAGATATCTAACTGGCTGAAAATTAGAAGTGGGTATGGCATCTTAATTTATTCAGCAGGACAAGGGTTAATGCTAAAATTACGAAAAATATAACTATGATATATGCTAACTGCGCCTCCCAGAATGCAACAGGATAAGGAGATAAGGATGAGGAATGAAATACAGGGCCCAGTTGTTCAAAGCTAACGACATCGTTAGTTAAGGATTCGTTAAAAATTTACATCCAGTGATATGCAAATATGCTGAAATTTTTTGCTGAAAAAATGTGAGTAGCTTTTGCAATGCAAAAGCTACTCACATTTTTTCAGCAAAAAAATCAGAATATTGTATATTGAATCCACTAAAACAGTTAACAAAGTGACCCTTAACGAGCTTGTTAAGCTAACAATGCTTTGAGCAACTGGGCCCTGATATTTTTTCAACCTTTACCACACACTGGGTTGAATCAGCAGATGATAAATTGATTATATTTTTCTTGTTAAAAAAATGAGAAAACATATTTCAAAATGCCATCTGCTGAAATTTTTACCCAATAAGCTTAGTGTTGAGTCAAAAATAAATACATTCAACTATAATACCCCGCCGTTATCGTGTTACATGCAGATAACTCTGTCAAACATTGACAAAATTTGCCCATTAGCAATCCCAAACCAGATCTCCTTAATGGCTCCATATTCTTCAAAAAATAGACATTTTATTATCCAAGAAAGATTTAATAAATTGATATATGGTATTAATACAATCATAAAATGTGGCACCTGACAGCCTGTAAAATTTCAGTCTCTTGAAATGATTTTCTTATCGTATCTCTGAATAAATGTTGGCAACATTAATTCAGAGATATGATAAAAAATCATTTCATTTTTGATCCAGTTTAGTCATATAAAGAAAACGAAATCATTACGAAAACACATCTATTCAAATTTATTGAAAATTTCACCACCAAAAAACTGGAAGTTTTCAGATAAAAATTCTGATATTTTTCATATTTCTGCTCAAAACATAGATTGTGGGTACTCCTTAGAACAGCCTCAGCAAGGCAGTTCTAATGAGTACCCACAATTTATGTTTTTGAGCAGAAATAAGAAAAATAATGTATACCCCTGTAAACCCCAGTTTTACTATATAAAAGTGGGGTTTAAGGGGGTCAAAATTATATAGGTGTGTTTCCGTGATGGATGACACTGAAAGATCTGTGCAATTAAGCGCTGTACGGTCCTGAGCAGAATTCCACCTCCAGCCAGAGGGACCTCATGATCTGATCTTAGCACTGACCATTTGGCCACCCGAATGCTTCTTTTGTGTTCTGTGATATTTCATCAGGACCTGCACTATTTGATTAGACCTGTCTGTCCCAATACTTAGGGTTAACCCCATCAACCCTGTAAACTGAGAAAGATTCTTTTGCAAACAGAGCAGATCCAGATGTGACGGCTAATAATGAGCTGTCTCATCTGGATCCACACTGTTTGCCATTCTGGTCTTGATTTAGGAATACATCCCTTTCTGTAACAATGGACAAATCCAAATTCTAGGATAAAAGAATCCACTTGACCCTTCTCATGCTGAATAAATTATGATGCCACGCCCACTTCTAATTGTCAGCCAATCAGATTATTTGATCCAGATTGTTGATATAAATTCATATACTGAATGGCAAACAGTGCAGATCCAGATGAGTTGGCTTCTGATCTGGATCTATACTGTTTGCAAAGTCAGGGTATATCTGGGCTCAGCAGGACAAGGGTTAAGAAACTGAGGGATGAAAGGGATAATATGGTACTTCCACACCAATTTTCACATCTATCATTCAATAGTAGAGGAAAGATGCCCAATCGGGTATCAATAACCTTTGGTGACCTTTGTATTTTGCATGGTAGATGTTACTATAATTAGTACCTTGATACCCAATCGGGCATCATTTGATCATTTTTGTAGTACCCTCAGAAAACGAAAAAAATGTACCACAGTTTTTGACCAATTTTCATCAAATTTTGGGAGGTTAAAGATGAATAAATTATCTAACTTTTGACCTTTCAGAATCTTTTTAAAGAGCCAAGAAAAATAAAACGTTATTGAGGTTTAAAATCAGTAATTTTTTTCTGCTCCTCTGTGTATCCCTTCCGGGAACACAAGACTTTTTTTCTAGACACTTTAAAAAAATTATGAACGGTCAAATGATGCCTGATCAGGTATCAAGTTACTAATTATAGTAACATCTACCATGCAAAATTCAAAGATCACCAAAGGTTATTGATTCCCAGTCAGGCATCTTTCCTCTACTGTTTAAAGCCATATGTTGAGGTCTAAGGCTATTACATGCCCAGTACTGCAGATAATATACTGTGATTCTGAATCCTGTTTGGACCAGAATTCTGTTTGTGATCTTATAGAATTTGTATGCACTCACTCAGAGCAACCATTAGTGATCAAAATCACTGGCATACTCATAGCTCTAGTTAAGGCGCTTTTTTTCAGTCCAAAAGTATTAATATTTTTCTTATTTCTCCATGAAAACATATTTTGTGGGTACTCTTTAGAAACACCTCGCCAAGGCGCTTCTAATGAGTACCCACAACATATGTTTTCGTGGAGAAATAAGAAAACTATTAAACCGGATACCCACTCTTATCTAGACCTATGCATACTGTTTCACCAAATGTTACAAAATCCAGCCATCAAAACCACACTGTATGTACCCTATTTATCTAGACAAACAGCCTGATCATGCATGCAGACAGTGTCCACCCAAATCAGATGCCAAAAATACAGAATCTCAGGTCAGTGTCTACACTGCTTGCTAACCATCCAGCAGTTTTCAGACACCTCAACAGATAGCAAATTCTTTGGACAAATATGGCAAGGACTTAAAAAGTCCAAATATGAAGGAATAATGTGGTACTTAACCCTGGTCCTGCTGATCCGGGATATACCCTGCATTTACAAACAATGTAGATCCAGATCAGTTGGCTTCTAAAGAAGCCAACTGATCTGGATCTGCACTGTTTGTCATTTAGAATGTGAATTTGTATCCACAACCTGTATCATGACATCTGATTGACTGAAAATTAGAAGTGGGCATGACATCTTAATTTATTCAGCATGACAAGGGTTAATCTTAAAAAAAAAATAATAAAAATCATTTTACTCCCACACAAAACCATATGCTTTCGAAAACAGGATTATTCAGACATATTGTCTGCCAGTATTCTAGGAATTATTAATATTGTGGTCTGAACTTCTACCACTCCCTGGACAAATTCAGCAGACAAGAAATTGATAATATCTTTTTTATTTTTCTATAATTTACAGGCTCTGACATTTCATGCAAACTGTCTACAAAGGAGACAATCTGCATAAAATGTAAAGCCTGTTTTCCAGGAAAAATAAGAAAAATATTTCAAAATGTCATCTGTTGAAATTTGTGCACAGCATGCTAAGCGTTACAGTGAAAGATTCAGATCAAATTCAGTTAGATAAGAACAAGGGCTACCGTATTTACCATATATATTCGGACAGACAGGCCTGAGCAAACAGTATAGACCAAGATGAGACGCCGCAGAATGCGGCGTCTCATCTGGGTCTACACTGTTTGCCACTCATCCAGCAATTTTTAGACACAACATCGGGTAGTGAATTGTATTGGTTCGAATTTTAGAACATATATGGTAAGGAGTTGAGGTGTCCGAATACTTAGGGTAAATACGGTATTCCCTAATGGTCAATGTTTTACTTTACTTGAGGGCTACATCATGTCAAATTCTGCAGTAACCTTTACCAATCTCTTGGCAAATTCAGGAGATGACAAATTGATGATATTGTTTTCTAATTTTTCCCAGAAAATAGGCTGGCATGTTATGCAAATTTTCTCCTACTGAGACAATTTGTCTTTAGGAGACAATTTGCATGAAACGTTAAAGCCTATTTTCTAGGAGATAAGAAAATATTTCAAATTGTGTCCGCTGAAATTTTTACATAGCATGCTTAGTGTTAAATTAATTCTTAGCATGTTGAGACAAAATCAGCCGACAACATTTGTATATTTGTCTTCTTTTCCAAGAAAACATGGCTTGGAATTTCATATGAAGTGTCTCCTAAGAAAACAGTTTGCATGTAATGTCAAACCCTATCTTCTGATATATATCAAGTGGTCATCACTGGATGTTCCCATTCAACAAATACAGTCAGTTTGTTATAAAGCCATACAACACCGGAGATATGCAATGGACATGTTTTTCAGAACAGTGTAAAGAAGAAAGCAAAATAAAAAAAAATTAAAAAATTACAAGTAGTTGTGGTCAGGGTACCCAAGCCATAATCCAAACTCATAAATCCGTAAACGAATGACGAATCAGAATGTTCAGACCAACATGAACCCCAGAATAAAGGGTGTAATCAGGCGTCCACAGATAGTAAGCATTACTTGGTAAGCAAGCTTCGCCCATAGGCCTGAACGAAGGAAATGTAGGTAGAAGCGTATGTCCGGGATTTTGGAAGTCTACTTATGGCTCGTCATTGGCAAAAACATCAGAAACAATTCTGGAAACTGCCACATTGTAGGGATTGATCAGACCAGGATGTCTCTCATAGAACTTCTTATAAGTGTTGCTACCAGTTTGTTTTTTTGATACCCCTGGCTCAACAACTTTGTAGTGAGCACTTTCCCACGCTCCATGGTCTTGATAATTTGAACAGGCTCTGGCATAACGGATTAACTGTGATACGTAAACGCTGTATGCTGGTGCAGAAGGGATATTACTGCTCAGGAATGGAAAGTTAACAATGGGAAAATTGAAGTCATCCCATTTGTCGTAAAGTCTAGTAGTAAGCTTTCCATTGTCAATCTAGAGATAACAATCCAAGTATGAGGAGGAGGCTGCAGTCTCTGTTGTTATCTTTATTTCAAGTTCACATGGATAGATGAATTCTAAATACTCTGCAAATTTTGAGTGTTTTAGAGACAATACATCATTTATATATCTGTAGGTGAAATTGAATTGTTGTGCAAGGTGTTTCTTGCCTGATTTGAGGAGACTTTGTACAAACTCCGCCTCATACGAGTATAAAAACAAGTTGGCAAGCAACGGTGCACAGTTAGTACCCATCGGTATACCGATTGTTTGCTGAAATATCCGTCCACTGAACTCCACAAAAATATTGTCGATTAGATATTCCAGCATTTTTATGACATCTGCATCTGAGTATTTTTGTGGTGCATCAGAGTGATCCCGAACTGAATACTTCAAAAGAGTATTCAAGGGAGAAAACTGATTAATATTTCTCACTAACTTCCTATCTTACATAACTGTCCACCTGTATGCCAGTATATAATATCTGGCCAATTCTGCACCATTCAGCTTAAACATTTCTGCTTGTCCTCATGCAGCTTCAGCAGCTATCTCTGACTGGACAAGATCCAATTACTTGTTATATCAGTCAGCATTTGGACAAAAGATTGCCACAAAATAACAAAAGACCCCTGCCACACTAAAATTTGGCAAGGGCAAACAACTCAAGAATCAAAAAGGCAAGAGTTGTCTTCCTTTATTGAGACACCTCAGTAAGTGTGTAAAATTTCTTGAACATATTACAGATGGTTAATGAATTACAACGCTGACATGAAATGTAATGGAACCATGGACAAATAGATTAATGGAATCCTACTATTACCAGTGTCCTCCAATTTGCTAGCATCAGAGAATAAAAAAGAAATAAATACTGTGTGCTTTCAAATACATGCCACTTGTACTAGTATTAAGGACTTAAAACGTTCTTCTAGTTCTGCAAAAACCTAAATCTGATTTTGCATAAACCGTGACATCAAACTTCACCCTGAGCTGTGCCACAGACAAAAACAACTCTCACGCAATCATTTCACAAACTAAAAGAATTACAATAACATGTAATTACATCACAGTGGGGATAAAGAAAATAATCTTTTAGACTTGAGGGGAATGGAAATTCGTTTTAATTAAGAATACCGTCTCCAACTATAAAGCTTCCTGCTTCTCTTCTCAATTTAACCATTAAAGTGCCAATCACAACCACAGAAGATGACATTCTGATTTTTTTTATTTTTCAGAGAAAATAAGGCTTGATATTTCATGTGAATCATCTGCCAAGCAGACAATGCACATGAAATGTCAAGCCATGTTTTCTCTGAAAAATAGTTTCAAAGAATCAGAATGTCATCTGCTCGAATTTTGCTTGAGTGCACCAATCGATGAATCAAATAACATATGGCATCACTCCAGACAAGAGGTAGTATCAAGATAAATCTTACCATTTCTTCATTACAGGAAGTTCTCCTTGTTGCTTTCTCTAACTCTTTGCATGCTGGTAATTTTGCATGCTTTTTGGTCTTCTGTGGATTTTTTTTTTTAAATTAACATTTTCAAGAAAATCTTTCAGGAATGCCATCAGAGTGTTAAACAGTTTGGATCCAGATCAAGCCCGATGTTTTGTCGGGTCTGATCTGGGTCCAAACTGTTTGCAAAGGTTATCAGCAGACCACAAAAGATCGTATACCAGCAGGAAAAGAGTTAATTTGCCAAACTTGACATATATTTATTAAAATCAATTGGTTCGAAAGATATTATAATGACAATAAATATTCTGTATTTATACACTCAATTTCAAGAGTTGGTGTTAGAATTTTATGGCTCAGTCAATGCTGTTAAATTCATGTCCAGCTGGTCAGTTAACCTACTCACACTTTTTCCTAGTCAGGTTTTGTCCTCTAACTGGTTAACTAGTACTTGGGCACATACTTTTTCCAGTAACTGAAAACTACCCTTCTTGAATCAGAGGAAGGGGAGAATGGCTGTAGAAATGATTTCATGATCAAAATCACAATGACATGTGGCCAAGCTGGGATTCAAACTTATGATCCCTGGATCTGCAGTCAGATGCGCAACCAAATGCCCGCAACCAATGCATGAGCAACCACTGCATGAGCAGCCACCACATGAGCAACCACTGAATGAGCAGCCATCACATGAGCAGCCACCACATGAGCAACCACTGCATGAGCAGCCACCATATGAACAGCAACCACATGAGCAGCCATCACATGAGCAGCCACCACATGAGCAGCCACCACATGAGCAACCATTGCATGAGCAGCCACCACATGAACAGCCACCACATGAGCAACCACTGCATGAGCAGCCACCACATGAACAGCCACCACATGAACAGCCACCACATGAGCAGCCACCACATGAGCAGCCACCACATGAGCAACCACTGCATGAGCAGCCACCACATGAGCAACCACTGCATGAACAGCCACCACATGAACAGCCACCACATGAGCAGCCACCACATGAGCAGCCACGACATGAGCAGCCACCACATGAGCAACCACTGCATGAGCAGCCACAACATGAGCAGCCACCACATGAGCAGCCACCACATGAGCAACCACCACATGAACAGCTGCCGCATAAGCAGCCACCACATGAGCAGCCACCACATGAACAGCCACCACATGAGCAGCCACCACATGAACAGCCACCACATGAGCAACCATCACATGAGAAGCCACCACATGAGCAGTGTTGCAAAGTATATTACTGTGTATGAACAGACTCAATAAAACCAAGTCTGCTGTTTTCAACTTCATCAGTGTGTTTTTTGCTTTCAAAGGATCCCATTTCCTGTACCATCAATGTCCGCAACAGGTCTGGCATATGCTGCGGACATATGCGGACTTCCGCGTAAATCATTGCGGAAGTTGGCGTATGTCCGCAGATGTCTGCTACAAATCCGCAGATGTCCGTGCCTCTGTCAAAGCCTGCGGACTTTTGCGGACATTTTTCCGTATCAGCTGGGGCCATCTTTTTGCGGACGTCCGCAGCTCTATGCAAGTTAGCCTGCGGACGTCCGCAAAAGCTTGTGTAAAATTCTGACTTTGTTTTTTTTTGTTGCGGACCTGTGCGGACATTTTGGACTTAGAAAAGATTAGGCATTGAAGTAAACTGCATATGTCCGCACAAATTCTTGCGGACATCTGCGGACTTCTGAAATATTGTCATACACATTTTGAACAATAAATGGGTAAGTATGTCAGGCAATGCATACACAGTAACCTTACACACACACAAAATAGTACCATTTTAAATTGTAAACAATTAACCAACAGTAATGATATTCAGGCCTGCACTTTTATTTGGTTCAAATTAATTTACCAGAAAAGTGTTATGGTACTCAAATGTAACATTGTTTTGACTCAGTTTCATAAATTGCAAAAAATGTATCAATACGCTATAAAATTTGAAATTAGGATTCCAAACACTGTGACAGTCAGGATATATTTTGAAAGCAAAGTAAGTTGGTTTTGTTTTTTTCTTAATTGTAAAAATAAACTCATTACTTGTAAAAGACATTAATTGATAAAATGGTATATTATTAAAGAAGACTAATGGTAGAATATCCTACTTCTTACAGTTTCAATGAATTCATTCAGCTATTTTGACTTACGGTAAATGCAAGTGGCTATAATACACACACTGGCTATAATACACCAAATTTTTCTTATTCAACCAAACTTTAACTGCACCAAATCTTAATTGTACTGCATCATTATTCAGATTTTGGGACCCTTCCCAGTAACTTGAATCACATACAAAATGATCAGTTGTATTTGCTTGGAAATCTGTTAAGTTTATAAACAACTAATTATTACATGAAGTCAGACATGTCTTCAGCAGAAAATCTTAATTGCATGTTCTAATTTTGTGAACATCTATAGTTTTTGCATAATGAATAATTATGTAGAGCAAACATTAAAAACTAAATCATACGGCATATGATCATGTAATACCACATATGATCAACAGGTCATTACACAGCAGGGGGAGCAACTCTAACAGAGCCTCTGGCCCTGCGGATGTCCGCACCCATCCATGCGGACCCGCAGACATCCACACCCATCCATGTGGACGTCCGCACCAATCCATGCGGACGTCCGCACCAATCCATGCGGACGTCCTCATAGATGTCCGCAGACTTCCGCTGACCTCTCTGCGGACAACTGCGGACCTGCATATGGAAATATTGCGGACGTCCGCACAGAAAAAATTTCCAGCTTGCGTAGACTTGCGGACAAATCGTCCCAATACTCTGCAGACCTCCACAGGTAAATGTCCGCAATTTTCCATGCAGAATATAACCTTCTTTGCGGACATTTCAGGTACGGGTTCTCAGAAATTGTTTACAGACAATATTAGCTATAACAAATTATGTTGAATGTGGTGCTTTTGTAAGACATCTGGCATTTCCCAAGATTTCACCATATTCATTAAGAAAATAGGCATACCTCTTGCATGGAGAAATTCCAATGTTTGAATTACCCAAGTGAAGGGGTACTTTAATTAGTAGCCACTTAAGTTCTTGTGAAATAAGAAAAAAACTGAAATTCTTAAGTTAACGAAAAAAGCACCAGGAACTTAATTGTTAAAACTGGTTTAACCCACTGTATACTGAATAGACTCTCCCACACTATATATTGGAAGAGTCCAATTTCAATTTTAGGTACGTCTGGCTATAAGAGAGTCCAATTTCAATTTTAGGTACGTCTGGCTATAAGATTTACATATTCCTAGAGAAAAATGGCTAAACTATTTGCAAACAGTGGAGACCCTGTTCAGACACCACAGAACACAGCGTCAGATCAGGGTCTGCACTGTTTGCCAATTACCCTTTTACGGGTCTCCTGAATACAATGGGTTAAGCCCCACAGTAATTTTCTACTGACCATACTATGGCAGTTCCTCTGTTGCCGTTCTTTTTTTTGTGCACAGTTGATTTCATGTGTGTCGCTTGTTTTGACATTATTTGTTCCCCATTCTCTTCTTTCTTTGGTGCCTCAGGAAGGATATGCTTTGTGATTGTGGCATTTCCTGGGCATCCTCAGTTATGTTTTTTATTAACCCTAGTCCTGCTGAGCCCAAATATACCCTGCCTTTGCAAACAGTGTAGATCCAGATCAGTTGGCTTCTGAAGAAGCCAACTGATCTGGATCTGCACTGTTTGCAATTCATAATTTGAATTGATATCAACAGTCTTGAGTAAGTAATCTGATTGGCTGAAAATTAGAAGTGGGCATGGCATCTTAATCTATTCAGCAGGACAAGGATTAAGAATCAGCCAAGGTATCCCCAATCCAAGTTTAGTTCATATCACTTTACTGTGAGATGATGCAATTAGCTTCAGACAAAGCACATTTTTCTACCATAAAGAATTGATACTAGTAGCTTTTAATTTCTTCACAAAAATGTATGATGAAACTAAACTGCTAAAAATGAGAGTGGGCACAGAACAAACAATATCAGAACTACTGAAATAAAAATTATCCCTGACACAGAATGGTCAGCAATTAAAAAAAAAAAACAACAAAAAACAACAAAGTGTGTGTGTGTGTGTGTGTGTGTGTGTGTGTGTGTGTGTGTGTGTGTGTGTGTGTGTGTGTGTGTGTGTGTGTAATCTTCTCTCTTGGTTCAGACAATATTCAAAACACAGAGAATTGTTTGGATCACATAATTTTATCAGCCTCCAAACTTAATAAGTGTATCATAAAAAATTAATTACACCAAACAAAGATGAGTTTCTTGATAAAAAGTACATACACTGGCGGCCAGAGCAAAATAAAGCCACTAGTTTATCCAGAGTAGGCAAGGCCAAGGACTAGTACATGTATTAGATATTTGCTCACTTGGGTAAGATTTAGGTGGGATACATAACTGAGTTTGAAACTGGACCCATTTTTGTGTAATTAAAGAGGAAAGAATAGTTATCAACCATGACTGAGTCAATAACTAGAAATGTATCTGCTGCATAACATCAATATTGAACCCTATTCTATTAAAATGGTCAATATTCTTTTTGTATTGTTCTAAGAATTAGATTTCCCAACAATTTATCCTAAATATTAGCCCTTGTCCTGCTGAACCGGGATATGCCCTGCCTTTGTAAACAGTGTAGATTCAAATCAGTTGGTTGGCTTCTGGAGAAGCCAACTGACCTGGATCTGTACCGTTTGCTATTAAGAATATGAATTTGTATCAAAAAACCTGGATCAATTAAACTTATTGGCTGATAGTTAGAAGTGGGTGTGGAATCTTAATTTATTCAGTATGAGAACGGATAATAAACAAGCTCTTCTAGATAAACTTTCCCTTCAGTCACAACAGCCACAGATGATATGCTCATAGTTTTTCCAATGGGCTTGATACCAATGCACTTGACACTGTATGTTAATCATCTGCTGAGCAGATGACCGACTGCAAGTTCAAATCCCAGCTCAGCCACACAACTTTCTTGGACATTGATCATTAAATAATTTCTATGGTCATTCTCTGCCTTCTGCTGATTCAAAAAGGGCAGTTGTCAGTTGTTGGCAAAATTATGTGCATAAATACTGGTTAACAACTTTGAGGACTAAGCCAGCCCAGGAAAAATGTTAGAAAGTTAAATGACCGGCTAGACATGCCCATAACAGTGTTGACTGAGCTGTAATTTTTCATATCACAATCAAACAGATATCAAGCCAATTAGTTTATCTGGGCCCAGTTGTTCAAAGCATCATTCGCTTAAAAAGCTTGTTAGTGGTCAAAATGTTCTAGTAAGTACAATATCTGATTCACAGGTATTTTTGCTGAAAAAATGTGAGTAGCTTTTGCAAATGCAAAAATGCAAAAGCTACTCATATTTTTTCAGCAAAAAATTTAGTGTATAATTATGCCATATTTAATGATCAAAGATTTAACAATACATTAACTAATGACATCGTTAGTTTTGAACAGCTGGGCCCTGAAAAATAACATAGTTAGTTAGAGGACTTGCTAAGGTGTATTTGATGATAATTCTTGGATAATTTTGTCCAGTTTTCCATAAAAACAGATACATGTACTGCAGGTAGTCATTATTATTGCCTTGCTGAGATGTTCTTAGGTACCCTCAACATATACTTATAGAGAAATAAGACAAATTATCTCAGATTTATCATCAAATACTTTTCTGTAAGTAGTCCTAATGGTTTGCTTTATAAATCTATTTGAACATATTTATTAGGAGGTTGTCTGACAGTGATGTAATTTGTAATGGCAACAGATGTTGCAGTGCAAGGTGACAGGCACATTGGGCAGGCCTTGCAAGGTGTGGGTTTGAGCCCAAGCAAAATAAACAAGAAATTTTTCTGAAGATTATTTCTCCTATTGTCTGAAAAGGACGACAGTTGCTGCCATAGTTTGAGAGAATGAAAATGAAAAAGTGTCAATAAGCAATGCTTAATTAGATAAACCCCAACCTTAAGAGGGTAATTCCCTACATAAAGGCAGTGTGGCCCAAACAGCCCCCTATTTTTAGTGCTGAAAGTATATGAATGGCCATATTTTTTCAGTGATTTGTATATGAATGGATATATATATGTAGCTGAAGCATATCTATTGCCTTAAAATTGCTCTATTTCCTTTCTGTGTCCCATAGTTTGGTCAATTTCCATCTATTGATTCATGAGATAGAGTGCACACAAGGCTCACTTTTTGAGTATTTATAATGTACTGACCTT
The DNA here is from genome assembly GCA_964016985.1 of Anodontia alba. Taxonomy (NCBI): domain Eukaryota; kingdom Metazoa; phylum Mollusca; class Bivalvia; order Lucinida; family Lucinidae; genus Anodontia; species Anodontia alba. The sequence continues at coordinate 74,927,569 of OZ024832.1, forward strand.
GAAAATAAGGTCAAGGTCATCAAAATCTAATCACTTCTTTCCCCCATCCTGATGACGTATCTGTGCTAGTTTGGTCAAATTCCACCACTGATTAAAGAGATAGTGTGTACACAACTTTTTACTGCATTAAGAAATTTTACAAAGGGCAAATACTCCAAGAGAATTGGCCCCTAGCCCTTATTTTCTCATATGTATGTACAACTTATTGATATCAATGTGTCTGCAGAAACTGATGAATATCCATCACCCTGTTTTCAAGATATGAGGAAAAAACCAAAGTGTCGCGAATGGACACACGGACAGACACACGGATGGAGTGTGCACACAAACCTTTTACTGTATTAAGAAACTTTACAAAGGGCAATAACTCCAAGAAAATTTGCCCCTAGCCCTTATTTTCTCTTATATAGGTACACCTTATTGATATCAATGTGTCTGCAGAAATTGATGAATATCCATCATTGTATTTTCAAGATATTAGGGAAAAACCAAAGTGTCGCAGAGGAAACATGGATGGACACACCGACATACGGACAAAGTGAAAACAGTATACCAAACTAAAAACAAAGTTTGCAGGGGATATAATAATCCAAATATTGCATATAAATAATGAGCTCCTTAACAAAAAGTGTACTACATCCTCAATTAGCTTTATAAGCACAATTTTAACCATTGTTTTGTGGGGTTTACTCAGTACAAGGAGTGCAGTTGGTAAAGATGATGGATATTGCAGGGCTGGGCTTCATCAACACACTGGTCAAAGCCTGCATGTTGTGAATTAGAGCCCAATGACAACAGCAAGATATTTGTTTGAGGATTTTTTCTCCACTACGGTCTGAAGAGGATGACAGACACCACAACAGTTCACGGGAATAAAAACAATCCATGTAATGCATATGCATAACAAATAATGAGCTACTAAATACCAATTGTACTGTGCCAATGGTATTGGGCTGTGTCTGTGGCATACATGTAGTTGGAAATGCAGCCAGACATTGCCATGATATGGGTGACATCACCATACTGGTCAGAATTCACATGGTGTGGATTTGAGCCTCAATGAAAGCATCAAGAAAGAATCTATTTTAGAAGGTCCTCTCGAACAATTTTGAATGGCACTTATATAAGGTCTAAACATTGTTTGTTGATTACCTCATCAAAATACTGTAAGAATCCTTTGTATTAGGACAGACAGGCCCTAGCAAACAATGTAGACCCAGATCAGATGCCACATTCTGTGGCATCTGATCAGGGTCTACACTGTTTGCCACTCAGTCAGCAGTATTAAGGCACATCCATGGGGAGCAAAACTGACCCGTATAAATTTTAGAACAAGTATTTTAAGGAATTAACGTGTCCCTATATTTAAGAAAAACATGGTAAAAGGGTGATTTTTACGTTATTTACTCTAAATATTCTGACACCTAACTCCTTATCATAACTGTACTAAAATATGTTTATTTTATAAACTATTCATGTGTCTAAAATCCCTGGAAGAGTAGCAAACAGTGTAGACCCTGTCAAACACCACTTTCTGTGTCATTTGATCTGGGTCTACAATGTTTGTTCTGTCTGTCTAAATACTTAGGGTAAATACAGTAGACAGTAGTTTTTGCTTGGATATATTAATTTAACCCTTGTCATGCTGAATAAATTAAGATGTCACGCCCACTTCCAATTTTCAGCCAATCAGATTACCTGATCCAGACTGTTGATATAAATTCACATACTGAATGACAAACAGTGCAGATCCAGATCAGTTGGCTTCTGAAGAAGCCAACTGATCTGGATCTACACTGTTTGCAAAGGCAGGGTATATCCGGGCTCAGCAGGACAAGAGTTTATAATGCTGCAGGAATATTCTGTGAAAAAAAACATGATGTCCAGATAAAGGAAATGTGTAAAAGATGTTTATTTTCATTATTACTTTCTTTATTACATTATTTCATTATTACTTTGCAGACACTCAAAGGAATCACTTTGGTGAGGAAATTCTAATGAGTACCCATAAAGTATGTTTGGTTGAAAAGTAATAACTAAGTAATTGTCCTACATAGGTCCAAATAAGTGGGGTATCAGGTAAAATATCATCACAAAAACATTATGTAACCTATATAATTTTGACCCCCTTAAACCCCACTTTTATACAGTAAAACTGGAGTTTACAGGGGTATACATAAATTTTCTTATTTCTGCTCAAAAACATAAGATTGGTTTAAGCATATTTATTTCCGAAATGTTTACATAAACAATACATACAAAAATACAACAATACGTAGGATTAGAACGAAAGCATAAAAGCTTATTTAGTTCCTTTCCTTAAAACATAGATTGTGGGTACTCGTTAGAACTGAGTTCTAACGAGTACCCACAATCTATGTTTTGAGCAGAAATATGAAAACTACCAGAGTTTTTTATTTGAAAGTTTTCATTTTTTGGTGGTAGAATTCTCAATATATTTGAATAGGTGTGTTTTTGTTTTTCTCATCACGAAAACATGCCTATATAAATTTGACCCCCTTCAACCCCACTTTTATATAGTAAAACTGGGGTTTACAGGGGTATACATTATTTTTCTTATTTTGCTAAATAACATAGATTGTGGGTACTCGTTATAAACTGCCTTAGCGAGGCGGTTCTAATGAGTACCCACAATCTATGTTTTGAGCAGAAATATGAAAAAATATCAGGGTTTTTATCTGAAAATTTTTTAGTTTTTGGAGGTGAAATCTTCTATATGTTTGAATAGGCATGTTTTTGTAATGTTTTTCTTATTTCTCTATGAAAACATGTTGCTGAGGTGCTTCTAACGAGTACCCACAACATATGTTTTAATCAAAAAATATGAAAAATATCAGGAATTTTTGGTTGAAAAAAGTGTCTTATCTGGAGTTATGATCCTAAATTATCTGTGCATTTAGTCTTATCCGGAGCAATGCTATTTTGTGAAAAAACTCACAATGGAATTCCATGCATATGAAACAGGGTAGTTAGCAGAGCAAAAATCAATTCATGAGCCAGAAAGCTCCAGCTTTGCATCGTTCAATAAAAGAATTACTATAAAAAACTACAAATTGGGACAGAATAAAATAATTACCATATTCTTCATGCTTTGCATGCTGGGTAAAACTTTCAGCAGATGATATTTTAAAATATTTTTCCTATTTTTCTGAGAAAACAGGATTTGGCATTTCTTGCAAATTGCAATTTGCAAGAAATGTCAACTTCTATTTACTGGGGAAAATAAGGAAAATATCATCAGTTTGTCATTTACAGAGTTTGCCCACAGCATGCTAAGTGTTAAATCAGAGTGCACTCTACAATTAGGACAGGATAAAAACACCACTGCAATTGTCCATATGATATTCAGAGTGAAGTTTTCTTACTATTTTCATATTCTGAAACTCATTCCATCTCCAAAGACCCCATTTAGACAGACCCTTTACGGGGCAGGAAGGTTCAGCTGAAATTACATATGTCAAAATTGCCTATTATATGAAAACCAGTCTCCAATGACCCTAGAGTCAAATACAACCCTCTCTACTTTTCTGTTGTTTTTTTTTTTGTTGTTGTTGTTGTTTCTTTTTTCAGTCTCTCCCCTATCCAGTCAAATGGCTCACTTCAAACCATGTGCACTCTACTTTAATAAAGCAACTTCGTGTGACAAATGTACAGAAATGGTAGATGTATAATAAGTTGTGGAGAGCTTTCTGCAATAGCCAAATTTGGCGCTTGCCTCTTGGATTTTTTTTTTTTTTTTTTTTATTTAAAACTATGTGAAACAAACACCTAATTTTGATAAGACTCACTGTCACATGATAGTCATGTGATTTCATATGTTCAACTACTAGTACACCTGTCAATTGGTACACATTATCTGCTAGTTTGAATAAATTGGTGGAAAGTGAGGGAAATAACAGGTGCTTTGAGCTAAGGTTACTCCTTCTGTAGACCCAGATCAGAAGACAATTCTGAGTACTATAAGGGTAAACTTCTGTGCAAGTACAACAAAGACTGATACAGATGCAGATTTTCCTGGGTTGGTTGTATTGGTGCTTAATGTCCCAGTAAACAGCTATGGTCATGTTGGGATGGCCGGTGGTGACTCCAGGGAAAGCTGAGACCTCCTAAGTCTATAACCAGTACTAAGCTCCCATCCTTCCGCCAGTCACTGGCAGCTGCACGTTGAATCAGCAATAAGGGGGATTTTTTCCACAGAAAGATTTTCCTGGGACTCTGCTTTTTTGTAAATGTAAAAACATATTTTAAACATGATGAAATGCAAACAGCTATTATCAATACCTGATATGTAAGCATATCTGGACTGTAGAAGTTGTGCCACATCCAGGACGCTGTAGGGACATGTCTCTGTACCCATAACATCTCCTGAAAAATATAACAGAACTTTGCCATATTTTGAATATAGTAAAAATATGGTTAAGGGGTCCAGATATTAAAGATAATATCTTAAATATCTCAGCCCAGTTGTTCAAAGCATCATTAGCTTAATAAGCTTGTTAATGACAAACTCGTCAAGTGTTGAAGCTAAAACTTTTTCAAATACATTGATATTTTTGCTTCAAAAATGTGAGTAGCTTTTGCAATGCAAAAGCTAATCAAGCGTCTAACGTCATATGTTAGCTATCAGCTTTGTTAAGTTTTGAACAACTGGGCCTTGGACATCTTAACCATCATATTTTTCCTAAAATTATACTTTCAGATATACTTTCACGGAAGGTAACTCTTGTCAAAATATTTTTTCTCCATTCTGAAAAGGGATCTATTCTAAAAGGACAAAATTTGCTCCCAAGCAATAGAACGATCCCCTTGGGAGCAAATTCTGTCCTTTTAGTGTAGACCCCATGCTCCCCTTGGAAGCAAATTCTGATTTTTAGTGTAGACCACTTGCTCACCTTTTGGGAGCAAATTCTGTCCTTTTAGTGTTGACCCCTTTCTCCCCCCTGGAAGCAAATTCTGTTTTTTAGTGTAGACCCCTTGCTCACCTTTTGGGAGCAAATTGTCCTTTTTGTGTAGACCCCTTGCTCCCCTTGGAAGCAGATTCTGTTTTTTAGTGTAGACTACTTGCTCCCCTTGGGAGCAAATTCTGTCCTTTTTGTGTAGACCCCTTGCTCCCCTTGGAAGCAGATTCTGTTTTTTAGTGTAGACCACTTGCTCCCCTTGGGAGCAAATTCTGTCCTTTTTGTGTAGACCCCTTGCTCCCCTTGGAAGCAAATTCTGTTTTTTAGTGTAGACCACTTGCTCTCCTTGGGAGCAAATCCTTTTTTTTAATGTAGATCCCTTGCTCTCCTTGGAAGCAAATTCTGTTTTTTAATGTAGACCCCTTGATCTCCTTGGAGCAAATTCTGTTTTTTAATGTAGACCCCTTGCTCTCCTTGGAAGCAAATTCTGTTTTTTAATGTAGACCCCTTGCTCTCCTTGGAGCAAATTCTGTTTTTTAATGTAGACCCTTTGCTCTCCTTGGGAGCAAATTCGGTTTTTTAATGTAGACCCCTTGCTCTCCTTGGCAGCAAATTCTGTTTTTTTTTTTATTGTAACTCCTTTCAGAAGGGACTAGGTGTGCAGGAATACAAACAAGAAGTCACAAAAAGCTATCTCCCAGGGCTCTAGAAATTAAAATGAAATCTGTATCGGTCCAGCCGATGACGATGACGTCATCAACGAGCCAATTTCCAAAGTGAAAATATAATATCACCTGTCATGAAAACTAAAGACAATTGGCAAAGTGCTATAAATCCTTTTTAATAATAATCCTGATTTCTGTACATTGTTGTGTATACTTGGGTACTTGATTTCAAACCTTTATACGACGTTTATCTACACATATAAAAGCAAATACAAGATAAGAAATTGTTCGCCGGCACATCGGACATGATTGAAGACAGTCACAGTACCTGATGTCAGGTGAACAGGGGAGATAACTGAGACAACCAGATATAGCCTGATAATATAATTTGTGGGATTGAATTGGACTGAAATCCGACTTTCTGACCACATTTCTGCAGATTCCAATTACCCTTGCTGGTTTTTGTCTTGAATCAGGTTGCCAAGCCGGTCGCTTGACTTTTTGAACATTGATATGCTGCTCTGTTGTGCCATTGCAATAAAACTGAACTGCGAAAACTGAAGGAAAATTCATACTTTATATACCAAAATGCAGATTGGCACCTTTACATTACTTGAAGTATATTACTTATTAACTGATCTTTTAATTCAATTGATCAAACATAGTAAAGAAACTGTCAAATTAGTTATCATTCCTCACCACATCTTTCAAGGTCATTTAATTGCATCACTTTACAAAAACAGCAAAACAGATAAAACATCAAACACATCAAAGCATCTTTTGACTTCAATGACACCGCCTTCAGTTAATTACTTTCGATTGTAGTCTAGTAATAATACAGACAACGCGATGAATGGCTGGATCTCAGGAAACTTATTTTCTGACATTGTTTACACAACTTACCTGCCAATACCTGGCGATTATTGGATTTATCATGGTCAATTAACGGATTGAAACTTGAGCTATGTAAGTTTAGAATTTGAGAATATCCTTAATTGGACCAAATCAGTGAAACTGTCCTAAATATTGGACCGAATTATTAGCGTTTTGGGGTGTTTATAACTGGTCTGGAATTCTTATTTTCGATTCAGACTGGCTATTTTCTGGTTTCTACAGCCCTGTTATCTCCCTTTTAAAAATTGTGAAAAATCTACCAGGTGTCAAGACCTCTTTAATAAGTTCATTTAGAGTACATGTATCTTGTTAAGGAGTAAAAACCTCTGGATTATTAAGTGGCAAATTGTTAAGATGACACATTCTTTGACATCTGATATGGGTCTACATTGTGTCTTTAGTAAGTAAGTAAGTAAGTAAGTAAAGACTTTATTTAAAGAGGGTAACTACATTTAGCATACAACAGCTAATCTTCCATGAGGCCCTCAGAGTTATAAAACATGTATTAACATAAAATATACAGACAAGTCAAATTGATGGTTTTAAAACAGACACACTGTCTCTGGACACTACACAGCATGGGACTGCCATATTCAGCATTCCCTGGTGCATCGGTCAGCAAGCATTCACTGAATTATATACATATTTTAATACATATGAAGAGTCAGATATAGCTGGTAATAAAGAAAAATAAAAATTTTCCTCTCTGAAACACCTAACTATGTAGGATATTAGTACTCTCAATTCAGTATATATATATATATATATATATATATATATATATATATATATATATATATATATGTATACACAAGTAGATATATGTATACACATATATACATATCTTCAGAAGCAGGCAGGCATTTATAAAACGTGAAGTATAATGGATATGAACTACAACAACAACATAAAAAAAAAAAAAAAAAAGAATGCTTTGGGACTGCTGAGTGACCATTTTCCCATAAAAAATAAAGTTATAGCAATCTTGATAACTCAACCAGTTACTAGCCATTTCAAACACCTGTTATGAAATGTTTCTAGGGTTTTGGCACCTTTAACTTCATCAGGCAGACTGTTCCATATCAAACATCCTGAATATTTCATACTTTGCTTAAAGTATTCAGTTCTAGGCTTGGGTGGGACAAAACAACCTGAGGTTATAGACCTCAGAGCAACAGAGTCATTAACATTGTTACGTAAAGTGAAATTTTCGGAAATATAAGTAGGTGTTATCTCATTATATACTTTAAACATAAACTTTGCTTTTCTCAGAAAGAGACGATCATAAATCGATAAAATTTTCAAAGAATTCATGGCTTCATAGGTATCTTCAACATTATAGTCAAGAATAACTTGACAGGCTCTCTTTTGTAATCTGTAAATCTTCAGTTTATTTGCTTCAGAAGTATTTCCCCATACAATGCTGCAAAAATCAATGTGAGGTTGAATGTAGGATTTGTAGAACTGTATGCGGTGATTTAGTGATAAGAAGTACTTAATTTTTGAAAGAAGCCATATATCTGATGAAATTTTTTTTGCTAAATGTTTAGCGTGTGCAGACCATAACAAGTTATTGTCTTCTAAAACACCTAAAATTTTATCACTCGTTATCATCTGAAGTATTTCATCCTTGAAGCTAAGACAGAGACTATCAGTATTTAGTCGTTGACGTTTCTGGTTGGTGGTTACCAGCATAACCTTTGTTTTTGCTGAATTGAAAAGCATACCATTACTTTTACACCAAACATGCAGTTGGTTCAATGCAGACTGAAGATTTTGTTCAATTATTTCTTGAGACTCTTGAATGTCATATAGAGTTGTGTCATCAGCATATAAATCTGTATGAACTTTGTTTGTGTACAAGGGTAGATCATTTATAAACAGAAGGAATAAAAGTGGACCTAGAATAGAACCTTGAGGAACACCACATGAGACTGGTTTGAAGTCTGACTTGCTGTTATTTATTACTACTTGCTGCCATCTCTGTGAAAGATAGCTATTAAACCATAGGAGTGTTTCATTTTGTATGCCATATAATTTTAACTTTGACAGAAGAATTTGATGATCCACAAGATCAAAATCCTTCTTGAAATCAACGAGCACCACACCCACCATTTTTCCATCATCAATTGCATTTAGCCAAGAGTCTATCATATGCACTAGAGCTGTTTCACATGAATGCTTGGATCGAAAGCCTGACTGGGTCTTATGGAGTAGATTGTGTTTGTTTAGATAGTATGAAAAACTATCATGTACATGTTTCTCAAGGACTTTGGACAAGACTGGTAATATTGATATTGGGCGATAATTGTTTACATCTTCTAGAGGACCATTTTTGTGAAGTGGTGAGACTTTGGCTTCTTTCCACTTATTTGGAAAAGAAGAATTCCTAATACTGTGATTGCAGATAAATGTGATGTCATCAGCTATATGAGGGGCTGATATTTTAAGCAAGCGTGGACCAATGTTATCGGTACCTGTGGCTTTGCTTACATCTATGCTGGATAGGTATTTCAAAACTTTGTCTTTTTCAATACTTGGAATCTGAAATTCAGTACCAGCAGGAAGCTTGCTGTCACAGAGTTCTTTTAATTTGTGATGATTTGTACCAATAATTGGTTCTTTGATTTTAGCAGCAACGTTAACAAAGAAATTGTTAAAAACATTTGTAATTTCATATGGGTCCTCAGTATATGAGTCATTATCAGTATTAACTGAAGCAATATTTGACTGTCTATGATTTCCTTTACCTGCACCAATCTCCTTAAAGATTTTGTAAATGCTGCCCGGTTTACTCTTGTTGTTCTCGATAAACAACTGATATTTGTCTCTTTTTGCATTTCTTATTAATTTGGTAACTTTATTCCGCCAGAATTTGTACTCATTTTCATTAGCTAAAGATTTATGTCTGTCTCTGCATTTAATGGCATCTAATATATCTGGTGTTATCCATTCTGGTTGGTTTTTATGCTTAACCCTGTGCAGTTTTATTGGTACATGCTTATCTACAACTTCTAAAAAGAGATCTGACCATGCCTCTAGGATATCATCTGTATCCTCAAACAACTGGATAACATCCCAAGGTACAGCCTGTAGATCACAGATAAATTTAGTTTCATCAAATTCTTTAAAAGACCTGTAACAAATTGAGAAGTGATTGCTTTTGGGGGGCTGAACATGCATTTTGTGAGTGAAAAATATGGGGAAATGATCACTCAAACCAATCCTTGGTATGTCAATAGAGTTAACATTTTCTGGACAGTTAGCATAAATATGATCAATCAGGGTTTTAGATTCCGCTGTTTCTCTGGTGGCTTGAATAACTAACTGAAATAAACCAAACGGCTCCATATAATCAGTCCAGGCTTTATTGATCTGATTACTTAAAAGATCTCTATTGAAATCTCCCATTAAATAAATTTCTTTTTCTTCTTTTAACACTTTTTCCAAGCAATTTTCAAAAAATTCATTCCACTGAATGCTAGAATTAGGAGGCCTGTAGATATTTGCGACCAAAAATGGTTTACTTTTGACTGGCCTTATTTCTGCCCATATACATTCCAGATTTTTATTTTCTAAATCAGACCTTCGTCTACAACAGACCCCATCCTTTACATATACCAAAAGACCACCACCCATGTTACTTTTTCTGTCCCTTCTGAAAGGTTTTTGATAACCTTGAATTTCAAATGCAGAATCAGGGTGAATGTCATTTAATTTTGTTTCACTGAACCCCATTATGTGAATTTGATTATGTGCAGATTCTAGCAAAAACCGTACTTGGTCGATTTTGTTCCTCAATCCTTGAATGTTTAAATGACCCATTCTAAAACCCTTGCATTTCAATCCTAGTTCGTATATATTACCAAAAGCAGACTGGCGTTGCGATACATGTGTATTACTAGAAATAGACTGGACATCATGTGACTGTTCAGTAGAAATTTCACTGAACTGAGAATGCTGTAAAGAAGATCCTGATTCAGATTCTTCTTTATCGCTTGGAAGAGAAATATTTTCTGAATCATTAACCAGCTGATTACTTATATCAGTGAGAACATGGAGAGTAGATTCTACAGGAGATTTACCACTGATATGAGAATCATCACTTAAATCGTATGAGCTATTAAGCATAAATGTATCCTTATCATTAACATCTGAGGGCCTCATAGAAGGACTAACAAAAACATTTAAATCTTTTGAAATATAAGAACATAAATCATCACTTGTTTTTTTTCCAGTGAATGTACATTGAGATTTTGTATGTTGGCTATACAAGGAAGTCACAAATGAGCAAGCTGATAAAGCTCTACTAGTGTCATTGATGTTCCATTCACAAACTGTATAATCAGTAACACATGAACAAGTTGATGAATCACATTCTGTACAAACATTATCCAAACATGAATATTTATTTTTTATAGATATTGTTTCATACATATAAACTGTGGCACCATTGCCGTATCCCTATTTCTGTTTCTGTATGCATCTAATGGTTTTATGCCCATAGAACCCACAGTGAAAGCACTTTAATTGCTCCGAGTGTCTACACTGATTAGTATCATGGTTGGTTTCACCACATTTGTAGCATGGACTGTTTCTGTCAGTATGTGTATGATACCCATATCTCCTCTTCCTAGCATTTTCGGTACGACGCTTTCGAATGTGAAGCTGTGTGCGGTAAGAGTATTGATTACGGGATGGAAAAACACAACTTTCAAAATCGCACACAATTGACACTTCATTATTTATGGTTCCTACTAAATGTTTCACTCCTGAGGATGAAAGATGAATGGTGTCTCTGTTATAATACCGCATGATAACATTTCCATCTTTATCATGAAATGCCTTGTCAAGGTCAATTAAACTGATACCATGTTGCTCCGATAGGCGCAATATGGCCTCATTCACTTCAGTAGTATCAGTGTCTCCTCTTGGACAGCTGTTACAAAGGAAAATATGACAACTATTGTTAATTTGCCGCACATGTTGAATGAGTTGATCATATACTTCCTCAAAATATTCTATATCTACACTGTTTGAGGCATCATTTCCTCCTACATAAATTACTACATGTGAAAACTGATTCAAATCAAACACTTTTACTTTATTGTAGATCTCATTAATTTTTGCACCTGATATTCCATTTTTGAAAACTTTTTGACTGAGCCCTTTTGGATTGATAGCTGAAATTAAGGAGTCTCCTATCAGAAGGATCTGTTCTGGAAGACTATTTATCTGTAAAGACTTTGTAGGTGCCTGTCCTGGATTTTGTGTAGGTTTATTTGTACTTCGGCTGAGCCTAGGAGCAGAATGTGCTCTTTGCACTGTCTGTTGTTTCTGTAGCTTAGGAGTTGATGTTTTGACCACGGTGCTATATGATCTGCTTTGAAGATCTAGGGGAGCTTGTGCCTCCCGACTGCTGGAAGTAACAGGAGAATTCTGAGGCCCAGGATCGTTAGTTCCATAGTTGTCTTGTAGTACCTCTGACTGATTTTGTGTGTTTTCTATTGTGGTATTGACATGAGTTTCATCAACTGTTCTGTATAGAGTTTGAACTGCTGCTTGCTGCACAAGATTGTTAACTTTATTTGTGAGTGTGGATATCTGACCTTGCAGTGTATGTATCATATCCATCAGGGTGGAAATTTGTCTTATCACAGGTGTGTCTTGCAGTTGTGTAGATTCCACCTGTTCCATCTGCTGTGTTGCTGGCACTGCAGGGGGCACCTCTTCAGTGGTGTGTGTATCTCTTCTGGTATGATTACTATCAGACAGATTAATCTGTGTAGAAATCTGGGAGGCATTGTCCTGATTATCTATGCTTGCGTTCAACACAGTGCTTATCTCTCTAACAAAGCTTTTGTACATGTTTTCAGAAAGTTTTCTAAAATTATTTTCTTTCCAAAAATTATGACCTGGACCACTAGCACAGATAGTCATTACATTCCTGTCTATATAGAGATTGCATTTTTTGCTGTCTACATGAGTTTTTATGGTGAATTTCCTTGCCTCTGCTGATGGAAATTTAAATTCCTTACTTAGCACTGTGAGTATATTATTGTATAGAGGTTTGTTTTTTCTAAAACTTATGGCAAATATTGTACTACATACAAAAACTTTGTCTCAACCAGCTGGTGGGTCAGGTATCTGTAATATCTCCAGAACAAGTAAGCCATGAAAGCCCTGGACCGCTCACCTGAGCTTCCAGATGTTACAATATTAGCTTGTAGAAGTGATGGAGTCACTGATTTAGGAGATATGGACTAAAGACATTTTTCTATTTTTAGCTCTGGAGGCTATCTTGTTCATTGGAGTGGAAACATTTCAGGAACTATTGCGAAGGAGCATAGGAGGAACATTTCTGTGAAATTATTTTGAAAATCGGTCAACCGACCTAGGAGAAGGAATTTGAGCAATTTTGGTAAAGGGCCATGAGTGAAACATTTCTGCGAAATTATTTTGAAATCTGGCCACTGGCCTAGGAGGAGATGTTGTTTAAAAGATATTTTTCTTTTTTTTTTCAGCTCTGGTGGCCATCTTGTTCAGCAGAGCAGAACCATTTTAGAAATTTTGGTAAATGGGCGTATGAGGATCGGGCAACCTGCACAGGAGGAGATATTGTATTTAAAGATTTTTTCTTTATTTAGCTCTGATGGCCATATTGTTCAGCAGAGTGAAACAATTTTAGCAATTTTGGCAAAGAAGCATAAGAGGAACAATTCTGTAAAATTATACTGAAATGGGACAACTGGCCGTTTAAAGATCTTTCTATTTTTAGCTATTTTCAGCTGAGCAGAACCATTTTTGAAATTTGGATAAAGTGGCATAAGAGGAACATTATTGTGATTTTTTTTTTTTTTTTTTTTTTTGGAAAAGCCATTGGTCTAGAGGGAGATATAGTTAAAAGACCTTTGTATTATTAGCTAAACTGGTGGCCATCTCAGATGTTCAACAGAGTGTAACCATTTGAATGAACATTTTGGTAAAGGGCCATGAGTGAAACATTTCTGTGAAATTATTCTGAAATCTGGCCCTGGACTAAAAGATGTCTCTTAAAAGATATATTTTTTGTTTAGCTCTGGTGGCCATCTTGTTCATTGAAGCAGAACCTCTTTAGCAATTTTGTAGTAAAGGCCGGAGCATATGTGGAACATTTTAGCAAAATTTTAATGAAATCAGGCCACTGGCCTTGGAGGAGATGTCATTTAAAGTTTATATTCTCAGCTCCGGTGGCGACCTTGTTTAGCAGTGTGGAACCATTTGAGCAATTTTGGTATAGGGGCTTAAGAAAAATTATTTTGAAATTGGGCCACTGGCCTACGAGATTTCATTTCAGATATTTTTTCTATTTTTAGATCTGGAGGCCACCTTGTTCAGCATAGCAAAACTATTTGAACAATATATGTAAAAGGCCATGAATGAAACATTTCTGTAAAGTTTGGTGAAAATTTGTCCAGTAGTTTAAGAGAAGTCATTTAGAGAAATTGTTGAAGAGGGTCAACGCACGCTGGACACCGGACACCGGACACAGGGTGATCACAACAATAGAGTGTGACCCTTTGAACAAACTTTTGTTTTCCCATCCTCAGCCTTAAAGAAGGCTCCATATGAAATTTGATAAAATTGGTCAAGCAGCTTCTGAGAAGGCACTGTAAAGAGTCAGATGCCAGATGCCCAACAAAATTAACTGAGACTTAGGCTATAGATAAGCAAAAATATACATTGGCCCTCAGTACTTTTCAATTTCAGAATTCAACCTGATTCTAGCTAATATTTCTTTATTACAGTACTAGAACATAAGGTCATGTGAAGGATATTTTTACAGTTACAATCTACAAATCCGCTTCAAACAAAATTTGCCAAATGACTTATATGTCACAACTGGCAGTGTTCAAGAAATGGAGTTAAATGCACAGACTAAACATGTTCAGCCAAGCATGAAAAAGAGGTCAAGGTCAATAACAGTCTACAGCACTTCAGGGCAGGGTGTATCACGGTGCATGTGTTGTGACAAAAAAATCAGTACACATCACGAAAACATGCCTATATAGTTTTGACCCCATTAAACCCCACTTTTATATAGTAAAACTGGGGTTTACAGGGGTATACATTATTTTTCTTATTTCTGCTCAAAAACATAGATTATGGGTACTCGTTAGAACCGCCTCGTCGAGGCAGTTCTAACGAGTACCCACAATCTATGTTTCGAGCAGAAATATGAAAAATATCAGAATTTTTTGTCTGAAAATTTTCATTTTTTGGTGGTAAAATTTTCTGTATATTTGAATAGGCATGTTTTCATAATGCATATAGGAGAGAAGTACAAAAGATACACTAAGAAATCAAGTTTACCAAGGAAAAGTGGTATGCTCCTTAACATAACTGCCATGATAATTCCTTCACTGACTATATATACTGATGGATGGACAACAAGCAAATGCATCTGCTCAAAAACAAGGGTATAAAAACAACAACGTAATATAAAACTGTAAAGAAACTATTGTAGGCAGGTCTTATTACCCTAAATACACAAACAAAGAAAATAGCAGATGACAAATTACTAGTTTACTTACCTTCTTTACCCTTAATATATGAACAGAGTAACTCCCTACCAAATTTGACCTAAACTTTGAACATGACTATTTTACTAACTCATAATCAGTCTTAAAACTTGCTGGATTAGTGCAAACTTGCACAGCCTGACCAGAATTTGTATTCTGCAGCACCTGGACTGGATCTATGCCTTTTGCTCAGACTTGTTGTCTTACCTAAAATGGCTAAATACAGGCTTATTGAAAATACAGTTTCATCACGAAAACATGCCTATATAATTTTGACCCCCTTAAACCCCACTTTTATATAGTAAAATTGGGGTTTACAGGGGTATACATTATTTTTGTTATTTCTGCTTAAAAACATAGATTGTGGGTACTTGTTAGAACCGCCTCGATGAGGCAGTTCTAACAAGTACCCACAATCTATGTTTTGAGCAGAAATATGAAAAAAATCAGAATTTTTATCTGAAAAATTGCCATTTTTTGGTGGCAAAATTTTCAGTGTATTTGAATAGGCGTGTTTTCGTAATGTCTGGTTTAGGGGTAAAATGATATCTTTTCTATTTATACAACTTATTCATCTTAACACTAGTACCATCCAAATTCAGCAGATGATAAACTGATATAAACTTTTACTTTTCCTAGAAAATATAGGAATTGACAATTCATGTAAATTATCTCCTACGGAGACAATTTGCACGAAACATCAGATTTTATTTTCTAGGAAAAATAAGAAACAATATTCCAAAATGTCTGCTAAAGTTTTTACTATGCGTGCAGGTGCAAAGTTTTGTTTTTATTCTGTATTAATAATGAGCTTATGTAGTGAAACAGGTGGTGAAGCTTAAGCTCGTACTATAGGTATCATGAGTCTCTCTGCCATACTATGCAGAAGAGTTCACATGCAGCGGTTGACTGGTTTCCCATATCTACAGCGGAGTGTATCTGCTTAATATGAACCCGAAAACCAATGCTAATAAGGCCGGAGTGATTGGCCTGGTTTCCGAAAAATATGATGATCAGATACGCTCTGCTGCAAACAAGGAAAGCCAGTCAGCCGCCGCAAGCGATCTCATTGGCTGTAAAGAATCGTATAGCCAATGAAATAGAAGGATACATTTTTACATCACTGACACGGATGACTGCAAGACTGATCTGCGTTTTAGCCACCATTTTTAATCTGAGATTTCTCTCGCATTAAACAACATTTTCGTGTATTTAAGGGTAAATACTGAAGTATTGCTGTAAAAAATAGATTACATTCCTACAAGCCTACAGCACCTAACAGGAATTATGCATAGGGAAGAATTTATCGCTGACAACATGATAAGGATATGCGGTGATTTCAGCTGACTGGCGATCAGCTGATCATTCGTACTTTAGCGACTTTCATCTGTACACACATGCTGCACAATGATTTGCTTAATTTGTCAAACTGTGTCATAGCTCGTGTTACTGATAAACATCATAAGCATCCATTAAGTTAATACCTAGAAACCGAGATACATTGTATGGCATAACTGATAGCAGTAACAACGCCGTGGAGAGTACTACGCCTCACCCCCAAGCCCAAAAGCCAAGGCAGACTGATCAACACGGACACACCGGTTGCATGCCATTTTGTAAACACCTATCAAATTAGTGGTGCTTTTAGGACATGCTTCCATTGTACCCAGAAGGCATCAAATTCTTATCTACAGTTCGATAATGAATCCTTTTAATAGTACTGAAATATTTCTGATTTTAGATAATAATAACAACAATCTTCTCAAAAAAATAATCCTACTTACTGGACATGTCTATCATCTCAATATAATATTCAACATGACAGAAATCCTCATCATCTTCCACAAAAGAATTTGTGTCCATTTCTGTATGAATATTAAATTCTTTTGCCAGAATGAGTCTCATTAAAGGCAGACATTCAAAATCTAGGATATTCCCCATGATTTTTCTTTCACTTTCCTAATAGTCCTACCATGACAGCTTTGCTGTATTTATTTACAGAACAATCTGAACCACAATGTTAGAAAACATACCTTCTCACACGTGGGCCCAGTGAAGACTCAAATTGGTCTGCGCATCTATGCAGTCTGATCAGAGTCTTTATTGTCTTCATTTTCATCCTTGGCTGTCCGAAATGTGCCCAGTGAAGATTCAGATCAGCCTGCACAACAGTGCAGGCTGATCTGAATCTTCACTGGGCACATGTTAAAGGTACGTTTTCGGATATTGCAGCTAATCTAATTTGAAGTCATAACTAAAGCAGGGCAAGAGAAAAGATTTCTTCCGAGCATTCATAGACAGTGATCATACTCATGGCCCAGATCCGCAAAATCTGACCAGGACCTTCTAAATTTTCTAAGTGAACCACCACTGGACACTGAAGAATATATCAAAGAACAGCTAAGTCCCTAATAAGACTACACAGAGGACTGGAAGTTTAATATGAGGGTCCTTTTATTGTGTTGCACTTTTTTTTATTGGTGTTCATTTTCTCAGTCATTGATTTCATTTCAAAATAAATAGGTCACAATGACAGCTGTTGCAACAGGTATTTTCATACGACATGTTCTGTGAGAAAAAGGCCTCTGGGGTATATACAAACAAGAGGCCCACGGGCCACGGGTCGCTCACCTGAGTGACATAGCCACTGCAGATATGCAGATGTTATGCAACATTTTTCCAATCCTGTCATCACAACTAATGAAAAGATCATCATTTAAGCAGTTCTTTATTTTGAAGAAGAAAATATATGGCATGCCAGTCAATTGAGCCTGATCATTTGAACAAACTCTAAATGGTAGCCAGCTTGGATTTATGATCGGCACGATTTTAGCTATTTTTGATCTACGAGTCACCCCAATGCTTCCTACCAAATTTCGAGTCAACTGGCCTTTCAGTTCAGGAGAAGAGGCAAAAAATAGATTTTCAAGATGGCTGCCATGGCGGCCATCTTGGATATCCAATTGGCACGATTTTAGCTATTTTTGATCTACAAGTCACCCCAATGTCTCCTACGAAGTCTGGAGTCAATTGGCCTTTCGATGCAGGAGAAGAAGCTAAATATAGATTTTCAAGATGGCGGCCATGGTGGCCATCTGGGATTTCTGATCAGAACGATTTTAGCTATATTTGATCTACAAGTCACCCTGATGCTTCCTACTAAGTTTCGAGTCAAGTGATTTTTGGGTTTAGGAGAAGAAGCGAAAAATAGATTTTCAAGATAGCTGCCATGGCGGCCATCTTGGATTTACGATCGGCACGATTTTAGCTATTTTTGATCTACAAGTCACCCAAATGCTTCCTACCAAATTTCGAGTCAACTGGACTTTCGGTTCAGGAGAAGAAGGGAAAAATAGATTTTCAAGATGGCTGCCATGGCGCCCATCCTGGTTTTACAATCGGCATGATTTTAGCTATTTTTGATCTACAAGTCACCCCGATGCTTCCTACCAAGTTTGGAGTCAACTGGCCTTTCGGTTCAGGAGAAGAAGGGAAAAATAGATTTTCAAGATGGCTGCCATGGCGGCCATCTTGGATTTCCGATAGGCACAATTTTAGCTATTTTTGATCTATAAGTCACCACTATGCCTCCTACCAAGTTTGGAGTCAATTGGCTTTTGGGTTTAGGAGTAGAAGCGAAAAATAGATTTTCAAGATGGCGGCCATGGCGGCCATCTTGGATTTCCGATCGGCATGATTTTAGCTACTTTTGATCTACAAGTCACCCTGATGGATCCTAGCAAGTTTGGAGTCAACTGGCCTTTCTGTTCAGGAGAAGAAGCGAAAAATAGATTTTCAAGATCGCTGCCATGGCGGCCATCTTGGATTTCCCATCGGCACGATTTTAGCTATTTTTGATCTACAAGTCACCCTGATGGTTCCTAGCAAGTTTGGAGTCAATTGGCCTTTCGGTTCAGGAGAAGAAGCGAAAAATAGATTTTCAAGATGGCAGCCATAGCGGCCATCTTGGATTTCCGATCGGAACGATTTTAGCTATTTTTGATCTACAAGTCACCCTGGTGCTTCCTACCAAGTATCAAGTCAATTGGCCCAGAGGTGTAGCAAAAGTAGGCTTTTAAAGCAATTGTTGACGCCGCACGACGCACGACGGACGACGGACATTGACTGACCACAATAGCTCACCATGAGCACTTCGTGCTCAGGTGAGCTAATAAAAAAGACTAAGATCAGCCTGGTCATTGCTCTGGATAAGATGTGTGTGTAGTTTGTTTTTTTGTCAGCAACAAAAACAGTGTGGACTGATGTTTTCTTGTTCTCCTTGTAAATAGTATTCATTTTTTGTGTGCCTCATTAGAAACTGAGGCACTTCTAATGAGAGCCCACAATGTATGTTTTCACTAACAAATAAGAACTACAAACGTGTCAGTATGACACAAATTGCCCCGCCCAGGGTCCATCCTCACCCAGAAACAAGCATTTTGCAAAACATGACATACCTGGATGGAGATCTGATGTGAGCAGCAAGTCAACCACCTGGAAGGGGGCCCACTGATTTGATGTTGCAAAACATGACATACCTGTATGGAGATCTGATGTGAGATCTGCCATGTGTGCAGCAAGTCAACCACCTGGAAGGGGGCCCACTCACTGACTGATTTGATGTTGCCCCTGTACCTGCATGTTAATAAAAAATTTGATGATGATGATGATGATGATGATGATGGTGATGAAGTTGAAAAAGGGCCATAACTCCCACAATACCTGGTGGATTTTACCCTAAATGGAACTTGGCCTACATCTTATGACTATATGCCTATGTATAAACTACGAATTCAATACATTAATCTTTTTGAAAGCTATAAAAGGGAAACCATTTATCGAAGTTGAAAAAGGGCCATAACTGAAATAGTTCCTTCCCTTATCAATGGGGCTTCTTAAGGAGAAGAACTAAATAAAACTGCAAGCCATGCACCATGCCCCGCCACAGGGACATATTCCCTATGCACTTCTGTAGTATAAGGGCTGAAAACAATCTAAGTTAAACATGAAGAGAAGCAATAAACAGTTATTTCATAACTCCAAAAAAAAAAAAAAAAAAAAAAAACACCAAAAGGTCTAAGTTAAAAATGCAATAAAAAGTGATAAAAAATAATTTCAGGATTCTGTAAAAAACAATATGCATATCTTCAGACCATCCTAAAAGTGTGTGTAATGTTTCAGAAGGATCGGCCTGAAAAAGTAGGAGGAGTTGCACGTACAAGGTACATACTCCCTATACATTTCTGTAGTATTAGGGCTTGAAAAAAGTCTAAGTTAAAAATGCAAAAAATGTAATAAAAAAATTATTTCAGGATTCTGAAAAAAAAATATGCACATCTTCAGACCATCCTAAAAGCGCCTGTAAAGTTTGAAAAGGATTGGCCTAAAACTGTAGGAGCTGCGGGCAGAAGGTACATACTCCCTATACATTTCTGTAGTATTAGGGCTCGAAAAAAGTCTAAGTTAAAAATGCAAAAAATGTGATAAAAAATAATTTCAGGATTCTGAAAAAACAATATGCATATCTTCAGACCATCCTAAAAGCGCCTGTAAAGTTTGAAAAGGATTGGCCTAAAACTGTAGGAGGAGTTGCGGGCAGAAGGTATATACTCCCTATACATTTCTGTAGTATTAGGGCTCGAAAAAAAGTCTAAGTTAAAAATGCAAAAAATGTGATAAAAAATAATTTCAGGATTCTGAAAAAACAATATGCATATCTTCAGGCCATCCTAAAAGCGCCTGTAGAGTTTGAAAAGGATTGGCCTAAAACTGTAGGAGGCGTTTCGGGAAGAAGAATGGTGGGGGCGCTGACAGACGGACAGACGGACACTCAAAATTTCAGAGGGTATAACATAATACCCCGCCACTTTTTTGGTGGCGGGGCATAATAAATAGATACTTTCATTCTGATCCTATTTCTTATGTGCTACAATGTACACTGTTATGTAATATTGAAAAATAAAATATGTTTAAACCAATGGGGCTACTCTTAAAGGAAGGAATTTACTCCCAGAGGGAGAAAATTCTTTCCTTTAAAAGTAGATCTCCTTTTTAAAGATGATCATAATAAGGAAGCAACATCCTGTCTGCAAGGGTTGTCTCCTTTGCAAAATGGCATGCCAGCCTGTACAGTTGCCTATTCCTAATATATATCTACAGTAAAACCTGTGTAAGACATCCACCTTTGAAATTGACTTTAGTGGTTGATGTGGAAAAGTGGTTGTCTTATAAAGGTACATGTCATGTAATTTTGCTAGCAAAATTACATGACATGTACCTTTATAAGACAGACAACTTTTTCCACATCAACCACTATTTAAAGTCAATCTCGAAGGTGGCTCTCTTACACAGGTTTCACTGTACATTGTGTTTATTTAAAATGGGAAAGACTTTAATTGTCCCAAAGAATGTAAATATGCAGCTTGGGGACAACTGACAAAGCAGTCATAGTTTGAATAAAGCATTTTCCTATCATAATTCTAAAGCATAGCAAACAAATGAAATGGCCACCCAGAACAAACATCCATTTTGAAATCCCCTTTCCAAGCATAACTTTTACAAGTTAGGTTTAGGCCAGAGAAAATTGATTATTAGGTTCTCATCCCCACCCGTCCCTAAAAACTCTGACCAAATAAAAAATTTTGAGGTGGAAAATTTTTACAGAGGCAGTTGCATGGACATATGCTGAAAACAGATTTTATAACACTCTAAACCTTTAAAATGCCAAGAAAAACCTGCATCTGAAAATGTTGTCTGTTTTTGTCGTCTGCTGAATTATTCTTGCAAACTTTTCAAACCAATTTTTGCATACAGACAAACAGTGTGGACCCTGATCAGACTGCTCCTAGATGAGCAGTCTGATCTTGGTCCATACTGTTTGCAAAGACTTTTAAAATCACAAGCAGATGACAAAGCAGACGACAATTGTTGTGATTGGCAGTTTAAGGGTTTAAAAGAATTATTTGTTATGAAACAAGTATCAAAACAAGGTTTTCTTCTTTTTCCACATGATTTATAGTTAGTGTCAGTTACCTTGTTTTGTTTTAATGTACCTCTTTATTGGATGGCCCCAGAATAAGAAATCAAAAATAAAATCCACCCACCATTTTATTTTTAATCTGAATGAGAATCTAATAATTAATTTTCTTTGGCCTTAATTTGATTCTGTGACTTTGGAGATGTTGCCAGCTCAAATGATGGGTAAAAAATGGTCACTCTCGGTCAAGCTGAGCTTCACTCAGGTGAGCTAAACAAACTGGTAGGGCAGAGAACCAAACCCACAACACAATACTGTCCGGTCCTTACCTGAACATTTTTCTCCTCCATCAGATTTTGAACATTGTAAATCCAAATGAGGCATTGCTTTCTCTGCCTTTGCCTCATCATGTCTCTTACTATCCTTATATGCCAAAAATAACCTTCGATAATCCTCATCACCATAATCAGAATCACTTGTAGTTGTACTACAGTACCTGTATCTTCGAACTATCTCTGGCATTAGATAGGCTGTTTTTTCTGGACTTTCATCAGTAAAGTCATCCGTAGAATATATTGAACTTGAAAGTCTCGAGGAGCGTGATTGTGAAGAGCTACACGATTCCAAACTTGGCGGTCGATTTAAAGAAGGGCTGTCTAGAACTGACCCTTTTTTCTTAAAATTTTCAACAAAACTTTCAATTTCTTTCTCAATTTTACAAGCTTCTAGTCCATTATATCTCTGACCCCGGACACGATGTGGTCTTGTACTACTGGTACACATTATTTCTAAACTAGTTTCAACCCTACATATTTTCTCTTCTTTAAAACTGTATCTACACTCCAAATATTGTACTTTCTTATATTCTAATACCTATCCATTTTCTTTAATAAAGCCACATTCTGCCATCTTTAATGCTTGATTTAATTTACCTAAAAACATTGGAGTATATAATTTTGTTTTTTATTTTATCTCTTTTTGTCCTGATTTCTAATTATTTCCTTTTCATAATAATAAATAGTGGTCTGTTATATCCATCTCTTGTTATGGTAATGTACCATAGCTCCTTTGATAATAACACATAGCTCTAGATAAGGAAAATTTACAACGAAAAAATGTTGATATTTTCTTATTTCTCTACAAAAACATATGTTGTGGGTACTCATTAGAACCACCTCACTGAGGTGCTCCTAATGAGTACCCACAACATAGGTTTTCATCAAGAAATAAGAAAATATTTTCCTGATATTCCTCTTATCTGGAGCTGTGACAGAAGAACATCTTGTTGCTACAAAAATGATTTCCTAATTTTTACAGGAAAATATTCTCTCAAGTTAAACCTTTGTCCTGCTGAACCCGGATATGCCCTGCCTTTGCAAACAGTGCAGATCCAGATCAGTTGGCTTCTGAAGAAGCCAACTGATCTGGATCTGCCCTGTTTGCCATTCAGTATTTGAATATGTATCAACAACCCTGATCAAGTAAACTGATTGGCTGAAAATTAGAAGTGGGCATGGCATCTTAATTTATTTAGCATGACAAGGGTTAATAATATAGATTTCATCTGTGACAGTAAAAATTATCTGCTTTTTCAATCACAGTATTTACCACTCTGTTTCATAATGAACACTGACCATGGCTGTAGGTCAGGTTTCATTCATTTCATTTGTTATGAAACAGAAAGGAGTTTATAAAAGTAAAGTGAAAGACTAGGAATAGTGTCTTTTACTTCCTGTTTCACCCTGTTTCATTATGAGCACTGAACACGTCTGATGGCCTCTTTCATTCTCTTTCAGATTTTTCTCTATGTATCTTATAATTTGTTTCATTTATTACGAAACAGAAAGGGGTTAGGTTATTATAAAAAAAACAAAAGTGAAAGAATAGGAAAAAAAGTATGTTTCATTTCATTTTGCCCTGTTTTCGTAATGAGCACTGTTGTTCTGTTTTATTCTGTTCCATGACAAATGAAACAAGTGAAACTGACCATCAGTGAGAACTGCTATTGGCATGTTTCATTCTGTTTCAGTCTATTTCAGAGTTTTTCTTATATATTTTGTATGTTTCATTTGTAAATTCTGTTACAGAAAAAAAAACATGCACCCCAAAAAAACTGCATGGTTTTTGTGCAGCATTATGGCTCTTTAAGTGTTACATATAACAGATCCAAAACAACATCCATTTCAACAAAAAAGAACAATGACATTCAATACGAATGACTCATGATCTGATTAGAGGTCAGGTCGTAGTTCAAGACCAGACAGATTTTCTTCAACCAAAAGCTATCAACATTTCTCTTATTTCTCCACAAAAGCATACATTGTGGATAGTCATAAGAGTAACAGAAGCAAGGAGATTCTAATAAGTACCCACAACACATTTTCAAAGAGAAATAAGAAAAATATTTAACGCAATACTACTTTCATCTGGAACTATATATACTAGCCTTTTTTCATCAATAGCTATGGTAGACAAGAAGAGAAACTGTATTTATCCTATGTATTCAGACATCTTTACTCTTTACCCTAACTGTCCAAATAATGAACAAGTTAATTTTACTACCTGTTTTCGAGTTTAAATCAGTACTGTATGAGTGGCAAACAGTGTAGACCCTGATCAGACGCCGCATTCTGCGGCGTCTGATCTGGTTCTACAATGTTTGCTCAGGTCAGTCTGTCAGAATATTAAGAGTATATACAGTAAATAAATAAGCCTTCTATCCACAGTGCCCAAGAAAATCAATACTAATAGAGCCAGAGCAGAGGGCAAAGTAAAAACCTACCTAATCAGTCTGCCCATTAACCCATAATCACAATTGCAGCAGACAATATTTTGATTTTTTTTTTTTTTTTTAATTCTTAACCAAACATAAGGCTTGACGTTTCATAAATCTACTTACAGCAAAATTTAAAACCAGTCCGCACAATAACCCTGAATCACAATTGCAGCAGAAGACATTTTGATTGTTTTTTTTCTTTTCAGATTTTTCAGAGAAAATAAGGCTTGATCTTCATGTGAATCATCTGCATAGCAAACAGTTCACATGCAATGCAACGTCTTATTTTCTCTAAAAAATAATTTTGAAAATTTAGAATTTCATCTGCTATATTTTTTGCTTAGCACTTTATGGGTTTAAACATGTGTCCTTTTTTTTTTTTCAAACAATTTTTTAGTGCTAATTTGAAATCTGTAGAAACAAAAAAAACAAATGTTCTGCAAATAATGTTGGTCATGACGAGGATATCCACAGATATGCAGTGCGAGGGCACTTTAAGCTTATACCATGTCATTATGCCTGTTTTCCTGTGTCACTGCTAATATTCATTGATAAAACTGGCCAGACTAAATTAATGCCAGAGCCAGGAAAAAGTATCAGTTATCTGGACCACGCAAACCTTAACCCTTGTCCTGCTGAACCCGGGTATACCCTGCCTTTACAAACAGTGTAGATCCAGATCAGTTGGCTTCTGAGGAAGCCAACTGATCTGGATCTGCACTGTTTGCCATTAAGTATTTGACTTTAAAGAAATAATCCAGATCAAGTAATCTGATTGGCTGAAAATTAGAAGAGGGTGTGGCATCTTAATTTATTCAGCAGGACAAGGGTTAAAGTGCAATTCACATCAGCAGCAGACAACATTCCTTTTTTTTCTTTTTTCTGAGTAAATAAGGCTTGCATTTGAATCATCTGCTAGAAATGAGAAACCTTACTTTCTTGTAAAACAATAAAACAAGACTGTTGTTTCCTAGGTCTGAACGCCTGACATTAACCCTTATAGCACAAACAAAAATGTAGCAGACTTCATTCTAATTTTTGTATTATTATTTTTTAGAGAAACTAAGACTTGGCATTTCATATGAATCACCTGCCTAGCAGATGATTCACATGAAATGCTAAGTCTTATTTTCTCTGAAAAGTACAAAAAACAAAATCAAAATGTCTGCTGCAGTTGTAATCAACACTTCAAGGGTTAAGGGTCAATACAAAATGTATCTTCTTCACCCTATAGCCTGTGTGATCGTAACATTTTCTCATATTTGGAAATTTCTTAACTCTTTCCCCGCTATTGGTGACTTCTGCCATCTGCTGCTATCCTTTGCAAACAGTTTGGACCTAGATCAGATCCGACAAAATGTTAGGCCTGATTTGGATCCAAACAGTTTGACATTCTGATAGTACTCCTGAAGATTTTTTTGAAAAAGGTATTTAAAAAAAAAAATCCACAGACGACAAAAGAAAATATGAAAAATTACCAAGCACGCAAAGAGTTAAAAGATACAGATTAATACGTACAGACACCTAGGCTGGCCCGGTCATTGTAACAGTAATCTTTTTCTCATTGATCAAACGAATCGTTAACTAAGGACGTTGTTAGCTTTGAACAACTGGGCCCTGGTAGCAACAAGAAAACCAATTTTCCAAATATGGTACATTAATTACCCTAAATATTGGGACAGACAGGCATAAACAAACAGTTTAGACCCAGACCAGATGCTGCAGAATGTGGTGTCTGATCAGAGTCTACAGTTTGCCACTCATCCAGCATTTTTATACACATTAATAAGTAGTGTTGTTTATAGTGAGCTCACTGCCGTATTTGGCCGACAGCGCAGGCCAAAGGCCTGTGTGAGAAAGTTCTATGGTACAGCATATGTTTCATTGCCGTCAAACCAAACCGGAAATAAACATTTTGTTTGCAGTTTGTCCAGTTTTCAATTAATGTGGCAGATCTATTTGTGTTTGCTGAGACCAAATGGGAAAATCCGGTACCGGAATCCAGTACCGAAATTTGAATGGTATAGCTTTGGTCTTACAGAGTCTCCGATTTTCGTGATTTTGTGTGTTCTTCATTTTCCAAAGGCAATTCTTTTTTACTTTTATTTTACACATTTTGCATAAAACATAGTGCATTGCAACTCACCTATAGGCATTGCCTATGTTCATATGTTTGGGCAAGTACAGTAAGCAGTTAGGGAATTATATAGGCCAATATTATAGGGACCAAACATGGTTTTTCATGCATTAACATTCGCCAGGTCCTGTGGGAGGTGTTCAAAACCAAGGCCGAAGGCCGCTGTTTTCAACACCTCCCAAGGGACCTGGCGAATGTTAATGCATTGAAAAACCATGTTCAATCGCTATTATTGCATAAAAACTGAAAACATTTGCTACATTTCGCGTTATTTCTTGCACTATTTTGTTTCCCCTTTTCACCGATGTCTCGCGAACGTAATATCCACTGATGATGCTCATTCTAGGGCCAGGCAGTACACATCTCGTAAGGGCAGCAAATCTGTGGCCCTCGGTACAATCATACTGAAAGTTGTGTAGCCGTGCATTAACAGCGCATGAATTGCCTTGTTAATACACGGCTTTTCACCGGTTAATGCACGGCTGTTAATAACATGCAGCACTGCTTTTTATGCAATAATATGGGTTAATATGGTATGTTAAATCTTATGGCAGTTTGGCAACTGCCCCTAAAAACAATCATTAACTGAAAAATTTCATGAATCTGATTGGTTCAACTGTAACAATGATTTTGTCAGTTTGCACTATCATCCCTAGTGATATCAATTATGAACCAGAATTGGTTTCTTTCCTTATACAGACAGACCACTTCAAAAGACAAGAGGCGACTGGCTGCCTTTTGACATAGCTGCTCATTTAATTAACTCTAGGCTCTTAGACAACATTCTGTCTATTGTACAGAAATAAAAATCTATGATTAGAGGTCTTTGGTATTCTCTAAGTTATTTCAGCAACCTGAGTGAAATTGTCTTACTTTTCAGAGAAAAAAAAACAGTGTTTAATTGGCATTTCATGTGGAGAAAATTTGCATGAAATGTCAAACCTAATTATCTTGAAACACACACACACACACACACACACACACACACACACACTGACCTAAATCAACAAAGACTGCTTTGGCAACCCTATATGAAGGATATTGCAAACATGCAGAAGTAACAAAGTTCCCGAGAAGATGCTTTTTTGACCAAATTTTTGTTTTCATTTTTCTTATTTCTCCATGAAAACATCTGTCATGGTACTCATTAAAAGGGCCTCAGTGAGGTGCATCTAATAAGTACCTACAACATATGTTTTCATGGAGAAATTAGAAATTGAGCCAGCACACTACAAAACCAACAAAATGGCATGTGCACCCAGTGACGACTCAGATCAGCCTGGGCATCCGCCCTGTCTGTACAGTCTTTGCTATGCCCTCAACGGGTAGCTGAGGACACAAGCTTTCTTCATGTGTACAGCGAAGACTTTGATCAGACTGGGCAGATGCCCATGCTTATCAGAGTCTTCGCTGGGCACACATGCCATTTTGTAGGTTTTGTTGTGTACTGGCTCAAGTAGTTTCCTGATACCCTTCTTATCTGGAGCTATAAGTGGGCAAAGAATTGCAGAGCAATCCATAGTCTCCCACCAGACAAAGCATGTATGCAAATCAGGCCCCAAAGTGATAAAACTTTTTTCATGCTCAACTCAGCTGAGCATGAAATTTTCTCTGCTAATAAATATGAAAATGCCAACAATACTTGGCATTTTCATATTTACTAGCAGAGAAACATTCATGATCAGCTATGTTTAGCAGGAAAGAATTTGCAATTATAAGTAATCTGAGATTTATTAGCAGTGAAAATTTCATGCTCAGCTGAGTTGAGCATGAAAAAAGTTTTATAACCTCGAGGCCTGATCAGCCAAAGCCTTACAATACAGGACATGTACCACAGAAAATAACTTTTTTTCTGTAATTTAAGTCATCCATCCACAAATATGTCACAGTGACCTTTTCTTGGTATGTGATAAACCAACTTCAGTAGATATATCCATATACCAACTTTGGTTACCACAGGCCATACATTATAGGAGAAATGCCATGGATAAGTTTGTGGGTCAGAGGTCACTATATTGGTCAAAGTGACCTACTTTATTGCACACAATGCAACAAATCAATTTGATGTACCCCACATACAAACTTTGTCAGACCAGGACCAAAAGCACAGGGTATTTGAAGTGGAGACATATTTACTTCAATGCAGGTCATAGGTCAAAATATACTGGTCACAGTGGACCACTAATTCCATATGCCCTTGCAGGATGCACTCACACAGTTTATTTGATCAGCATAGATCATACACTGTACAGGGGATAATTTGTTTCTGTAATATAGGTCAGAGGTCAAGATATGAACAATAGTGACCTATTTATCTTTATGGTATGTGATACACAGCCTTCACTAGCTATACACAGACCACCACATTTGATCAGTCTAGCCTACAAGTAAAGGCGATAAGCCTTGGGTAAATTTTTGTCTGCAATTAAAGTCAAAGGTCAACATGTAAATAGATCACAGTGACCTACTTATGGTAAGCAAAACAAAAACTGAACAAAAGCTGTCAGCAGACAGCATGCTCTTTAGAACCAGTCTGGTCTGGGTCTGCACTGTTTGCTTAGACCTATCTGTCCCAATACTTAGAATCATTAAGGTAAGAGGAAATGTTATGGCATTTTAGCTCTTGACAGGATTTCTTGTGCTATGGTTTGGTCATCTGTTGTCATGAATTTGACATTATCAGGGATTAATTATAAAGTTTCTAAGTCAGTGACCTTGACCTTGAGGTCATAGGCATGGGTGGGGTGATGATGAATAAACCTTTGGACCTGTATCAATTATCATTCCAAATATGAACCAAATCTGTCATATGGTTTGGAAAATATGAGCTCTTAAAACACTTTAATATAAAATTCCTAAGTTCTTAACTTTGACCTTGAGGCCATGGGCAAGGGCAGTGAGTATTGCTGAATGAAAAATTGGACCTGTATCTATTATCATGTCAAATATGAACAAAATCCATCGTATGGTTTGGAAAATACGAGCGCTTAAAAAACTTTAATGTAAAACTTTTAAGTCTGTGACCTTGACCTTGAGGTCAAAGGCATGGGCAGGGTATTGCTGAATAAAACTTTGGAACTGTATCTATCATCATACCAAATATGAACAAAATCCATCGTACAGTTTGGAAAATAAGATCTCTTAAAAATCTTTAACATTAAAAATTTCTAAGTCCATGACCTTGACCTGACCTTGACCTTGAGGTAATGGGCTGGGGTATTGCTGAATAAAACTTCAGAACTATAACTATCATCATACCAAATATGAACCAAATCTATCACATGGTCTGGAAAATATAAGCTCTTAAAAACCGTTAACATAAATGTGGATGCCGACGCCAACGACAATGCCGACGCCGATGCCAGGGGTAGTGCAATAGCTCTTCCTAGACTTCGTCCAGGCAAGCTAAAAAATTAACCCATAGGCAATATTTGTCAACATATGTCAAACAATACAGGAGATGTACACTGGAGACACTATTCTTTTACATACAGGTCAGGTCAAAATATAGGTCACAGTGACCTACTTATCATATGTAGCATATTATCCCCACGTTTTTTTGAAAAAGTTACGGGGATATTGTTAACACCTCCATCCATCCGTTTGTCCATCAATCAGACAATCCGTTCGTCTGTCTGTCCATCACATGATCTCTTCCTAAATCACTGGGCGGAATTCTACCAAACTTGCTACATCACTTCCCCTCATGCTAAGGATGTACAACAGCAAATTATTTTTCTGTGCGTCTGTCCATCCGTGCATCCGTCGTCCATCCATTTGTCTGTCACACTATCTCCTCCTAAACCACTGGGCGGAATTCAACCAAACTTGCTACATCACTTCCCCTCATGGTTAGGGTGTGTGAGAGCAACATTATTTTTCCATGTGTCGGCCAGCCAATGTATATGTCGTCCGTTCATCTGTCTGTCACACAGTCTCCTCCTAAACCACTGGGCAGAATTCAACCAAACTTACTACATCACTTCCCCTTATCGTAAGGGTGTGCAAGAGCAACATTTTTTTTTCTGTGCATCCCTTGTCCATCCATCTGTTCATCATGCTATCTCCTCTTAAGCCAATGAGCAGAATTCAACCAAACTTGCTACATCACTTCCCCTCATGGTACGGGTGTGCGAGAGCAACATTATTTTTCTGTGCATTCGTCATCTGTCCATCTGTCCATCATGCTATCTCCTTCTAAACCACTGGGCAGAATTCAACCAAACTTGCTGCATCACTTCCCCTCATGGTAAGGGTGTATGTGAGCAACATTATTTTTCTATTTGTCCATCTGTCATCTGTCCCTCTGTCTGTCACGCTAAACCACTGGGCAGAATTTAATCAAATTTGCTACATGACCTCCACTCATGGTAGCGGTGTGGTAGAGCAAGTCCATCCATCCGTCATTGCTATTAACAATGAGCATGGGGATTTGCGATGGCGCGCCATCGACTGCACATTCCAGTATTTATTTGGCTTATCCACCTACCACATGTGATCAGTCTATGCATACAGCATAGGAAATATGGTCATGAGAAAAATTTGTGGATGGAGGAATGGGTGGACAGAGCGATTTCTATTACTTGTAAAGAGAAATACAATGCTATATTTTCTAGTAAATATATAAAAATTGAAACGGAAAAAATTCAATCCACTGAAAATGTAATCCACTGACAGATTTACTCTAAATATTCAGACATGCCTGAGCAAAAAATGTAGGATAATGGAACATCAAGACCTTCTTTGCCCTAGTTGCAAAACTAGATTGTGGATGGAGATCCATAATGGATTCATTCAAGTTTGAATGCCAGATGGAGATTCTTTCCATCATGCAATCATTCAAGTTTCTAGTTAGCAATTTTCTCTGCCAGGAATTATTGATTATGCAACATAAAAAGAACAACAAATATCATGTTTATCCTAAGTAATGGGACAGCTGGGCATGAGCAAACAGTGTAGACCCTGATCAGATGCTGCAAAATGCAGCATCTGATCAGGGTC
This sequence comes from Anodontia alba, assembly GCA_964016985.1. Classification (NCBI taxonomy): domain Eukaryota; kingdom Metazoa; phylum Mollusca; class Bivalvia; order Lucinida; family Lucinidae; genus Anodontia; species Anodontia alba. Next base: position 74,959,498 of record OZ024832.1, read on the forward strand.
TACAATATTTGCCACTCATCTAGCCTGCTAATTAATTTTAAACCTATCAACAGGTAGTAAAATGAACTTGATCAAATTTTAGGTCAAGTCTGGTAAGGAGTTAGAATGTCCCAATATTTAGGTCAAATGTGGTAAACAACAGGGTGATACATATTTTAAGCAATTATTGTAATCATAACTTCTATTAGCATATTTCCTGGACAGGACATGTTTTTCATTGAAAAATACTGGCATTTTTAGGAGAGTCTAAAATATTTTCTTTTATTTTTCCAAGAAAACAAGGCTTGATATTGCAGTGAATCATCTGCTATGCATATGATTCACATGAAATGCCATACCTCATTATTCTAGGCAAAAAAGTATTTTAGAGTATTGTCTGCTGCTGTTGTGACTGGCACTTTAACGCTTAGCACTCTGGGTAAAATTTTCAGCAGACGACATTTTGAAATATTTTTCTTATTTTTCCCAGAAAACAGGATTTGACATTTCATGCAAATTGTCTCCTAAGGAGACAATTTGCATGAAATGTCAAATCCTGTTTTCTGGGAAAAATAAGAAAAATAACATCATTTTGTCGTCTGCTGAAAATGCCCAGAGAGTGGTAAAGGTTAAGGGTTCTGATATGATCAAAGACTATGATTATGGGCAGAACCACTGTACGAGTAATTACGAGGATATTAACTTCAGATAGGGAGTTTTTTAACATCAAAAAGTACTGAGATTTGTCCTTACTTTTTCATGAAAACATATGTTGTGGTACTCGTACTTCTAGTGACTGTTACCAACAAATGTAAACCCTGATTTTTCTCCAATTTAGACAAAAGCCAACTTACATGAGCACTCATATACATTCAATATTGAATTATTATATAATATAAACTTCAACTCAGTATTTGTCAGACTGGCATTTTAACTCCATTACCATATGTGCATTGGTTTTGAAATGGCCTCGAAGTTCAGAAATTTTTCATGACATTATGTTGCACAATTTCTACAAAGGCAAATGGTTGCCAAGCAAAGACCAAAAAAAGTTCTTTTTGCCATTTTCTTTGATTTTTGTGAGACTGCAACAGAAAGAAGTGCTAAATTTTACACAGACAAAATTAATCTGTCATAAAAGCATGTATCCAAGAAAGGTCATTAACAGCATCCAGCCTGCCTTACTGAAAAAAAAAATTTCTGCTGCTGTCCTGACTGGGGGCTTTACGGGTTTTAAAACTTGTCCAGATTTTAACCACTCATTATGTCCCCCTGACCTATTATTCCCTATGAGTTTTTTCCTCAGAATTCCCTCTGTCAAAAAAACAATGGGAAAAAGTATGTTTCTAGACGTGTTCTTCACTGGTAGCACCATCTTAAGTTCTTGACCCTTCTACCACAACTCTTTAGACCAGTCTATTTCCAATGGCAGGGTGTCAGTTTAGTTTCTGTCATTACTGTGTTTTATGGAAATTTCTGTATTTAATGCAAACTGTGTAGACCCTGATCAGATGCCACATTCTGCGGCATCTAATATGAGTCTCCACTCTTTGCCAATTACCCTTTTGAGGGTTTCCTGGCTAAAACTGGTTAAGGTACATAAACTTTAGATCATGACTTAATAGATTACAAAAATTAAGTTGGAACACTCTGAAGGGCTATAACAGAACACTGTGCCTAATTTATAATGTTTAATTGTTATTTATAACACTAATGACTCAATTTCTGAAGGCAAACCAACTACATATTTTGTGGCAGACAGATTTCCAAAGTGCTTCCCTCCTAGAACTGCTTCAGAATTGACAGACCAGAACATTTCCAGAACAATTAGTTCTGTCTCACTTAGTAAAAGAGTCCCCAGTGAGAATTGTTCCTGAAAAAAAGTTTTCCATCTTACTTAACCCAGAAAATTGTCTCATTTAACAGCCCTCTGTCAACACTCTTGAACTGTACAGGAATGGCTGGAGCAGTCTTAATTATTAAAATTCTTAAACAAGTCTTCCAGCAAACCTTAATAGGGCATGTATTTATTTATTCATTTATTTATTTAACGTATTCAACCCAATTACCGCACTGTGCGTTTATGTTTTTTTCAAATTTACTGGGAACACTCATTTGTGGTAAAATATGTATCAACCTACTAAGGCTACACAGCCGGCTCTGGTGGCTCAGTTGGATGCGCCGTCCGACTGGTGAGCAGAAGGTCACGGGTTCAACCCCCGCAGAGGTTGGCAACATTCTTTCGTGGAGATTGATCGTGAAATATTTTCTACAGTCATTCTCTCCCTTCCTCTGATTCAAGAAAGGCAGCTGTCAGTTTCTGGCGAAAGAATGTGCACAATACTGGTTAACCGCTTAGAAGACTAAGCCTGCCCAGTAAACATGTGGTTAGGAACTGACCACACTCGACATGACCCCACTGGACTGACTTGGACGTAAAACCTCAACACAAACAAACTAAGGCTACACTATAAAAAAAGATCAGAAAAAGACATTTGATGATGATTATGCAATTTCTTCTAATTTTCTTTATAAAGGCATATGCTGTGGGTAGTATTCATTTGAATTGCATTGACAAGTTGATGCAATTCAAAAAATTATTATCCACAACATATGCCTTTATAAAGAAGTAGACAAAAAGTACACTGGCTGTAATCTGAAGACTACAGAATTGCTTGACTGTGCGCTTAAAGGGGTATTTGCATTATTTGTATTAGATCGAATACAATATCCATTTATATATTTATTCATTTTTTTGCCTAGCCATTTTGGTCTGGCTCTTCAGCTGATAGCTAGTCATAGCTTGGGGGTTAACCCTTGTCATGCTGACGAAATTAAGATGCCACGCCCACTTCTAATTTTCTGCCAATCAGATTACTTAATCCAGGTATTTGAGACAAGTTCATATATTAAATGACAAATAGTGCAGATCCAGATCAGTTGGCTTCTTCAGAAGCCAACTGATCTGGATCTATACTGTTTTCATAAGCAAGGTATATCTGAGCTCAGCAGGACAAGGGTTAAATAACTTAATGTAAAACTATTCTGTATTCTTATATGGACATGCTATTTAATGCTCAGCATGCTAGAAAAATCTTCAGCAGCTGACAACTTGAAATATTTTTTCTTGTTTTTCCCAGATATTAGACTTAGACATTTTATGCAAATTGTCTCCTTATGAGATCATTTGCATGGTATGACAAAGCGTATTTTCTGGGAAAATAAGAAACAATATAATCTATTCGTCTTCTGCTGAATTTGCCCAGAAAGTGGTAATGGTTAAAAAATCAAAAAACATGGAGCCAGGTGATAATAACAGTTAGATCCTATATTCATGATGACAAAAGAAAAATGTAAAAACAAGACATTAAAAGGAAATCACAACAAAATAATATGTAAATTAACTTTTTTATCAATCCTATTTGTAATGATGTAATCTAATTGCTTACTCATTAATCATTAATACTAAATATGCTGGTTTAAATGTCAGCAGTTCACATTATGAATTATTTTTTCTTATATATAGTTTTCAGAATTTCATGCAAAACATCACCTAATGTAATGCCAAATCTTATTTTCTGGAAAAAATGAGAAAAAAAAATAATCTATTTATAACTGGCTGAATTAAATTTGCCCAGAGACTGTTTAAGATTAAAACACCATATGAATCATAACTCACATAAATCAATTGTATGCACTATTAAATTACAGTTTATTCTATAATTTTTTCTGCTCTGTATCAATTATATTGATTTTTAACCAGGTATGGAGATGATAGCTTAATGAAGAACTTAACCTATCCAGTGTCAGTCACTTAATCCTTTGCATGCTGGGTAAAAACTCTGCAGATGACATTTGGATTTTTTCTTATTTTCCCAGAAAATAGAATTTGACATTTCATGCAAATTTGCATGAAATGTCATATCCTATTTTCTGGGAAAAATAAACAAATTATCATCATTTTTTTTGTCTCCTGATTTTGCCACAAGAATGCTAAGTGACTACTTTTATCTTTTTTTTTTTTCAGAGAAAAATAAAGTATGAATTTCATGTGAGTCAGACAATTCATGCAAAATGTGAAGCTTATTTTCTCTGAAAATTAAAAACAAAAACCAAGAATATTGGCTGTTATGAGTTTGAAAGATCATGCCTTAAGGGTTTATCCATTTTAGTCTGGAGACCTCCAAAAGGGTAACTGGCAAACAGTGCTAACCCAGATCAGATGCCGCAGAGTGTGGAGTGTAATCTAGGTCTCCACTCTTTGCAAAAAGTTCAGCCATTTTCTCTAGGAATATCTAAACCATATAGCCTGACATATCTAAACTTAAAATTGGACTCTTCCAATATACAGTGTGGGGGAGTTCATTTGGTACTTAACCCTTAAAACGCCAAGAAAACCTTGCATCTGAAAATGTTGTCTGTTTTTGTCTTCTGCTGAAATTTTCATGCAAACTTTTCAAACCTATTTCTGCATACAGGCAAACAGTGTGGACCCAGATCAGACTGCTCCTAAAGGAGCAGTCTGATCTGGGTCCACACTGTTTGCAAAAATGACTTTTAAAATTACAAGCAGATGACAAAGCAGACGACAATTGTTGTGATTGGCAGTTTAAGGGTTAATATCACAAAATTATCAGTAGACAAAAGACTGATGATATTACATTTTTATTTTTACTAGACAATAAGGCTTGATACTACATGTATAAAATGATTTACAAGAAGTGCCTTATTTTCTCGAAATAAAAAAAAAAAAAAAAAAAAGCATCACAGACACTGCATGTAACCCTGCCAGTCTGCAGGGCAACAAAACATGAAGAGAAGATGGCTGTGTTTGGTGTGGAACTTAATAAATTGTAAGCCACCATGAAAATTTGAATCCACAAGCATTTGATGAATACACCAGGGCAAACTATTTTATCTGCAAAAAAATAAAGTGCCATCATGAAAACATGCCTATATAATTTTTACCCTCCTATACCCCACTTTTATATAGTAAAAGGTATACATTATTTTTCTTATTTCTGCTCGAAAACATAAATTGTGGGTACTTGTTAGAACTGCCTCACTGAGGCAGTTCTAATGAGTACCCACAATCTATGTTTTGAGCAGAAATATGAAAAATATCAGAGTTTTTCATCTGAAAATTTTCAGTTTTTTGGAGGTGAAATTTATAATATATTTGAATAGGGGTGTTTTCGTAATGAAATGCAAAATTTTGTGAACTGTAACCTTGAAAATATATGAAAATTAGGTGTACTGTAATCTGGCTGCTGCCATCTTCTTTCTGTCTTCTCTCTGTCGAACAAATAACAGCTTGATCAGATAAAAGCTATAGGAGACTGAGCTAGAAATGAAATCATGCTTGAACAATCTTTAAAGAGCTATAACTCTATCAAACTTTGATGTTCTTTAACCTCGAAAAAATATTGTACTGCATCACCTCAAAGTCAAACTGTCCACCATGTTTCAACCCGATGGATGAAAACTGTAGAAGTAATATCCAGAAACAAAGTCAAGTCTGAAAAAATCTTTAAAAAATGGTGTAATAACTCTATCAAAATTTGTGTGTATGGTACCATAACCTCAAAACAATATGCCCTGTACTACCTCTTGGTCTAAATGACCACCAAATTTCAACACAATCCTTTGAAAGCTGTAGGAGGAGAAAAATATCCATAGATGAGAAAACAAAGTAAAAAAAAAAGCTGTAAAAAGTGTAATAACTATATCAAAATTTGGTGTACTGTAACCTCAAAACAATATGCGCTGTACCACCACAAGACCTAACTGTCCACCAAGTTTCAAAATGATCCTATAAAAGCTATAGTTGCAGTTATACGATAATGAGGAAACAAAGTTGAAAAAACTTTAAAAAGTAAAATAACGCTTTCAAAATTTGATGTACTGTAACCTAAAAACAATATGCGCTGTAGTATCTCATGGTCTAACTGTTCACCAAGTTTCAATGCAATCTGATGGAAACTGTAGGCGGTTATCAAGAAACAAGGAAACAAAGTCGGAAAATCTTTAAAAAAGCCTAACAAGTACAAACATTTGATGTACTGTAACCTCAAAACATGATGCACAGTTGCACCTCATGGTGTGACTGTCCAATAAGTTTCAAGAGTGATCACTGTAAAGGCAATTCATTAGATGCGCAACAAAATGATGATACTTTTCATATCTTTCCCAGAAATAGGCTTTGAGGAGACAATTTTCATGTAATGCTAAAGACTTTTGGCTTTGACATTTTCTGCATGAAATTTCAGTCTATTTTCTGGAAAAAATATTTCAAAATGTTGTCTGCTGATTTTTTTATCCAGCATACTAAGCATTAATAACTGGTAGTTACATTACAACTTTTCTATAGTCCTGCTGAACCAGGATATACCTTGCCTTTGCAAACAGTGTAGATCCAGATCAGTTGGCTTCTGAAGAAGCCAACTGATCTGGATCTGCACTGTTTGCCATTAAGTATTTGAATTCATAGCAACAATCAGATCAAGTAATCTGATTGGCTGAAAATTAGAAGGGGCGTGGCATCTTAATTTATCCACAGGACAAGGGTTAGAACAATCTAATAAGGCCAGATGCAAAATTATGTGTGTTTAGGGTAACGTGACAGAAAAAAAAAATAGGTAGGGCAGGTGGTGATATTTTTTTTTTTTTTTTATGAAGTAAATATGTGTAATACCATGTTTATGAAATATATTTGGACTTTGCACATAATTCACATAAAATTTTACCAGGTCTTTTTGACTATACTTAGATGTGTCTAAAAATACTGACAGAATGCAAACAGTGTAGACCCTGATCAAACTGCTCCTTTAAGAGCAACTTGATTTGGGTCTACACTGTTTGCTCAGCCCTGCTTCTCTAAATGTTTAGCATAAATATTTTATCCTGGAACCACCTATTTGTTTTGAGAAAACATGAAAAAAATATGCTAGGTTCCACAAGGAATATTACTAAGGTATGGTAGCTAAAGGGTTACGCTAAATACACATATTTATTTTATTTGGCCTAACAGCATAGCTGCAAATATAATGTTTTTGTGGAGAAATTAGATAAAAACCAATATGTTATCTCCAAAACAAACACTTTATAATATGGATCATGGAATAATCCTGGAAACAAATCAGATTGTCTCAGTACTTGCTGAACATGACATGCCCTGCCTTAGAAAAACAGTGTAGATCCAGAAGAAGCCAACAGATCTCCAACAGATCTGGATCTGCACTGTTTGTCATTAAATATGTGAATTTCTATCAAAAACACAGATCAAGTAATCTGATTGGCTGGAAATCAGAAGTGGGTGTGGCATCAAAATTTATTCAGCATGACAAGGGTTAATGTCCCTTTAACCCAATTATGCTTGCTGTCCCATAAAACGGACATTGGCAAACAGTGTAGACCCAGATCAGATGCCGCAGAATGTAATGTCTTATCAGGGTCTATGCTGTTTGTATTAAATACAGGAATTTCTATAAAAATGGTAATAATAAAACTAATCAGGCACGATTCTATTAGAAATGGACTGGTAACGAGTTGAGGTAGAAGATTCTACTCAGTATAAATGGGTTAATTTAACACTAACCATGCTATGGGCAGATTCAGCAGACAACAAACAGACAATATTTTTCTTATTTTTCCTAGAAAATAGGATCTGACACGTCATGCAAATTGTCTCCTTGTGCCACTACACAGAAATTCTCCTTAGAAGACAATTTGCATGAAGTGTCAAATCGTAGTTTCTAGAAAAAATAAGACAAATATTTCAAAATGGCATCTGCTGAATTTTTTACCCAGCATGTTAAGTGTTAATTACCAATATGTTCTATCTCTAACCCACTAGATTTAAAAAGGCAGCAGATAACTTTTTTTATTTACATTTGTTATTGTTCTTCATGAATGAGCTTCACACTATATGTAATTAGTTTTGTTTGGCGAGTCCATTGGTCTAGATAGAGGGCATCAAAATAAACGCTTTCTTGTTACGGTAAATGTCCTAAAATTTCGAACACTTTATCCGATACCTTTTTTGGCTTAAACTTTGCTTTTAAAGTGGTTCTTTCTTAAAATACTTGGTGGAATGGCAAACAATGTAGACCCTGACCAGACTGCTCCTGAGGAGCAGTCTGATCAGGGTCTACACTGTTTGCATATGCCATTTTGTCAGAATTTTCAGTGTACAAAATTTTAGGACATTTACCTTAGTCCATAAAAATGTAGGTTGTGGATGTACCCATTTGAAGTATTACTCAGTAAGCCTTCCAAAGAGTACCTATAGCCACATGTTTTCATCAACAAATGAGCCAGCACACAAATCCTACGATAAGACCTGTGTGACCAGCAAAGACTCGGATCAGCCTGTGCATCCACCCAGTATGGCAAGGGTTCTTGTTTATCCCTCTTTGGATAGCTTGGAGGCTGTAGAAAGTACATGCAATCAGGGAAGACTCAGATCAGATTGCGTGGATACGCAGGCTGATCTGTCTTCACTGGTTGCACAAGTCTTATTGTAGGTTTTGCTGGGCACTGGTTCAAATAAGAAATATATCAATATGTTCTTATTGAAAAAGCATCTTATCTAGAACCTTGTCAAGAGACAATTCACTTAAAAGATCAAGCTTCGTCTTCTTGAAAAATAAGATAAAATATCACCATTTGTCGTCTACGGAATTTGCCCACAGGGCCCTAAAGGTTACTTATTCACTCTAATATTTCCCAACAGCAGTCAATTTTCAAAATTAGCTCCTTGAAACAATACCCTTAGATTCCTGACCAGTAATTCCTAAAACACAGAAAATAATACACCATACAAGGAATGCCGATATATAAAATAGATGTTTGATGCTATGAGGACCACAGCCATGTCTAGCAGAGAGAAAATCATCAATAATTACTTACGCAAGCTGAGGTATTGATTATATCGGGTCTTTTACAGCAGAATTTCCCTATTGTAAAAAGGAAACAACTCTCAGGCAGCACAAAATGAACATACATTAGCCTTATCAATTCATAGCTCCAGAACAGGTACTTTATTTACCCTCCAAAACATCACATGAACTTGTCCACAATTTCTGAACCCCCCACCCCACCCGCGAATTCTCCCTTTTCACTATGTAAAGTGGTGAATTTGAAGATTTGCCTAAATTTGATTAAAAGAAATGTTAACCTTTACCACTCTCTGGGCTAATTCAATAATTGACAAATTGACCATATTTTTCTTATTTTTTGCAGAAAATAGGCTTTGACATTTCATGCAAGTTGTCTCCAAAGGAAAAAATAATAGAAATGTTAAAATGTCGTCTGCTGAAATTTTTACCAAGCCAGCACTGCATTAAATGGTTAGTCTAAGTTTGTGCCAGAAGTTCCAAAGTTGAAAGTTTACCCTAAATTTTAAAATACCTTAACTTCTTACCAAACTTTTCCTAAAATGTCAACGTCTAAATACTGCTATGGTAAACCAGTACTACACAGGGTTACTGAACCTGATCAGATATGTCTAATAATGGTCTATACTGTTTGCTGAGACTTTTCTGTCTCAGGCCAATACTTAAAGTAAATACAGTAATATGGGTGTTACTAAACACCACAAAATACACCACAAAAAACTTAAGTCACCCTTAAAACTTTCACTGAAATCTATATCTCAGCAGAAAATGCTATGCTGGTGGGCACCTCAACAATAAAGTTGTGCTTTGTTTGTGTGTGCAATACAATTGAACCCAAACTTCCAACAAATTAAATGGAGGGTATATTGTTTTCTGATATCCATTCAGCTGCCCTTTAGTTTGTCTTCTAAGCATACACAGTCATCATAATCAGATTTTTTATTAACGTGCAGGTACAGGGGCAACATCCACATCAGTGTGCCCCCTTTCAGGTAGCTGGCTTGCTGCACGCATGGCAGATCTCGCACCAGATCTCCAGGTATGTCTGTCATGAGGATCGATAGCCAAGAGTTTCTTTTCTCTGCAATCCCTCTCTGTCAGCTGCTTCCATGTCATCTTGGGCCTCCCAGGCCCATGCTTTCCATCAACCTATATGTCAAAGGTTGTCTTGACTGCACCATTGGAGTGTTCCACGTCCATACCAGCGAAGCCTTCTCTCTTTCCGAATGAGGTCCAGATCCTCAATGCCAAGCCACACAAGGAGCTCATTGGATCTGGTGGTGACAATGTCTTGCAGCTTGACATTGCAGATCTGTCTGATCATTGCCTTGTCATTTCGCTGCAGATGCTGGAGGTTTGGCTTTGTCAATGGCCAAGTCTCACTGGCATAGAGCATTGCGCTTCACGCACAAGAGCTGTACACGGGGCCATATTGTCTTGAAAGAGAGGTGGCGGGAAGAGAGAACTGGTAGCAGCTACTTGAACTTCTTCCAGGCAGTTTTTCACACGTGTTGTGGTTTAAAGTTCACAGCTACCGGCTGCTGAGAGTATGTCTCCTAGGTAGCAAAAGGAAGCTACCACCTCCAGCGTGTCAGGTCCGATTTGGACCTCCCTCTGTGTTCTGCCTTCCAAAGGCCTTGCATTTCCCTGGTACCGTGTACATCAAAGTGTGCAACCATTTGTTACATTTTGTTTCTGCTCAAAATCTTGAGAAAGTACTCTAATAATTAACCCAAATATTGGGACAGACAGGCCTGAGCAAAAAGTGTACACTCTGAGCAGAATGCAGCATCTGAACAGGGTCTACACTGTTTGCCACTTATCCAGCAATATTTTAGATATACATGTACAGTTAAACTTGTCCCAAAGGCCACCTGTATTAAGCAAATCACCTGTATTAAAAGGTCATATTTTCAGATCCCCTAAAAGTCATTGCCCACTAGAAAAAAGCATTTAAAACCATTTGGAATTTGTGGCAGTCACTAGTAGTAATTAACCTTTACCACTCTCTGAGCTAACTCAGCAGACCACAAATTGATGATATATTGGAGACAATTTGCATGAAATGTCAAATCCAGTTTTCTGGGAAAAATAAGAAAACTATTTCAATTTGTTATCTGCTGAAAATTTTACCAAGGGATCTAAGCATTAATCAGTCATAAGGGTTCTTAAGTACTAAGATTTTTTCTTAGCACAAAGCCACCTTCTGGTATGCCATTCTGATCTATAGCACTTTCATTGTCACCTTCAAGCTTTAACACTGAGGAACCTTGGTTAACTTCACTTTAACTTTCCTGGGTGTTTCCTTAACTCTTTGGGTAATTTGCATGTTTTTTCATTGTCTGTGGATTTTTTCTTAAATCAACTTTTTTTGTTTCAAAAAAAAAAATTCTTTCAGTAATACTATCATAGTGTCAAATGATTTGGATCCAGACCAGGCCCCACATTTTGTTGGGCATGATCTGGGTCCAAACTGTTTGCAAAGGCAATCAGCAGGTGATACTTTTTTCTCATGTTGCAACTCACATGTACTTTAGACTGAATCAACTCCACCAATCTATTTATTGGAAGAATCCAATTTCAATTTTTGGTATGTCAGGCTATGTGATTTAGATATTCCTTGAGAAAAATGGCTAAATTATTTGCAAACAGTGGAGACCCTGATCAGATGCTGCATTTTGTGGTGTCTGATCATCATCTGAGTCTGCACTGTTTGCCAATTACCCTTTTGGGGGATCTCCAGACTAAAATTGGTTAAAGTGTTTTGGATAAAAAAAACTTCTGGGTCAAACTGCTTCAAGGTCTGTTGTCATTCCACCATTACCATCATCAAGTTAGATTTGTTTGTTTGAGTTCAGGTTTAACAACCCTGTCAACAATATTTCAGTCATGCATGTTGATGCATCTCCAAGAAGGAGGGAGAATGAAAAGAAGGGGATAGTAGAGAAAAAGGCCCCAATCCCTTAACTTCCTTCAAATGAAGCATAGAACCATCCTGCTTAAAGCAAGTTATGGCAAATATTGGCAGGGCTAATGTTATTTTCTGAAAGTTTCAGTAGAAGGCTGTACCACCCTTACCATCCCTATCACCAATCTGACAAATGACACTTGTTAGAATTTGAGTGTTAACAGTGTGGGGAATCCACCTGACCTTATGACGAGGTGCATAAAGTTTGTTACTATTTTTAGCTCCGCATCAGGTAGGATTTCCTAGAATATTTCGATTTATACTTGATGGAATTTGTTCAAATAAAGCAGAAAATCAAGCTCTTTCTAGCAGTGTAAGTGTTATTCTGGAATCTGGTCTGATTCTCAAGAACATTCAGAGAATGTTTTTTGTCAAAATTCATGTACATTGTCCTGGTGTCCCAGATTGACAGCAAAAACATTCTTCAAATGTTCTCTAGAATTAGACCAGATTGCAGAATAGCCAGAAAGAGCTTGATTTTCCACGTACTCTGCACTTTATTTGAACAAATTCCATTTGGTATGAATAGAGATATTCTAAAATATCCTACCTTATGCGAGCTAAAAATAGTAACAAACTCCATGTACCTAGTCATTTGGTCATGTGGATTCCACACACTGGTTGAGATGTCCGAATATTGCGTGTGATTAACACTGGTCCTGCTAAACCTGGATATGCCCTGTCTTTGTAAACAATGTAGATCCAGATCAGTTTGCTTCTAAAGAAGCTTCTAAAGAAGCCAACTGATCTGGATCTGCACTGTTTGCCATTCAGTATGTGAATTTATTTCAACAATCTGTATCAAAAAGTCTGATTGGCTGAAAATAAGAAGTGGATGTGGCATCTTAATATACTTAGCATGAAAAGGGTTAAGATGTTTGAATATTTTGGCGGATTAAGGTGTATGTCCAGTTAGACAACCCTTGTCTTGATTCTGCTGCAGGTAATATAAGTAGATGACAGATGACAGAGATACTTTTAAAGTAAACTAGGAAGGAAAAAGTGTGCCCGATGCAGGACTCAGTGACCCCCTGCTTGCAAGTCAGGTGCTCTACCAACTGAACTAACCAGACCGACAGTCCTGCCAATCACCACATTCCTTCCCCTTTTAACTTTTGTGCAAGGCATCAACTGAATACCATCAGTTTCAAGCCTTACCCCGCACTGACACCAGTTTACCTTATCACCATTAAAGTAAACTAAGGAAGAAAAAGTGTGCCTGATGCAGGATCCAAACCTGTGACCCCCCGCTTGCAATTCAGGTGCTCTACCAACTGAGCTAACTGGGCCAACAGTCCTGCCAATCACCACACTCCTCCCCACCTCTTTAACTTTTAAGTGCAAGGCATCAACTGAACATATTATCAGTTTCTAACCTCTACCTGCACTTATCAACACCAACCCCGTGGGTTATTCACGTTTGGTACTTTGAAGTAAACTAAGGAGGAAACAGTGTGCCTGATGCAGGACTGGAACCCGTGACCTCCTGCTTGCAAGTCAGGTGCTCTACCAACTGAGCTAACCAGGCCGTCAGTCCTGCCAATCACCACACTTTTATCATTTTTTCCAAGAAAATAGTAATAGCTTTTTGCCACTCTGTACAGTTTGTGCCACATGAACTGCATCACAAGAAAAAGGCTCTTTGGACATTCCATCAATCTTTCAGTGTGCATGCCCAGCCCCTTAGCGTGACCAAACATCTAGTTCTTTGGCTGAAGTTTCCCTTGGCATACGGCTTACTAGTGAGAAAACAGAAAAGAGTGCACATAGCAACAGATAAGGTGCTTTTTTCATCTGAAAAATGCTGATATCTTTCTTATTTCTCCATGAAAACGTATGTTGTGGGTACTCATTAGAAGCGCCTCGGTGAGGCGCTTCTAATGAGTACCCACAACATATGTTTTTGTAGAGAAATAAGAAAAATATTATGTAGATACCCCCTCTTATCTGTAGCTATGAGTGCACATAATGTGCAAGCTCATCTGAACCTTTGCTGTTCACATATGCTTTAACAGCTCTTTTTCCATGACACAGCCCACATGCCAACAAAAACATAATTTACTAAATAAACTAAGTTTCCTGAATGCAAGTAAAGGAAACACCAAATGTTTGATTACCATTATTAGAGACAAAAAAGTATGCCCATAAATTTTGCAACAGGAGACAGTTGATTTAACCCTTGTCCTGCTGATTCCGGATATACCCTGTCTTTGCAAACAGTGTAGATCCAGATCAGTTGGCTTTTAAAGAAGCCAACTGATCTGGATCTGCACTGTTTACAATTAAATAATAAAATTTATAACAACAATTTTGATCTAGTAATCTGATTGGCTGAAAATTAGAAGTGGGCATGGCATCTTAATCTATTCAGCAGAACAAGGGTTAACATTGGGTGTTTCCACTGGGTGATTAAATAATGTATTTTTCATGAAAAAATTAGACAACTATCAAAACTATCATTATGCGTTTTGGTTCGAAAAGGAATCTTATCTGTATAGGTACAGCAGCAGAATTAGCATGCATCTGCTGCAGATCAAGCTATGGACCCATTTGTGACAGAATTCTTCTAATAAACTCTGTATGGTACTCCAGGGCATAGAGCCTTAACCCTTAAAGTGCCAATCACAACTGCAGCAGACCACATATTTATTTTTTTTTCTTACAAATATAAGTCTTTACATCTCATGTGAATCCTGCGCCAAGCAAGGAGACAATGCGCATGAAATATTCAAAGCTTGTTTTTCAGTGAAAATAAGAGAATCCTCCGCCAAGCAAGGAGACAATTTGCATGAAATGTTCAAAGCCTGTTTTCGATGATAATACGAAACATATTTCAAAATGTCGTCTGCTGAAATTTGAACCTGGCATGCTAAGCCTTAAGGAAGCAAAACATCCATCATTCCAAATAATTATACAGTTTAACCCTTGTCCTGCTGAATAAATTAAGATGCCACGCCCACTTCTAATTTTCAGCCAATCATATTACTTGATCCGGATTTTTGCTATTAATTCATATACTTAATGGCAAACAGTGCAGATCCAGATCTGTTGGCTTCTTCAGAAGCCAACTGATCTGGATCTACACTGTTTGCAAATGCAGGGTATATCCGGGTTCAACAGGATAAGGGTTAACATTGGTATTTTGACAGTAGTCAAGCGTTTTCAAATTGCCACTGAACAAACTTCCTCCAAAGCTGAAACATTAAATTTCCTGATTCAGAAAAAGGTAAAAAAAAAAAACTTCAGAAATAATCCTTTCATAGATACAAAATACAAACTCTTCTAAATTGAGCTTTACCTTTAGTATCCTTATCATAAAAATTAGCATTCTGTGATATTTTCCGACAACATAATAAGGCTTAATAATTTCATTTCCTGTAAATTTGTTGTATCCACAGAATTCATTCAAACTATCAAGTCCTCAACTGATAATTTTCTTAGAAATAAGGAAATTCCTTAAAATGTTATCTGCTATTTAGTATTAATATTATGTTTGGTACCTTAAAGGATAAATAATGACAGTTACTCCACCTTGCTTAACAATGATTCATCCCACTTCAAAGGTACCATTATAACCTTTACCACACTATGGGCAAATTCAGCAGACAACAAACTGGTGATATTTTTATTACTTTTTCCAGAAAACAGGCTCTGACATTTCATGCAAGGACATGATTTGCATGAAATGTCAAAGCCTATTTTCAAAGGACATAATCGAAGGAGACAACCTGTATGAAATGCCACAGCCTATTTTCTAGGTAAAATAAGAAAAAAAAATATTTTAAAATGTCATCAGCTGAAAATGTCAAAGCCTATTTTCAAAGGATATTATCTAAGGAAACAACCTGTATGAAATGTCAGAGCCTATTTTCTGGGCAAAATAAGAAAAAAAATATTTTAAAATGTCATCAGCTGAAAATTTTGTGAAGTCAGTACTAAGCGTCATACAATGTACAAATATGATTCTTAAGCATGAAAATCATAATTGTGTCTATATTTCCTAATACTGTACTTTCTGACTAGAATTTGCACATATATTTCTTAGCCAATATGCAGTGTGCTAGTACCTTTAACCCACATAAAAGTAGAAAATGTTTCCAACTCAAGAAGCCCAGCCTGAAAACATTTCAAGCAAAAATGTTGTGTCCTGGATATTTGTCATGCAGGATTTTGAAACTTGTTCCTAGATTTTTTTTGAAAACAGATATGAGAATTACTGATGTGACTTAAGAGGCCAAAAACTAGACAGTCTAGCCCAGAAAACTTAGACGCTTCAGCTAAATTCATTTTGTATGTTTGTTCACAGTTCTTAATTTGGGTCATTTCTTTTAGAATCTATGTATATTAACCCTTGTCCTGCTGAACCCGGATATACCCTGTCTTTGCAAACAGTGTAGATCCAGATCAGTTGGCTTCTTCAGAAGCCAACTGATTTGGATCTGCACTTTGATTGGCTAGCAATTAGAAATAGGCATGGCGTATCTATTTATTAAGTATGACAAAGGTTAAAATATTTACTAAATTATTATTATTGCTTCTTATTCTTAATGTTCTTTTATCCAACTCATAATTATGAAAAACAAATGTGATTTCACTACAGCCACAATTTTGACAGAGCTGTCTGCCTATACATGCTATAAGCCACTAGGTTTGTAAAGGACCTTGTTGGATAGTATTGATGAATGTTACTCTCTGGTTGGGTGGCCAGCTTAATAAGAATATTGCGGGTTCAACTGAAAGGGTGCCCATGCCAATATATGAGGGACAAACTGGTTTTGAAGATATTTCTATGTTTAAGTGTTACGGCCTAGCACGCCTGCCTTCGGTTATCTGCCTTGGCTCAGTGGTTAGAGTTCTGGATTTTTAACCGGGAGGACTGGGTTCGAATCCCACGATCGGTGGGATACTTTTTCAGCTATGCTTCATGGACCATTGTTACGACTTTCATGTCGTAAGAAAGTAACTTTCAACCAAGGGCAAGGGAGTATGAACTAGGTATACTTAAACTTCCTGGTACCAGAACCTCATCCTAAGCAGGTTGCATGAAAAAGCTGATCAAATCTACTTATATCTTCTTAACTTGAAACTGGAGTGCTTGTATTAATTTATGCTTCTAAGCACTGAGATCTGAGTAAAATTTTCAGTACAGAGCATTTTGAAATATTTTTCATATTTTTCCCAGAAAACAGGTTTTGACATTACATGCAAATTGTCTCCATTGGAGACAATTTGCATGAAATGTCAAATCCTGTTTTCTGGGAAAAATAAGGTAAATAAATATCATCAATTTGTTATCTAGTGAATTTGCCTAGAGAAATGGTAAAGGTTAATCAGACTGAAACCTTTTGGTGTCTTTAAAAACAGAGTTAGAGACCATGATACCCAGAATACAAGGGTACTTCCAGTTATGATAAAACTTAAATGAGTGTGAAAATTGTGGAAATTACAGCTGGAGTATCATTAGCTTCCTGGCAGTTATTCCAGTGGAATAGACCATTTTAAACAATAAATGAAATCATCACTGGAATGCCTGAAGTCTCAGAGATGTGTATAAGTGATGTGTGTCTTGTGACACTGGTATTTTAGTAAATGGCTGGAATTCCAAAGTTGTTACTTGAATCATCAGCACAGCAGCAGTAACCACTTCCCTATGAAACATTTGCTGTAATTACAGTGGACAAGCATGCAATTGGAATTCCACTGGAATCCCAAGGAAACAGAATTCTCCTAGAAATGGTCTCCTTCTGGAATTCCACCAATGATACATGTATTTCACTGAAAACTGTGAGAATATAATTATATGGAATAGAATGATTGCCCTTTAAAACAGGAATTTACTCAGTGATTTAGTTTACTTATATTTCTATATTTGTAATGATGTATTTCTAAATCTTCCTGGTAGATGTCTAGCTACATATCAACTTAACAATGTGCTGATGTCACATCCTACAGGAAGTTTTCATCACAAATATATGCCTATATAATTTTGACTCCCTAAAACCCCACTTTTATATAGTAAAACTGGGGTTTACAGGTGTATACATTATTCTTCTTATTTTTGCTCAAAAACATAGATTATGGGTACTCATTAGGACTGCCTCACAAAGGCAGATATAACGAATACCCACAATCTATATTTTGAGCAGAAATATAAAAAATCTCTGAGTTTTTTATCTGAAAATTTTCAGTTTTTGGAGGTGAAATTTGTTATATACATGTATTTGAATAGGTGGGTTTTTGTAATGTTTTTGTAATGAACAATAAAATGGTGAAAAGTTCTGTCAGAGACTGAGATGGAATATATAATCTACAGAAAAACATTCTGGCGAAAAAAATGTATTCAAATAAGTTGTTTGCAAAAAGGCGTAAACTATTATAAAATAAATACCCTACAGCAATAACCTCTAATGGTGTACTGCAGGAAGTTCCCACTGTAAAATTTGCTGGTACTCCAGCTACATTTCAGAATTGAAGATATCCATTTTAACCCTTAAAGCGCCAATCACAACAACTGTCGTCTGCTTTGTCATCTGCTTTTGATTTTAAAAGTCATTTTTGCAAACAGTGTGGACCCAGATCAGACTGCTCTCCGGGTCCACACTGTTTGCCGGTATGCAAAAATAGGTTTGAAAAGTTTGCAAGAATATTCAGCAGACGACATAAACAGAAGACATTTTCAGATGCAGTTTTTCTTGGCGCTTAAAGGGTTAAAATGACATGAAGGGTCATATGAGTGATATTTTGTGCTCAAAATGTAGCAATATTGCTAGTAGTATTTTTTTGTGAAGGTTTTACGGCCCAGTCAACCCAGTGGAGTCATGTAGAGCACGGTCAGTTTACCTAACCACACGTTTACTTGGCAGGCTTAGTCCTCTAAACGGTTAACCAGTATTGTGCACATTCTTTCGCCAGAAACTGACAACTGCCCTTCTCGAATCAGCGGAAGGGAGAGAATGACCATAGAAAATATTTCATGAGCAATCTCCACGAAAGAATGTTGCCGACCTCGGCGGGGGCTGAACCCGCTAGCTCCTGGTCTCCAGTTGGACAGCGCATCCAACTGAGCCACCAAGGCCGGCTGCTAGTAGTATAGTGGCAAGGCTTGTCCATAGTGTCAGCCTATACTACTATTGTTGTTGTCCACAAAACAAATAAGAAACACAGTGTATAAACCAATTTGACCTTCCCTAACTTTACCCCATATCTCCACAAGCAATACTAGGGTCAAAAGTCAGGAATATTATTGGGACTAAAAATAATATAAGTGGGACTAAAATTAATATTAGTCTAAATATTACTTTTAGTCCCACTAAAATTCCCAACTTTTGACTTTAGCGGTACATGATCATCATACCATACAATACAGTAATTTCTGCAAATGTCCATACAGTCAATGTGATCTAATAAGAACAATAAATAACTAATTCTGCAGCCAGAAATATAAGCGGAAGTTTATCAGTTTCAAATTAATTTATATAAAATGAATCTTATCGTCCACTATCTGTTCTATATTGTACATTTCTAGGTACATGTATTTGTGGTCACATGGCCAACAGCAAGTGATGCCAGATCATTTTTTTATCATTTTTCCTTTTTTTTCAGTTTAATTGCAATGTAAGCAAAATAAACAGAAAAGTTGAATAATAGAATGCTCTTCCTGATCTGTGAATATATCTGAGGTGATCAAAATGGGCTCCCACATTGTGGCACTGTGCAATATACTGATGAACAGGTCCTGAGACTGTTTTTATCGTTCTTTTACCCTGCACCTTGTTCAAGCCTCACGATCACCTTGTACATAGTTCACCACAGTGTGACAATGCTTCAGAGAAGGCCATGCACTTTAAGGGAAGAAAAAGAAGAGATCAGGCTGCTCTTGGATTGAAACACCAAGTGAGTATAGAGTTTTTAATATGTCTCATTACCAAACTAACTGGAACCTTTGAATCTGTCCAAAATCTTTGTGTGTAGGGAAAATAGGGCAGGTTTTACCATCAAGTTGCCCAGGGCTTCCAGTTGAGCTCTGCTGGCAGAAAGTCTCTGAAAGTGTCTGTGTATGTTGGTGTGACTGTTGGGGGGAGGGGTACATAGGAGTTACAGGACACGGGGGCACAAGGGAAATTGGAACTGTGATGTATTAGTAAACTGCGTATGCACCAGTATAATTTTCAGGCATTATTTTGCTATTAACTGTTAATGATTCATCCTGTGGTAAACCCATGTCAGCTATATCTAAATATATTGATGACAGCTTTATCTGTGTCACCTCTAATAAATTCTGGCTCAGCATACCAAAGAAATATCTGATATTTCTTCTGGGTAATCACCAATCTAGTGAAGGGCTTCACTGTTTCCATAAAAAAATAATATGTTTACAAATACCAAACCCATCTTGTAACCCCCTTCCCCCTCCTACTAAAAATTGCCAGGTGTAATAACAAACCTAGACAAAAATTCTCTGGACAGTGATTTACTAGTTTCAGTACAATTCTTTAAAAAACATAAGAACACACACGACTTACATGTACATCTAATCAGCTAGAAAAATATCCTCGATCTCCTCTTATTTCAGGACGTAAAACACATGGACTGATCGACTTGCTTTGGAATTTTTATAGATCGATAGGTCAGCTTCCGCCATCAACACGTTGGTGATGTCATTTTCGATTTACCTGTACAGGTGAAAGTACAGGTAAGCATATCTTTTGAAAGCTTGTCAGTTAGAATCAGTTTTAAAATGACATATACTGAGTCTGTAAACGTATGTGGTTTCAGTTATGACTAATAAAGTTTGTTATCGAATTGATGGGTGTCACTTTTACAGTTGTTGAGGTCAACTGTAGGGATCAAACGTCAAAGGTCATGACAGGTAAATAGTAGACAGGTTATGTGTTGTGTTTCATAGGACTATTGGTTCGACAGTCGTGTCAATTTGACACTAGAGGGGTTCTGGTAAGTTATAAATCTCTCAATTACCCTCATCAGCTATTTTGTCTGACTATACCGCATATATTACCAGATCAAATCAAGTCATTTATTTGTTCGAATCCAACATCAGGACTATCACCATATATTTATAACTGACAGCAAATACAAACCAAACACAATATATTATGACACGTACAGAGCAAATACAAGTTTAGCTAATTAGACTGGTTGTAGGTCATTAATATGTAGGTATTTCTGAAGATAATAAAATGTACCAATACGATAAATAATACGTCAAAAATATTTTTGTTATAATATATACTTTACTGTACATTATAGGTCAGACTACAAATGCATACATGTTAAAATATAAATGTTTTAACAAAATGATGACATGGAAAAAAAATGTCTCTTTTCGGGGATACTGATAACTGGTTATTTTTCATTATATTGTTTATGATCCTCTTAATTCTATGGCATTATATAAATATTTACTTAGTTTGGTTGCATGGGCCCTGTTTACTGGATTAAATAATAAATTTAAAACATCTAATCTATTATACTTAACAATATTAACTTGAAATTGTCCTCGTCATTTAGAGCCGGGAATTTCCTTTGATATATTTCTGAAAAATTGTAACCTTTTGTCAGTAAAAATCTTATTAATTAAAAATAAAGGTACTGTATATTATAGCCATACATTTTTTTTTTTTTTTTTTTTTTTTTTTTTTGAACCTAAAAAATTTGCATTATCTGTAAAAACAATCTGTCAAAAATGCATTGCAATAATAATAAGAAGAAGAAAAAAATGGTATGTATTTCATTATAAACTAATATGCCGGAAAAGAAACAACTATTTAATACATCGCATATGAGTACAGTACATGTATACGGCATCTGCACAATATATTGCATGACAGTGGAAGGAGACCAATTAAAAGCCGCCAGCTAGCATTCTTTATAAATCTACAGCGGGCCGTTATCGGCCCGTCAGTTACCCTGACGGGCCAATAATGGCCCGCTATAGATTTATGTAGAATGCTTACCATGCTTACTGGGCCCTTCGCATATAATAAATAGTTCAGACGGTGTCCAGGGCTGCATTCATATTTGAAAATTACTTGCCAGTGTTTTGCCCTGGATCTCTGCACCTATTGGCGCTCGTCATTAGGTACAAGGATTCAGGGCAAATTATTCACTATCACTTTGCACTTATGAACGCGCCCAGGAAGAGTAACAATCACAGAGCATATCATCTCGAAAACATGCCTATATAATATTGACCCCCTTAAACCCGACAATTATTTTTCTTATTTTGCGAAAAAAAACAAAAAAAACATGGATTTTGGGTACTCGTTAGAACCGCCTCGCCGAGGCTGTTGTACGAATACCCACACTATGTTTTCAGTAGAAATATGAAAAATATCAGAGTTTTTAATCTGAAAAAATCCAGTTTTTGGAGGTGAAATTTTCTATATATTTGAATATGCATGTTTTTGTAATGCAATCGGATTGTTGTCCACTTATATGACTAGTGGAAGTGGATACTGTACGTATAATATATCAGTGGACAGAAAAGACGTTAATCAGACACAGTAAGGATACACGGCTGATCTAAGCCTTTAGTATATATTTTTTATGTATTTTTCTTATCACCGTTTCCTTCAAGATCAGTTTCAATCTTTTCACACCTTATCTCTTTTTCTGCTTTTACTTTCATTTTCATTAAATTCTTTGTGTGTGTGTGTGTGTGTGTGTGTGTGTGTTTGTGTGTTTGTGTGTGTGTGTTCCCTTTAAAATATAGAGGATGTCGACATATGCAATCTGTTCACATTGATCCCTAAGAATAAGAGTTGGGAGCCTTTATGCGAACCGAATTTTTATGTGTTTCTGTATTAAGAGTAGCATCGGGACCAGGGTGGAGTTGGCCGGCTGTAAAAGTGCTTTAATCCCACCCCTCCCCCGCCGCGCGGTAGTTTATTATACTGGCCGTTCTAAGGCGGTGGTCCTGGTGTTGTTCTTACTCTTTTTTAGCTTTTTGTAGCTTTTTGGTGCCCGCATTGCTTTCTGTCCCCCCCCCCCCAACACACCCACACCCTCCCCCCCCCCCCCCCACCGTAGGCGAAGTCTTATAAGATCATATGTGACCTAAGCCTGTCGGCCTCTGTATGGAAGAATATTCGTGCCTTGAAGCGATGATAAATCTCATGAAACGGTTATTTTTGTCAGATACTTTGATTCAACTTCACTGTGTGCATTTTAAATAATCTTTAGAATATTATCTTCAAGTTCACGCCAAAGTTAAGTTTTAAAAACCAAAGAAAACCTCCTCTAGTTAGAATAACAATTTGATAGAAGTAATGATGTACATGCCATGGCGCGAAGGTGCTTTCGTAAAAACAAAAACAACAACAAAAAAAAAAAAACGATCACTCCGTCGAAACACGTCGAAACACACCAAACCGAGCCACCGCAAACAACTCCGAACTACCCAAACCATTTTATTCATTTACCGTTTCACATCAAATCACTTACTCTATCTAGTTTTCATTCTAAATTACTTAGTTTATTTATCATCTCAAGTGGAATGGGGTATCAAAGGTGTTTGATAGCCCAGTATAACGAGCATCCACATAGTTTCATTTGGGTCTTTGCAACAGATAAACGTAAGTGAAATACGAGCCGGCAAAAAAAAACTTATGCAAAAAAAAAAATAAATAAATAAATAAAATAAAATAAAATAAATAAATAAAAAAAAAAAATAAATAAATAAATAAATGAAACATAAAGTGATGCCCAAGAAACATTTGACCAGCAAAGATTTAGATTGGCATGTGCATGCATGTGCATCTGCAATACGCAGTCTGATCAAGGTCTTTCGGTCTCCACAATAGAAAAAAAAGACTTACATGAAATAATGGACGACGTCCAAGAAAACATATGACCACCAAAGTTCCAGATCAGCATGTGCATCCGGACAGTTTGAGCAGGATCTTTACAATAATAATAATCATGATAATAATAATGATAATAATAAAAAAAAAACATGCAAGGCCGTTTTGTCCTCCACTGGACCTGCATGTGACTTTTTTTATTTTCTTTTCTTTTTTTTTTTTTTTTTTTTCTTAAACACATGCACTCGTGCTAATTGTGTTGTGATGCTAGCATTTTGGTCAACTTCAACAGCTGCCCATTTTGCCTTCTGATTTACTAGCTGCCCCGGTGGTTTATTCTACTGACCGTTCTAAGGCGGTGGTCCCGGTGTTAGTCTTACTCTTTGTTGCTTTGTGGTTAATTCTGGGAGGCGATTTGTTTTTAGTCTTGCCTTGTGTTATTTTGTTCATGTGTTTTTCAGTCCTTTTAGCATTGGGATTACCTCGCTTGGGGAAGAGAGAGCTAATCTTAGTGTTTTTTGTACGTTTGCTCGATTTTTCGCTTGTTTGGTTTTGTCTGTTTCCTCTTCTGTGAAGGGCTGAGGCATAAAAAATGTGATTGTGGCGCTCTCTGGTCTTTTCTCTTATCTTTTTTTTTATTATTATTTTCATCCAACGACTGAAAATGACATCCAGTACATATTCTCATCATTTTGAAATGCAACAGTTGTACATAAAAAAGTTTATCGTTTAGATCGCCTAAAACAGAAAAGTTCAGCCCGTTTATTGCACATGATTCGTCTATTGTTCTACACCTGGAAATGAAAAGAGAAACATTATAATAACTTTTTGTATAACCCGTATTTCCAAATGAAACTAAATGTGGATAAACACAAAATATATGAGTATGACATCATTTCTGAGCATCACACAAACTGAATGCCTGAAGAGAAAATAGAAAGGATTGAGTATCATTGGTGATTCTATTCAAGCAGTATTTTATAATACCAGCGGGAGATGTCCTGCGTCCATACGTCCGTAAACAATTTCGCATTATCGCATATCCTCGGAGATCGCTGGTCGCTTCTCCTAAAACTGAAATCGGCAGGGCTTTAGTTTTGTTTTGAAACTCAAGTTTTAAAGAAAAGTAATAATAAATTTTGAAAAAAAAAAAAAAAATGTTTAGAAGTAAAGTTACAACAAGAAGAGACTCAGTAAAACCCAGACCATTTTTTTTATCTGTAACGTGTTCTTTGTTTCTAAATGCAACTTTTAGTGTTTTAGAATGTCTTTCCGTACTTTACCATAGGACAGATTATATTTTTTATTACCTTTGGGATCATTGGTATCTTTGAAAATGGAATTCTGCTCATGTATACATTAGAGGGCGCAAGCGCTGTTGCAAACTTCATTAGTACTTGTGAAGAGTCTCAATCAAACCGAGATTCCCATTTTCTATCTGTAACGTGTTCTTTATTTCCAAAGACAACCTTTTAGATTTTTTGTTTTGCAGACAAATCAATAATTATTTACAGTAATTTTTCAGCTCTTGACCTTAAAAGGCCCCACAAGTTCCGAATGGAAGCAGTTACAAAGAAACTTGTAGTACGCTATTAGAGACAATATATCAAAGTTTAGCTATGCCTAAGTTTATATAGTTTTGTCCAGAAACAAAAAGAGTTGAATCCTTTTAAGTTCTCATAGATCCTTGTTTTTCAATTTGCGGAAATAAACCACAATTGTGTGAGACCATTTTTTTCTTCACTTTCTCATAACTATATACGTGCAGGCATCTGGACTAAAGTATATATGAGGCCAGCCTACGAAGACCGTCCCCCTTTTTTACATGACCATGACTATTCGTCAGCAAATCAGAAAAGCATCTTTCTTTTTTTAAGCAAAAATAACCAGCCTCTAATGAAAGCCAAAGGCTGAGAACCGCTATGTTTGATACAATTATAGACAGCTATAAATTTACCCATTGGTCCAAACTCGTAAATCTATTCATTCCAGCAGCATGAAGGCCATACAATGCTGTGGTCGTCCTGCGGTGGATATGGATGAGGAGCAGCTGGTAAAGTATATCACAGTGGATAATTTTATAGCCATTGCCATTTAATGGTAGTGTTTGTAAGGAAACCCAAATACCGTTAAAAAAAAGGGGATCCTTTTCAAATAACAGATTTATTATTAAAGGCTCCATTTTCCCAAAAATAAATAAATAAGTAAATAAATAAATATTTTATTATCCAAGAAAGGTTTAATTAATTGATATGTGTTATTAATACAATCATAAAATGTGGCACCTGACAGCCTGAAACATTTCAATTAGTCAACTGGATAAAAAAATGAAATGGCTTTTTATCAAGGTAAAAAATCATTTCATTTTTTGATCCACTTCAAAAACGAGAGACTAACTGAAGTTTAACAGGCTGTCAGATGCTACATTTTATAATCGTATTAATACCATATATCAATTTATTAAACTTTTCACGGGGAATGGAGCCTTATAAGTCTAAAGAAATATATACATATATATATACAGCCGTGTAGCCTTATGTGGCGCATCTGCCAATGCTGCTCACTCAAATATTTTTTTTCCAAAAATCCCAAAGTATCATTTTGTGGGCGTATGTGATGAAACATATCAAAAGGTATATGGCCATTACAATTTACTTGTGGAATCAGGAGTTTATTTCAAAATAATGAGGAAAGTGTTGTTTTCACTAAAATCAAAGGGCCCTTTTCCCTAAACGTGAAATTTAAAAGGTGGTTTTGTCAGTGTGAACAATGAAAATGGCACAAATATATTCTAAATTGATTAGTGATCATAGAAATGCATCTTTAACTTAAAACATTCTTTATGTCCAAGGCAACAGGCAAAATTCTAACAGGTGCGCGACATTGGCAGACATTTTTTATGACACACAAACAAGGGGGTGATGAAGTTGAGGGATTATTATCTGCTAAATTTGGAGAAGAAATTAATTGAAAATAAACTTGTTTTATTTACAATAAATTATTCTTCGTTCTAGTACATTTAAAAATTAAAACTGGTCTAGCGAACATTTTTGAAATTCAGCTCAAATCCTTAGGTGCACTGAATAGGCCGACAGCAGTGTATATAAGAATTAATAGTAATAAAAAAAAAAAAAAAAAATAAAAATAAATAAATAAAAATGCTTTAAGTTAATATTTAACCGATACTGTATCATTAAAGCTCTTATTTAGAGCATTTATGCAGAGGTATGTGTTTTAGCATGCCTCTGTCTTCTTTCCTGTATATAGTTTTAAAATAATTAATTATTAATAGCCCATATGTTAAGATAAGATAAGATAAGATAATATGTTTATATTTGTTTTATTTTAATTTTGCTAATTACTAAATTTAGCCTTTCACATCTCAGCTGAGGTAATGATCAGAACTGATCAGAACTGATCGGCCTCAGTATCGCAAAAAAGATAGAAAGGAAGAAAGAAACACACGCACACACACACACACAAACACACAAAAAAAAAAAAAAAAAAAAAAAAAAACAGCAACATTTCTCTGCTTGTACTGAGAGTTAACCGTATGCATATGCACGACTTATCTAACGAATAGTCAGACTATAAACCAACTTGAGAGCCAGTCTACTGTCGCCAGGGCGCCATATTGAATGTTTACATGAATTCTCGTGGGGATTTATTATTAAAAAGAAGCATTAAAAATGACAGAAGTTGCACAAGAAGAAGTTGTCGCACCAAGCAATACATATATAATTAGACCTAATTTCCAACATAAGTAAATGAATTTGCAGTGTCTTTCGGAACGGTAGCACGAAAACCACACCCATAGGCACCTGACGCATTGACAGTGTTTTCACTGACTGCTTATGTGTTTGTAACTATCAAGTATGCCTTTACATAGATTTATGCCCAAATCTTCAATTTTAAATAAAATATAAAAAAATTGGCCCCGTTCACTAATTGCATTTCGAAAAGTTGTGAAAACATTCCATGTACCGTAAAGGGGGTGCCAGCATGCAAATAAAATCACGTTTTCTGCAAATATTGTCACAAAATTTACATGGATCGATTTATTACACTTTGATCATTCGATTCATTCTATTCAATCATACCAGACTTTGCATAATTCTGCTGTATATTATGAAAATCGTCCAACTTCAAAAATTGTGATATTGCGCCAGAAATCTGACAAATCTCCTTTTTGTCCTTTTGTTTACTTTTTGTAAGGACAAATTTGATTGGCTACTTGGCATGTGTACTAAAACTAGGACTGCAACAATACTCTCACCTCATGATACAATGCGTATGGGGATACATGCTTCACGATATGTATCACGATATGCTTTACAGACTCGATAATCAGTAACTGCATATGGATTATACTATGGTGGTCAACTAAGGTGCTCACCATTTTTCAAAGTTTGTTTGAAATGATTCACAGTCATAATATCTTATTTGTAAAAGTTTCATAATGTGAAAAGTTTATGCCTTTTTTTTTCCTTCAGTGAAAAGAACCTAACACAAGCAAGCAAGTTTAAGAACTAAAGCTTCCCAGATATATAATGTTTGAAAATCGGTAAAACTGGTTCTGTCATGAATGTTGTTTTCATTCAGTATGAGACCTGTATTGATTTTATAGAAAATAGCTATTGCAAAAAAAGGCATGAAATATTGAAAATTCTATGAAAGAGTGTTTGACAACATTTCTTGAGTGTTTTGAGTGCTTTTAATATTCATAATAGTGTTTATTGACTAAATAAACATTTTTCGGGAAATTAGGAAGTTGCGAAAACTAATGACACATAGAGTTTATGGCACTAAGTACATTGTTTTTGTTGGTAACAGTCATTAAAAACTTGTCTAAAGTAGTCATATATAAGAAATGCCAAAACCGTTGTCATAGCTACCACAACCCCTCTTGTTCAAGATACATGTATTATTGCATATTGTAATGGTATCAGTGGTTTTGGCATTTTTTTTATATTGTCTTTCTGAAAAGCTCACTGGAAACTAAAATAAAAAAGGAAGAAAACTGTGTTTAGATGGTCAAAATACATCAGAAAACAAAACAAAAAATTGCATAGATTTGTAAATTAGAAATAAGTGCAGTTTGTCAGTCAAAAATCGATCAGCTGTGTAAATAGGTCAATTTAACACCATTTTGTCCATTGTCATGATTACTTGCTGTGCATTTAGCATGTGATTGGATCATTAATTATAAATTCCTTTTGTGTGAAAACGTGCTGATATATACTGTTCTTAATTTATACTTGTTTTGTTGGGGATGTCCCTAAGAGTATGCTGGTACCCACTTGTTTCAGTGCCAGTCAGCATTTATGGAAATATTCAATGTTTGACTTTGCCAATCTTTGGGAGCAATTTTGATTGTAAATTTTTATAATCATCACATTTCTAATTTTATTCTCTCTCTTTTTTTTCTTTTTTTTTTTCAACAAAAATATTTTATTAATACAATTTGTAGAGATTCTATGACTAAATTTTAAATTAAGTTGAACTCGGAAAGTCAGGAGATTTTTTAGTGTCAGGGCAGCAGGCAAACGAGAAATATTGTTGATTTCAGTTCATTTTTAAATATTTTAACCTATGTTTCTGATGAACCTGGATATACCCTGCCTTTGCAAACAGTGTAGATCCAGAGCAGTTGGCTTCTTCAGAAGCCAACTGATCTGGATCTGCACTGTTTGCCATTTATAGCAACAATCAGGATCAAGTGATCTGATTGGCTAAAAATTAGAAGTGGGAGTGGCATTTTAATTTATTCAGCAGGACAAGGGTTAACCTATGTTTTTGATGAAACTACTACCAGCTATTAACAGCTAAATTATCCTGCTTTTGGAGAATAGTAGCAAAAGTTTGAATTTATTTGCCATTTTATTGCAATTCTGTCACTTTCTCAAGCACAGTTTACCCAGTGACATATATGAATGGCGATGCTATTGACATTGTCTTAGCTACATACAGTGCAGGTCACATGAAGGTTTGATAGTCCTCACACTTACGAAATGCGTGATGACACACAGAGGAGATTAACCCTTGTCCTGCTGAACCTGGATATACCCTGTATTTGCAAACAGTGTAGATCCAGATCAGTTGGCTTCTGAAGAAGCCAGCTGATCTGGATCTGCACTGTTTGCCATAAAGTATTTGAATTGATAGCAATAATCCAGATCAAGTAATCTGATTGGCTAAAAATTAGAAGTGGGCATGGTATCTTAATTTATTCAGCAGGAGAAGGGTTAACACAACACTTGAAAGACATTCGCAAGCCACTTTCAAGTCCCTCATATCTGTCTGCATTAATGCGTGAGATGACCACGGGTGAGGCAGTAAATTTTGTGATAGAAGAACTAGATAACCATATGCAACTCGCGAGTTATTTGTTTCGCTTACAAGTAGCAATAACATGCCATTTTTAAAACTTTAGAATTCCACATATCCAACAACACAGGCTTAAACTTTAATCCAAGACAAAGAGAATGCCGTTTATATCATCAAAATCATAAAGGAATAAAGAAGTTACACAGGTTTGCAAAAAGGAGGTCAATGAATTTTGTCAGTCAAAAACCGATCCGCTGTTCTACATGTATTGCCATATTTATTGTAATGACTTTAAAGCTAGATTAAAATGAATACAACTTTTCATGTGTTACCTGAATAACACACTTATGGAAACAGTATATAAGACATGGTGGGTAAACCATAATATGGTTGACTCGAGTGGATACATGCCTTGTAATGGTTCCCCTGTGATAATCCACTTACAAAGAATAAACCTCATCATTTAGCTTTCTATCCACTTGTAGAGAATAAACCTCATCTTTTAGCTTTCTATCACACCAACGGTATGCACAGTTATGTAGTATCCCCTTTAACTGCCAGTCACAACAATTTTCATCTGCTTTGTCATCTGCTTGTGATTTTAAAAGTCATTTCTGCAAACAGTGTGGACCCAGATCAGACTGCTCCTTTAGGAGCAGTCTGATCTGGGTCATCACTGTTTGCCTGTATGCAAAAATAGATTTGAAAAGTTTGCAAGAATATTCAGCAGACAACATAAACAGACGAAATTTTCAGATGCAGGTTTTCTTGGCGTTTTAAGGGTTAACACTCCTATCCCTCACACTGTTTGCAGCAACGGATGTTATGTGTAGCTTTCTGCATAGTAAACATGAAATATTTTCTATGGTCATTCTCTCCCTTCCGCTGATTCAAGAAGGGCAGTTGTCAGTTTCTGGCAAAAGAATGTGCACAATACTGGTTAACGGCTTAGAGGACTAAGCCTGCCCAGTAAACGTGTGGTTAGGTAAATTGACCGCGCTTGACATGACCCCATTGGGTTGACTGGGCCATAAAACCTCAACACAAACAAAGACTCTGTAAACAAGGCTTTATATTTCATGTGACTCATCTGCAAGAGTGATTGTGTTCACATGAGATGTAAAGCCTTGTTTTCTCTGAAAAATTGAAAAAAAAAATCTTTTAAAATGTCACCTACTGCTATTGTGATTTGTGCTTTAACTTAGAAATATACTTATTTACCTGGGCCCAGTTGTTCAAAACTAACCACATTGTCAGTTCATGTATTGTTAAAACTTTGATCATTAAATATGGCATATACACTAATTGTTTTGCTGAAAAAAATGTGAGTAGCTTTTGCATTTGCAAAAGCTACTCATTTTTTTTCAGCAAAAATACCTGTGAATTAGATATGGTACTTACTAGAACAGTTAACATTTTGACTACTAATGAGCTGTTAAGCTAACGATGCTTTGAACAGCTGGGCCCACTACTCTGACAGTAAAATGACCATATTGGTACAGACTTGATAATCTGGATATCTAGAGGTCAGAAACAATTTGTCTTCCAGATTTCGTCCGGCTATAGTGAAAGAATGCATTCACCAAGTTTTAGCTGAGTGGCTTCAAGATAAATCATATGATGCTGAAGAAATTATGGATTGGTCAAAGTCAATATCAGATGAAATAAAAAATAAATTAAAAGGTAAGTTTGCTAGTCTAAGAAAAATATTTAAGAAATAAAATGTTTGAAACTGTGCTCAGATGTCTAAGATAAGCACATTTGAGTATGGGTTGTCCTTTTTAGCAGGAGTAAGAATAGTGACCAAGTGCAGTTTACAATAAAGCTGCTGTGCTGAATTGAGGGCATATTTTTGTGTGATTTACTTATTTTCGCCCTTACTAAATAACTTGAGACATGACATAAATAAGTTATCTTCTTTTACCTTGCTTTTAAATTTCTAGAAATAAGTTAACTATATAACTGAATTAAGTTACACTCCTGACTGTTTAGTGGAAGTAAAACAATCTTAATAAGGTCAGACTATGTTAAATATGAATAGTGCTTGCCACTTTCTTAGTCCTTTGAATAGCACATCAGTCCTGCTGTTCATGAAGTCATATCGAGGGTTGAGCGCAAGACTATGGTAACTCAAACGTATTTTTGAAACCCTTGTTTAGGGGCAACTTGGACCCCTTTGTAAACAATGCAAATTTAGGTGCCATTGCTCATACGAGCAATGGCACCTAAATTTTCATTGTTTACAGAAAGAAATGTTGTAATCTTCATAACGCCTTCATGGTGAGGAGATTAGGTTTGAGGAAAAACAATCATCTGACTTACGATAGTCTTGCGCTCAACCCTCGATATAATGTAGCCGTATATGCACACTTAATAGGAATGAATACACTTTCATGGGGAAGCAACTCTGTCCAATTTTTTTTTCTGCCCTTCTGCAAAAGGGGCTACACTAAAAGGAACTCATTTGCTCCCAAGGGGAGCAAATTATTACCCTTTAGTAGTCCCTTTTTCAGAAGGGACTTTGTGAGCAAGAAAGCAAACATCTGAATGCTACTTGTCGGATAGCTACTTTTATCTGAATGACACTTGTTGGATTGCTACTTTTATTTGAATGCTCATTATCAGATCACTACTTATCTGAATACCACTTTTACAAAATTAATTGTTTTATCTGAATGCCACTTTTACAATAAATTAATCCTTTTGTCTGTATGCCACTTGTCTAATTGCTACTTTTATCTGAATGCCACTTTTACAATTAATACTTTTATCTGAATGCCACTTGTCTGATTGATGCTATTCTCTAAATGTCACTTTTACAAGAATTAATACTTTTGAATGCCACTTGACTGATTGCTATTTTTATCTGAATGCCTTTGTTTTGTCTGAAAGCTACTTCTGTGTGAATGCCACTTCTTGTCTGAATGTCACATTTACCTGAAATTCTGAATCTTTTTATCCTTTTTACATGTTTATTTCAGATTTGGGTTATGACAGATATAAATTTATAGTTCAGGTTGCTATAGGAGAACAGAGAGGGGAAGGTGTCAAGTAAGTAAAACAGAAAATTCAAGAGCTACAAATATTGATTTCACTTTAAAGGCTCCATATTTCTCAAAAATAGATATTTTATTATCCAAGAAAGGTTTAATAAATTGATATATGGTATTAATATGATCATAAAATGTGGCATCTGACAGCCTTTAAAATTTCAGTTAGTCTTTTGTTCTTGAACTGGATCTAAAATGAAATGATTTTTTTATCATATCTCTGAATTAATATTGCAACATTGATTCAGAGATGCCATAAAAAATCATTTCATTCTTTATCCAATTCAAGAACGAGAGAGTAACTGAAATTTCACAGGCTGTCAGATCACACATTTTATGATCGTATTACTACCAGATATCAATCTATTAAATCTTTCTTGTATAATAAATGTCTATTTTTGAGGAATATCAAGCCTTTAACTGGGCAAATTCAGCAGACAAATATTTACGAGATTTTTCTTATTTTTTCCAGGAAGTATGACAATCGTGTCCTAAGGAGACACTTTGTGCAAAAGACCAAATCCTGTTTCTGGGAAATATAAAAATATTTCAAAATGTCATGTGCTGAAGTCTTTGCTCAGCATATTATGAATTTAGTCACCATTATTCAAGAATTTATAATATAAGGGAACTACCCATGTCTCAAACAATTTTCCATGGTCCGAAAGATGTTCTAGTCATTGAGGTTTGACTGTAGTTCTGACCATTCTTTGTCTGTCATCCCTGTTTACAACCATGTCATTGTAATATACTGTTGGGAATTGGCAAGAATTTCATAGTCGATCATCGGTTCTGTAAAACCGACTGATCATCTATTAATAATTGACATGTAGAAAATATATTCACTCTTAATTTAGGTACTTTTCATTGCTCCAGATCAATAAGAGGGGTATCCAGATAATATTTTTCTGATTTCTCCATGAAAATATAGATAATCCATTGAGGTGCTTCTAATGAATACTCACAACATATGTTTTCAGGGAGAAGTAAGAAAAATATCAGTACTTTTGGGTTCACTTATTTAAGGCTATTTTATAATTTTTTTCACTTTTATTGACCACAAATCTAGAATGACCTAAACAGACAGCTTTGAATTTCATTTCTTTATAACTTGCCTATAACAATAAAACCTGAGAAAAATATGCTTCTAAAAATATATATAGAATTTTCTGCTTAGTCGACTATAATAAATCTTTCTGATCATCAGTCACAGGAGGCAAAAGTGAGTGATGATCAATTATAATCAATCGTCAGTGGCAACACTATTGTAATAGTTAGTATTTTAGGCTAAACTGAGACGGTTGTGTAAATGTTCCTGTTTATCAGAGGATGTTTCTGTGCTTGAAAAAGTTAAAATTGAAAATTTCTGTGTTAAGCTTGCTTGATAAACACAGAGGGGTGGTTGGGTGAGGCAAACGTATCTTGTAGCTTTTGTCACCGGGGCACAAGTGTAGAGGGGGAATGTTATAATTTCTTCTGTTTCTTCACTTTCTTTCATTTCCCTCTTTTTTCCCTATCCTTCTCTTTCATCTCCTCTATTATCTCTTCTATCTCTTCTATCTCTTTTCTCCATTTCTGCCCTTTCTTTGGGAGATGACACAAACATACATGCCATTAGCTGTTGACAGAAATCTGTGAGATTTTGCAAATTTTTAGGGGAGATTTGATGAAATTCTGTGAGATTTTTATGAAAATCACTTTAAAGCTTACATAAGTAAGTTAAAAGCCATTATTTTAATGAATTAAGCTTGGGATAGCCATGCTTATGTGTGATTTATTTCTAGTTCTTCAAAAAATAGCTTATTAAATGGTATGAAAATTCTGTGAGATTTGAAAATCTTATGGGAAACGGGGTCCAGAAGAGCCAAAATTCTGTGAGATTTTGTCTCACAGTGTGAGATATGGCATGTATGCACAAAATGACTCACAAGGGTTGACATGTTGTTAAACCCAACACAATCAATCAATCAATTGTTAAACATAGTTGGATTTTCAGAACATTTGATGGAAATCTTGCTTTTACATGGTGAGGAGATTCTGCCTTACTGTTGCAGTAGTCATCAAAATGACCACCAAAACTTCATCAGAGGGTCACACTGGCAAATAAAATTTATTGTATAAAATATTTATTCCCCGAACTGTGTTTGTGGTGGGGTGGGGTTGGGAGTACACTGTTTTCAAGTCTTCAGTCTGTTAATTTTTGATCCTTGCAGAGAGTATCTGACAAGCACTGCTTAATGGCAAATTCCTGTTAGCAGACAAATGCACTTTGGGGCCTTTTTGTGAATGATGTATTTACATGGCAAATAGATGGGTTTGAAATTTATACACCCCTGACCTGTTATACCATATTTACCTTAAATATTTGGACACCATAACTCCTTATTTATCTAAACAATTAATATTTTCCTGGGCTCAGTTGTTAAAGCTAACCATGTTGTTAGTTAACGTATCGTTAAAACTTTGAT
This sequence comes from Anodontia alba, assembly GCA_964016985.1. Taxonomy (NCBI): domain Eukaryota; kingdom Metazoa; phylum Mollusca; class Bivalvia; order Lucinida; family Lucinidae; genus Anodontia; species Anodontia alba. The sequence goes on from OZ024832.1 coordinate 74,995,009, forward strand.
CATTAAATATGGCATATACGCTAATATTTTTGCTGAAAAAATGTGAGTACTCACACTCACATTTTTTCTGAAAAAATAGTTGTGAATATGGGCCCTGATTTCTCCATAAATATATATGTTGTGGGTAGTCATTAGAAACACTCGCAAGAGCACTTCTAATGCTTGCAAAAGCACTTCTAATCTAATGGGTTTTGATGGAGAGATAAGAAAAAAATATTTCTATGAATACTCCTCTTACACATGTCAGAAGTTAAAGATGACTTTTTCCAGGACAGTAAACTGACATGTCATCTCTTTAGAGCAAAGGAGAACAAGATGGATTAGTCGTATGGTATTTCCACAGCCCTGTCATTGTTCTAACTTTTGGATTTTTAGGATAGGCGTTGGATTCTACACAGTGTAGGCTCCAACTGGCCTTTACAAAATGATGTACAGACTGACCAAAAACTACATTGTTCACAAACGCTGTGAGTTACTTGGGCTTTTTTTTTTACAGTTTAATTACATGAAATGTTCATGCATCCAGCACACTTTATCTGATATTGTTATACCAAAGGGTGCGGGGAGGGGGGACATAATTGCTTTTGGAATGAATCCCGTTGCCATCAGCATCAGCCTCAGCATAAAGCTTCTTGTCTGCTCTGTAACTTGAATACCCTCTGGAATATTTTGATGATACTTGGTAGAAATTTAGATCAGGAAGAGACGACATGTCACATGCAAGAATAACAACCTAGCTTTCTTTCTTTTGGAGTTATCACCCTTTGTTTTGTTTGAAAAAAGATTTTGTGTTGCATACAAGAATGACAACTCTGCCCTTCTTACTTTTGGCATTATTTCCCTTTGTTATACTTGACTGTGATTATGCATTTATTTCCTGTCCGCTCTGTAAGTCAAATACCCTTTGGAATATTTTTATGATACGTGGTAGAAATGTAAAACAGGACGAGACGACGTGTCCCGTACAAGAATGACAACTCTGGCTTTTTTACATTTGGAGTTATCTCCCTTCATTAAATTTGAACTTGATTTCTTTTCTGTTCTGTAACTGGAATACCCTTCAAAATATTTTGATAGTAGAAATGTAGAACAGGACAAGACGACATGTACCGTATAAGAGTGACAACTCTGCCCCTCTTACTTTTGGCGTTCTCCCTATGTTATCTTTGACAGTGATTATGCATTGATATCAAGTCTGCTCTGTAACTCAAATACCCTGTTGAATATTTTGATTTATTTGGTAGAAATCGAGAATAGGACGAGACGATGTGTCACGTACAAGAATTACAACTCTACCTTTCTTACTTTTGGCGTTATCTCCCTAAGTTATGAGGGGTGGTCGGGTGGTGCGAAGGTGCTGTGTATCTTACATCACTGAGGCGTCCAACTGATATTGGCTTACAGTTGGGCAAGGCCTGCTATCCTTGTAGTGGGTAAGGGTAGAGGGGGAATGTTTTTATTTCTTCTGTTTCTTCACTTTCATTCCTGTTCCTCTTTCTTCCCTGTCCCTCTCTTTCATCTCCTCTACTCTCTCTTCTATCTCTTTTCTCCCTTTCTCTGGGAGACGACACAAAATGACCCTCAAGGGTTGACGTTAAACCCCAACACAATCTCCCTAAGTTATATTTGACAGTGATTATGCATTGATTTCATTTCCTCTTTGTAAGTCGAATACCCTTCAGAATATTTTGATGATACTTGGTAGAAATGTAGAACAGGACAAGATAAAGCATCATGTATAAGAATGACAACTCTGAGTTTCATTCTTTTGGAGTTATATCCCTTTATTTTGTTTTTGAAATTGATTTCTTGTCTGCTCTGAAACTCAAATACCCTTTGGAATATTTTTATGGTATTTGGTAGAAATATAGATCAGGACTAGACAACGTGTCCCGTACAAGAATGACATCTTTGCCTTTCTTACTTTTGGCATTATCTCCCTTTGTTAAATTTGACTGTGATTATGCATTGATATCATGTCCGCACTGTAAGTCGAATATCCTTTGGAATATTTTGAAGATACTTGGTAGTAATGTAGAACAGGACGAGACAAGTGTCACGTACAATGATGACAACTTTGGCTTTCTTACTTTTGGAGTTATCTCCCCTTTTTGTGTTTGAATTTGGTTTCATGTCTGCTCTGTAGCACAAATACCCTTAGGTATATTTTGATGATACTTGGTAGAAATGTAGAACAGGACGAGATGATGTGTTGCATACAAGAATGACAACTCTGGCGGGGTTGGGAGGGGGAGGGGGAACATTTTTTTTTTTTCTAAAAACCATTTCTAGTTCAATATGTTATTTTTGCATATCATGTTATATTTGTTTGTTCTTTTCTTGTAGAATGGGGTGTCGGTGTTTCTGGGATTCTGATACAGATAATTTTGCTCAAGACATATACATGAATGTAAGTATAGGTAATTCAGGGGTCATCCTAGAGGGCGATTTGGGAGAAAAAGTCTCCCTAAGCTGGCTGACTTCTGCCTATCTTGAGCTGAGGGAGAAGTGAAAATGTATAGAATGTATAGGGAAATCCAAAATTTGGACCAAAACTTCTCAGGGAAATCCTGATATTGTTGCAAAACTTCTCCCTCTGAAAGCTCTAGGATTACCCCTGGGTAATTGTAGATATAGCTTCATTGACTTCAGTTTGAAAGCCTGGTTATGCATCTAAATAGTGATGTCTAAAGAAAAAAACTGTGCAGGCTCTGATTAAACTGCTAGGAGCAATGCATTTATTACTTGTAGGTATAATTCTAGGTGAGAAGCATTTTTTCCACTCGAGAATTTGCTGATATTGACTGGCGCATCATTGCGCAGAGCCTTGATTTTCACCCCTTTGTCACCTCAATATGACTTTAATAATGTTGAAACAGATGTAAAAGCCAAATCATCATCATTGTCATTTTTTATGTTTCCCTAGAAACATTATGTCATGGATTGTTGTTAGAACTGATGGGTTTGGTGAGTCTAATGAGTAGGATACAAGAGCCTCAGTATAACACTCTTCATTACAACACTTCAACACCATTGTGGATATAATGCAATCAAGCTATTTCTCCCTAATACTTCTTTTCCTATGAAGCAAGACAGTAATTGTTGTGATCTTTGGGATAGTTTTTGTTATTCTTGATCAAGACGTGGCTGGTAGGTATTCACAGGGCATCGCCTCGCCAAAGAAATAGCACATCACGAAAACATGCCTATATAATTTTGACCCCCTTAAACCCCACTTTTATATACGGCTAAGACACAATAAAGTAGGGATAACATGTTGCAAGAATGACCAAAAATGAACTTGTGAGGAACGATCAAATTTATACAAAAGTAGATTCCTCCAACATTCACGCACATTGTCCTGATGGGGTTTTGTTTTGCAGTAAGTAGTTTTTATGATGTAGGTTGATACGCATACCCACACTATGGAGGCTACGGACTCTACTAGGTGAAGCATAACAGTTTCATTTTTAATCTTTTAAAAGTCCTCTCTTCTGCTAATTTTTGTCCAGTATGATTGGACGATGATGACATTATGAAGTTCTGCTATTAATAGATAAACTGAGTGCACAACATTGTGTAGTTTTCTTGTTTCAATTTTAGCTCTGTGACTAATTTTTTTTCCACAACATATGCTTTTGTGGAGAAATAAGAAAAAAAAAAAAATACCTGATACCCACTTTTACCTAGACCTATGATTTTCATTCTTTCTATTCAGCAGATGTGGTCATCTATATTAGAATGAATCTTCAGTTACTGAAAAGCCACTTGTCACTGTTTTTCTTCTTTAATACTTCATTAAGCAAATTGTTTGCATAAACTCACATAGTTGTAAGATGATTGACTCCATAGCTCTAGATGAGAGTGGTGTCCGGATAAATAATTTTGTGTAGTTCTCAATGAGAATGTATGTGGGTACTCATGAGAAGCTGAGTTATTTCTTTGTAATTATACATTTGTTTGGATACAAGATGCTTGTATAGCTAACACATTTTTGCTTTGGGTGCAAGAGTGTTTTTAAGTTGTAGTGTAGTAGACAAAGAATTAACCAAATTGGGGCAATTCCAATGAGTACTAACAAGATTTCATTTTGAAAACATGCCTATTCAAATATATTGAAGATTTTATCACCAAAAAAGGAAAATTTTCTGATAAAAAATTCTGATATTTTTCATATTTCTGCTCAAAACATAGATGGTGGGTACTCATTAGAACTGCCTCAGTGATGCAGTTTAATGAGTACCCACAATCTTTGTTTTTTAGCAAAATAAGAAAAATAATGTATACCCCTGTAAACCCCAGTTTTACTATATAAAAGTGAGGTTTAAGGGGGTCAAAATTATATAGGTATGTTTTCTTGATGGATGCAGTAATAATAAACATATCTTAATGGAAAGAATACTTTTCAGAAGGAGGCAACTATTTTAAAATTATATTTGGATTGGAAGCAAATTCCTTCTTTTACAGTTTTTTCTTGTTCTCCATGTTGATTCATTTGTTATGCATGCTCTTTGGAATTGCCTGACAACATAGTACAACAACATGACCAGTGTGCTCAGGTACTCAGACTAGTTTTGGCCTTTGTACATGTACCATAGTTCCAATGTATTAATCCCAGTCTGTGTAAAGAAAAGCAAAACCAACATGTAATGCACATACAAAATGTTCATCTGATGATTCTGTTTGTCTGGGCCCAGTTGTTCAAAACTAATGATGTTGTTAGTTAACATATTGTTAAAATTTTTATCATTAAATATGGCATGTATGCTGATATTTTTGCTGACAAAATGTGAGTAGCTTTTGCATTTGCAAAAGCTACTCACATTTTTTCAGAAAAAATACCTATTAATTAGATATTGTACTTATTAGAACAGTTAACATTTTGACGACTAACGAGCTGGTTAAGCAAGTGATGCTTTGAATAACAGGGCCCTGGAATTCTGTATACCTATTTCTTTTATGATGAGCTTGTGTAATACTGCCTGTTGTAAGATAAAGTTCAGAATAATGAAAAGATTAACTTACATTAGTTTTATTACATTTTATTCTGTTAACAATTAACTTTTTATTACATTTTATTCTGTTAACAATTACTTTAAATTCCCTTTATTCTGGTAACAGTTCTAACTAATTAAAAGGGGCTTCCATAAAATACCTGAGATTTGCTGTGTGAAAACCAACTTTATCCAGTATTTGGACAACTGTGATATCAGAGGAGTTGTTAAAGAGGAGTATATGGCGTTAACTCTGGAATATTTTTTTTTTTTTTCTCAGTAAAAACGTACATTGGTACTCACCCTGAGATGCTGCTAATTAGTACCTATTTATGGAGAAATAGAGAAAATTATCCCAGAATCATCATAACGATTCATGGGTATATGTTTTTCTTCTCCTTAATGTGACTCAGTTTGTATTACATGTATAGCACAAGATAAATGTGGTATCAGCAATTCAGTGTAAATATTTTTTTCTTATTTCTCCACAAAAACATATGTTGTGAGTACTCATTAGAAGAAGTCAGTAAAATATGTTATGGGTACTCATTAGAAGCACCTCACTGAGGTGCTTCTAATGAGTACCCACAACATATGGTTTCACGGAGAAATAACAAATATATAAGCATTTTTCAGTGGAAAGAAGTGACATCTGTAATTATGTTATGCAACTGTAATTCTACTTTCAGGATTCATTATTCTGTGTGGCTGCAGCTTTTGGTGTGTTCTACTATTAAAGATGAAGATTATGAACTTTATTCAAAGTGACATAGAAGACCTGTTGCTGACTTAACCCACTAAGTTTAAACACTAGTAGACAGCATGCTTTTCAAAATATTTGTCTTGTTTTTTGTTGTTGTTTTTTTTTACCAGAAAACAGAACCTGGCATTTCATGACAGTCATCTCTGTAGCAGATGGTTATCAAGTAATATCAAGTCTTCTTCTTGTGAAAAAAAAAAAAAAAAGAAAAAAAGGTCTGTTGTTGTGAGCTAATGTCATGGTCGGACTGTTGTTAAGCACAGTCAAACTTTGACAGCAACAGACAATATTGTAAAATACTTCTTATTTATTTTACCAAGCAAATAAGGCTGTACAATATATGTGAATCATTTGCCTAGCATAAAATTCACATAAAATGTTGAGCCTCATCTTCTCTGAAATATTTTGTAATGTCTTCTGCAACAGTGTTTAAGGGTGAAAGAGTTAATATATTTTGACATCAAGACAACTGTGTATATATATTGGCCTTCCAGAAAGAACTGCTCCTACAGTTGTATACGTCATGTTGATTCTGCATTTGATGGGTTTAAGCTTTTAAGTTTTAACCCTTTCATCCCTGAATTTTTAAAATGGACTCCTCTGTTTCTTTTAGTTTGGACACATTTTATTTTTGCAAATAGAGGTGTTAGTAAAAATGAAATAAAAAAAAAAAAAAAAAAAAAAAACAGGGCCCATTTTTTCAAAGCATTGTTAGATTAACAAGCTCATTAGTGGTCAGAATGTTAACTGTTCTAGTAAGTTCAATATCTAATTCACAGGTATTTTTGCTGAACAAATGTTAGTAGCTTTTGCAAATGCATACAGTTATTAAGGGAACTGGATTCACTTAGATTTTTGCAAATGCAAAAGCTACTCTCATTTTTTCAGCAAAAATACTAGCGTATATGCCATATTTGATGATCAAAGTTTTAATGACATGTTAACTAACAACATCGTTAGTTTTGAACAACTGGGTCTAGAATGGCAAACTATGTAGACTCTGATGAGACAGCTGAAACTGAGCCGTCTCATCTGGATCTGCTATGTTTGAAATGGTATCTGTTTTGGTCTGTAGAACTGAAATGGTTCAGTGTCATGGTTAGTCACTGAGACCAGTGTCTCATTCTCAGAAGTCTCCAAATGGTAAAAGTCAGCAAGCTTTCTAATATAGTCAAACTTCAATGGCTTGAACATCTTCGGGACCATGGAAATTTGTTCCAGACATGGGTAGTTCGAGCCACTGAGGGTTAATCATAGCACCAATAGGGAAGCAAATGGGGATATTTCAAGAAAGTATTTTTGATCTTCTATACAAAAATTGTATGTTGAGTGTACTCATTAAAATCACCTCAGTGAAGTGATTTTAATGAGTACACCAACATAGAATTTCATGATGAAATAAGAAAATTTCCCTAAAATTCCCTAAATATTTGTTTTCTTGAGCTATTTGAAGGATTTCGTAGGGACTCAAGAAGGATTTCAAATCAGCCATCGGTGTTCCAGCAATTGAGGTTCGACTGTATGTCCATAAAAAAATTTTTTCATGTAAAAATCCGCCCATATTTATTGATGTTATTTAACCCTTAAAGCGCCAATCACAACAATTGTCGTCTGCTTTGTCATCTGCTTGTGATTTTAAAAGTCATTTTTTGCAAACAGTGTGGACCCAGATCAGACTGCTCCTCTAGGCACAGTCTGATCTGGGTCCACACTGTTTGCCGGTATGCAAAAATAGGTTTGAATTTTTGCAAGAATATTCCGCAGACGACATAAACAGACGACATTTTCAGACGCAGTTTTTCTTGGCGCTTTAAGGGTTAATATAACGTAATAGCTTTAATGTTTTATCGTAATAGCTTTAATGTTTTATCAAGAGCAGTCTTTCTATCAAAACAAGAACTCAATTGTACATTTATTAAGGGAACTGGTTGCTTTTCTGCATAACAAAATCTTGGAAGGGGTTTCTTCTAAAATTGCTCCCAAGGGGAGCAAATTCTTTCCTTTTAGAATAGACACTTTTTTCAGTAGGGAAGCAAACAATTTTGACAGCTGTCTCCCCTGATAGTGTATTTATTCACTATAATATCTGCATATGGTGAAAGTCTAGTGAGGGAAATTTCTCCAGGAAAACAATCTCATGGAAATCATTAAATCACCTTGCTGGGGTGATTATAATTAGTACCCATATATGTTTCCATGGAGAAATAAGAAAAATATTTTGATATCTCTGTGACCTGGAGTATGCAGGGTTCCATAGCTCAGTCTCTAGCAGGTCTGATTGCAGATCCCGGAGTCACAAGTTTAAATCCCAGCTCAGCCACATATTTTTCATGGAGATTATGTAATATTTTCTGCAGTCATTCTTTCCCTTTTGCAAATTCAAGAAGGGCAGTTGTCAGTTTCTTGTGAAAGTATGTGCATAAGTACTGTTTACCACTTAGAGGACTAAATCCTGCCTAATAAAGTGTGAGTACATGTAGATGGACTGACTGGCTCCACATTACTTTAACAAGAGTTGACTGGACTGTAAAACTCCCACTCATGTGGTTTTACAGTCCAGTCAACACTGGACTGTCTGAGTGCTGTCTAATGTGTTACTGAGCTGGACTGGGCAAAAGATGGACATTTGATATATGCAGACAGGCTGAAGGAATGTATAGTCAAACCTGTCTCTTAGGGAATGGCTATAATTGGTTGCTTAAGGCTGGTACTTCCTGAATACAGATTGATTTATATTGAGACTGCTATTTTGGAATGTGGAATTTTTAGTATCAAGACAAGTTTTTGTTTAATAGAGGCTGTCTTTTGGACAGATTTGACTATATAAGATATACAGTCTTAAATGGGCCTTGTATTTCTTGAACTGGTTCAAATATTAAGTTCTTGCAGGTGAGAAAATATGAATGTTCATTGTCACTGGTTGTATCAGTAGAAATGATTGTTGATATTGCCTGTATGTCATATAAAGCAATTAAAATGGAAATTAATGATTTTGTTTGTGTTACAATTTGTCTTATTCAAAATGATAATTTAGCTATAGATCTAGATAAGAAGGATATTCAGTTAAATATTTTTCTTATGTCTCCACAAAAACATATATGTTGTGCCCGAGCATTAGAAGTCCCTCTGCAAGTGCATTAATGAATGTCCACATAATAATTTTATTTTATTTTTATTTTTTGTTTTTGGACGGCTTTTTCATGGATGTTCAGGCGGGCAGGCGTCGGGCATCAGGCAGGCGTACGGCTTCGTTCGAGGTTTACCTTTAGATTAACCTTTTTTCAAAGTGCATGCAAACTGTCTCGTAAGGATTTGCCTGAAATGTCAAATCCGTTGTTTTTTTCTGACAAAATTGAACTTTTTTTTTTTCAAATTGTATGCTGAAATTTTTACAAAGCATGCAAAGCAATAAGGAAGGTTGTAGCACGCAAGTTCTGTATTGGTGCTGTAAACATAACAACCACTCAAGACTTTTAGCTCTTTTATAGGTCTGTATTTTTAAATCCAAACACAGAGGTCTAATAACTTAACTACAATATATTTATCTAGTTTATTCATAGAAATCAATCTGCAACTGTATACAATTTAAAAAGCATGTACGTTTTGATCTTTGTCTTGAGAAAATTTATCTCAGGCCATTTGCGACCCACAAAACCCCATCTGAGGTGCATCTTGTGAGAATAGTTTTTGCCAACAGTAAAGGTCTAGATAAGCCTGATCGTCAGCACAGTCTCATCACGGTCTTTTTTTGTCCATTCTACACTGTCCAGTTATTCTTTAAACTTACAGTGAAGCCCCGGAAAGACCACAAGATGGTTCAAACCTGTCCAGTCTTCTTATGTCACCCATTTTTGGATGGTCAGTTAATATTAGAGTACACATATCATCACGAAAACATGTAATTTTGACCTTAAACCCCAGTTTTATATACCCCTGGGGTTTACAGGGGGTATACATTTTCTTATTTCTGCTCAAAAACAGAGATGGTGGGTACTCGTTACAACTGCCTCGTCATGGTTCTAATGAGTACCCACAATCTATGCTATGAGCAGAAATATGAAATGTATAAGAATTTTTATCTGAAAAATTTCAATTTGTGGTGGTAAAATTTTCAGTATATTTGAATAGGCATGTTTTCATAATGATTTGAGCTGGTGCTGTTTAGAGGTATACTCACTCTGACATGTGTAACTGAACAAAATAAACACTTTGCAGCCAATGACTGTTCAGACTGATAGACTGGTGTTGGCATTTGTTTTGGTCACAGGCCATAAGATTTGTTTTCTCTGGGCATGTATCGTACATAAATTTGTAAACGGAACTTCAAACTGCTAACAAATGCATGACAATGTTGTACACCAACATGTTTTAACTTAAACATGAATTGTAACATACAAAAATTCCTGTATGCTTAGTGTCTTTTAGGATGTGCAAGAAAACGTTTTATAAGAACTCTACCCAAATTTCTCAGTACGAAAACATGCCTATTCAAATATATAGAAAATTTTAATTCCAAAAACTGAAATAAATCGAATAAAAAACGCTGATATTTTTTATATTTCTGTTCAAAACATAGATTGTGGATGCTCTTTAGAACGGCCTCAGCAAGGCAGTTCTAATGAGTACCCAAATCTATGTTTTTGAGCAGAAATAAGAAAAATAATGTATACCCCTGTAAACCCCAGTTTTACTATATAAATGTGGGGTTTAAGGGGGTCAAAATTATATAGGCGTGTTTTCATGTTGTATGGTAGAACTGAAGTGAAAAATGAATAAATAAATAAAAAGTAAAAGTATTAAGATAAGAGCCATAGCATGCAAAAATGTACCAGTACCTTCTAATGTGTGCCTATCAAAGACTCAAATCAGCCTGCACATCTGCACAGTCTGATTAGAGTTTGTTGTCTGCATGAAGAAATTTTGCTTTCTTAGTTACCCATATTTGCGCCCAGGAAATATTCTGAACAGACCCCATGAATGTCATTACAAAAACATGCCTATACAAATATACTGACAATTTTGCCACCAAAAAATGAAATTTTTCAGATAAAAAATTCTGATATTTTTCATATTTCTGCTCAAAACATAGATTGTGGGTACTCATTAGAACTGCCTCAGCGAGGTGGTTCTAACGAGTATCCACAATCTATATTTTTGAGCAGAAATAAGAAAAATAATGTATACCCCTCTAAACCTCTAAAAAATGGGGTTTGAGGGGGTCAACATCATATAGGCATGTTTTCGTGATGTGCAGGCTGATCTGAATTTTCGCTGGGCGTACATCTCCGAAGATATGTTTTTATGACAGTGTGACTCATGCATAAAATGTAAACCTTTCATGATTATATTGGTGTAAATGAGATGAAGTAAAATCATCACATGTGACCTAAACTTTGGCACAAATAGTAGTTTTCAAAGTTTAAAGTAAATAGTTGACTTTAAAAATATATAAGATATTTATACAAAGATAAGCACTAGCATAAAAAATCAGTTTAGAAATATCAGCTCTAATGGCATGCAAGGTACAGAATTTTTAGGCATTTTTGTGGATTAAGTGAAATGAAAAAAAACAATTTCCTCTTCTAAAAACCTACCATAAATTGAGACCACAAGTTTTCTGCAAAACCAACTTTTACAATAAATCATTAAACATCTGGTACAGCTGAAAAGCTGATCAAACAAGAAAATGTGTATTTCCATACTTTAAACAGCTTTCAATTATACTTTAACACTTTAAATTTTGATTTTAGAGAGCATTATCAGTTTTCTTGCAAATGTTCAAATACACTACAACCTCTTTATGACACGTTTCCTTATAACACTGTTTTGGATATAACATGGTTCAAAGATGGATCCCAAAAATGTATAGATTATATTGAAAAATGACCATAAATGGTCATTTTTCAATATACTCTATACATTTTTGTTTGGATATAACACAGTTGTTTAACTAACAAGGTTTAGGCTATGGACCCAAAGAATAGTGTTATAAAGAGGTTGTGGTGTACTTCTATATGTTTTGGATAATTGCCTCAGAAAAATAAAAACATCATGATTATAGATTGCTAATTCATATGAGCCACAATGTTAGAAAATGTACTTTCAGGCATGTGCCCCCATTCACGTGGTGATCAGAACCTTTACTGAGCACATTTTACATAGTCAAAAATGCCAGGGTTTTTCATGCTGACAAAGAAGACAACAGAATGCAGTGATACACAGGCTGATTTAAGTCTTCATTAGGCACACATGCCCGAAGGTAAGTTTGTGGTCCATCTGTAAACAATGAAAGCCCAGACTAAGTTCAACAGTACCCAAAGAATCTGTAGGAGAAAGTGAAGAGTGTTGACTACCACATTAAAAGGAAAGAATTGGCTCCCTGGAGAACAAATTTCCTTTTAGAATAAGACACATTTTTACAATTGCCCTTTTTGAAAGTGTATCAATTTCCCTTTTATATTTTTCAAGAACATTTTATATACTACTCACATTTTGTCTCCTTGTGAAAAACATGCAAGGAAAGAAACATGAAACAAATTATGAAAACAATGAGACAACACTTAACAAACCATTCCAAAACTCTCCTGTCTGAATATGAGTTAACTACAGAAACATTTTGGTAAGAGAAATCTACATCTAAACAAGAGCACCATATTTACCACATTTTTCAGGACATACAGGCCTGAGCAAACTGTAGACCCAGATACGATGCCACGGAATTCGGTATCTTATCAGCTCCACAGTTTGTTACTCATCCACCAGATGTCAGAGCAGTAGTAAAATTGACTTGCTGAAATGGTAGGACAAGTTTGGTAAGGAATTAGGTTGTCCCAAAATTAAAGGTAAATAGGGTACATGTTAAAGTATGGTGATTTATGATGCATGAAATAAACATGTATAGGCCATGCCAAATTAACTTGGTCTTTGAATGACCCAAAACAATGGTTCAAGCAGACTGATTTTTAATATTTTTTGTGGTGCTGCATGAGGTAAAACCAGAGACTCAATTACCTTACTACGAACTCTAAAATGTGGAGGCTAAGATTAGATAGCACATCTGTGCAGACTGATCAGAGTATTTATTGTTTATCCAGAGAAACAATGACTCTACTACTGAAGACTACTGATGAAAAACTAAGTCCCAGGAAGACAGATCTTGACATGTTCTCTGTTTGAAGGTGCAGGTAGCTCCCAGTACGTTTGATCAACCTAATCTTATAATGTCAGCTGTATTTACACTAAATATTTGCATACACATGCTTGAGCAAACAGTGAGTACCAGTTCAAGTTGCTCCTGTTGGAACATTTTATTCAAGGTGTGCACTGTCAGTGTCAACACTTTTTACTCACATGCAAGTAGTCAAATGGACTTCAGATTTGAGTATAAATACAGGTAAGCACAGTACGTGAATATTTAGGGTAATGGTACCTGAAATGGTTGATTCTGTTTAAATTAACACTCTATCTTGGTGCCAACCTTCATCTCAAAAGCAAGTTTGATCTTTTGTTTTGAATCATGACTGTGATGACCGAATGACTAATTTGGGATTGCCTCAATGAAAAATGATTCCCAAAATGATGCTGCATATATTTGAGCATAATCACGGTGATGATAGTATTGATGTAATGGAAAAATGAATGGCGTCTGGAAAGGTAAATTTGTCTTGGGATTTGAAAATGCAAATGCAAGGCATATATATGTGACATCGCCCAATGTTGCATCACGAAAACATGCCTATATAATTTTGACTCTCTCACCTCAGTAAACCTCAGTAAAACTGGGGTTTACAGGGGTATACATTATTTTTCTTATTTTTGCTCAAAAACATAGATTGTGGGTACTCGTTAGTACCGAGTCCCCACAATCTATGTTCTGAGCAGAAATATGAGAAATATCAGAGTTTTTTGTCTGAAAATTTACCATTTTTGGAGGTGAAATTTTCTATATATTTGAATAGGCGTGTTTCCGTAACGGATAAAAAATCTTTGATTCTCCCTAGAACAATAAATTATCTTCCTTCGTTTTAACAGTTTCTGCTTTTTTCATAACATTTATCTTACTGTCCCAGCACATGGGCTGTTCAATAACAACCTTTTTACAGTGTACCTTTTGATGTATTACATAGTGGATGCGATTGAGTATCTTGTACACAGAAGCTAAGTTCGTGTCAGACACAGTGAACCCTCGCTACAATGACAGCGTTTGTTCCCATATTTGTAGGCATTAAAATTGAATTTACAATTGTAAAGAAAATTAAATGAGCAGAACGATGTGTTAGAAAGGCCTGGTTTTATTCATGTATCCCCATAGAACATATGTTATGGATATTTGTGAGAATCGCTTCAGTAAGGCAATTCTAAAAAATAACCAAAACATATTTTTCTTGCATAAATTTGGATAAACTGTCAAAACTTGAGTGAAGCTTTCATGCCAGTAAAATTATCATTATATTGAAGTTTGTCATTCTATGGAGTGTCTGTATAAAGGGGTTGACTGTATTTGTTGTTTTGATATTTATATTCTGCTTCTGGGAGGTAGTATGAACTTGTGCAGATGTGTCACTTTGCCTGCTTGGGTAGATAAACAGAAACTGGTATGATAACTAGAATGGTCAATGATCAACAACAATCCTCTCACACAATGGGTGGATGAAAATGTTCATATAAGGAAGTGACAGTCCCAGGGGTTATTGGAATATACACCAACCAATGATACCTATGGATAGCCTATATAATGACTTCAATAATGCAGTTGACCATCTTAATTATATAATTTTGATTTGAAAAAGACATTAAGCATATTTGCCCAAGTATTTGGACACCTAAACTCCTTACCATACTTGTCCTACAATTAAAAAAAAAAAAGTAAGTTGTAGTTGCTGACGGGTCTAAAACCGCTGGATAAAAGGCAAACAATGTAGACTGATCAGATTACATGATCTGCAGAATCTGATCTTGGTCCACACTATTTGCCCAGGCCTGTCTGTTTGAATACTTAGGGCAAATGTGCTATAAATTAATTTCAGTATGAGAAATGTGTAAAATTCAAAATTTTCAGGGCCCAGTTGTTGAAAGCATCGTTAGCTAAACGAGTCGTTAATGATAAAGTCGTTAACTGTTGCAGCTAAGGTATTTTCAAATACATGTACATTCATATGTTTGTTGCAAAAATGTACTCACATTTTTCAGCAAAATATATCAATGTATTTGCCACATTTTAAGACAGAAATTGTAACATCACCTTAGCTAACAACTTCGTTAAGTTTTGAACAACTGGACAAACATGGTTACTTAATCTTAACTTTTAGCACTTTCCAGGCAGACTCAGAAACTATGACACGCAAGTGATATCTATCTATCAAGTTAATTTTTACTGACAATGCGGTTTGGAGTTAAGCTTAAATGCTCTCCTTTAGATTGCACATATTTTGAAATCACCTTCCTAGTTAGCACTCTACTTAAATCTATTGCGGCTCATTATTTGCCCGTCAGAATTCATGTCGGACAGTTAATGGTCTGATATATATTAAAGTAGAATTCTAGCTGGGTTTAGATTTGCAATAGAAAATAGGTTTGGTATCCAACAATGTACACGTATGATGTCGTTAAGGGGTAATTATGGGCATATGGGATGATTCTTGGTGCGTTTTACGTTGGCCTCACAATTAGTTACAGGATAGGAAACCAAACAGTCCTTATTCATAGAATAATAGGATATAGGTAGTATAAGTTACAGCATGCAGATATCTGGAAACATGTAGTAGTAATGTGTTAATGACATGCATGGCAGGAGACAAAATGTTTCCATGGATTCTACAAACAATCGTGTAAGGCAACATGAGGAAAGAGTCCTTATTTCATATGCAAGCAGCAAAGTTCCAAATCAGCTGGTGCAGATATGCAGAATCTGATCGGGCCTTAGTTTCCCGCTCTCAGAACAAATGAGAAATTATCGTTGATCAGAAACAGTGGTGACCAGACTGTACAGGTATGCAGGTTGATCTGGACATTCAATGTTCGTATATAGCACAAGGTCCCTTTTCTGATGTGGTTCATCAAATGCGGTCTTAAGTGGAAAAAATCCACGGTTATAGTTCTTGTACGAGGTCAGAAATATGAAAAGGGATTTGATATTATATGGGAGCAAAACATGTCTTATATGAGGTAAGAAACATGAAAAGGGATTTGATATTACATGTATATGGGAGCAAAACATGTCTGGACCAGCTTGTCAGTATAATAATCAGGGCCCAGTTGTTCAAAGCTAACGATGTCGTCAGTTAACGATTCGTTAAAATTTACATCAAGTGATACGCAAATATGTTGAAATTTTTTGCTGAAAAAATGTGAGTAGCTTTTGCAGTGCAAAAGCTACTCACATTTTTTCAGCAAAAAATATCAGAATATTGTGTATTGAATCTGCTAGAACAGTTAACGAAATGACCCTTAACGAGCTCGTTAAGCTAACGACGCTTTGAACAACCGGGCCCAGGCTGAAATGGACCATCACTTGCTTTATATGACTGATAGCCCCTATAAATGTACATTGTAGAGTATATATTTTAGATGAGCTGTTAGAGATATTGACATTGTGACGTCTATACTGAATATCTTGTTACAGAGATTATGATGTTGTACTAAAGATTGCTATGTATACCCTGACTGTGTGTACATTCTAGACGGCCTTGCGATGGAGATTTTACAGTATTTGTGTATCTGTGCGTTCAAGACGGTCTTGTTCTACATTATCTTGCGCATAAAGCCATGATGGTTAATCTCCCATTCCAAACAATTCTACTGTTGACCATTCCGAGGTGGTATTTCTGTTGCAGTTCCTTTTTGTTTTGTTTGTTCTGTTTTTGTCGCTGTGTTGTTCTGTGATATCAGTTTGTATCATTCCTATCATATTCAGGGCCTTGGGGGCTGTATTCCGTGATTATGACATTTTCTCCTGGGTATTCCAATATTTATACTATTAGATATATTGACATTGTGTGTACATTACAGAGTATCTTGTCATAGAGATTCAGACACTGTATATAGTTTCTAGGTTATCTTGTTTACACTGTGACACTGTGTGTGTATTCTAGATGATTTTTCCTAGAGGTCTAGACATAAGGTGTTATGATTCTGATATACAGTCCACATGACATTTATTATTGATATCATGACATTATGCATACATTACAAATGGTTATGTGCAGTCTGGATGACATTGTGTGTACATTTTAAATGGTCTTATTTACATCCTGCCATTGTACGTATTCATAATGATCTTGTTGTAGAGACAATTACACGATGCAAATGTCTTTGCAACAAGATATTCGGGAATACATACGAATGGACAGGGCATCTACCATGAGATCTTATAAAATATACATAACGTGTATATATTCAAAGTGATTGCATCACAGAAACTCTGACACTGTGTGTGCGTTGTAGACTGTCTTCAAAGAGACTATCACATTGGGAGTCATACAATATAATCTTGTTGAGAGTCTAGCTAACATTGCCTGTGCATTATAAATTATCTCATCATAGAGAACAAGACATTGTGCGTTGTAAACGCACTTCTTGTACAGATAGTGATGTCGGGTAGTCAATCTTTATGATCATATCGAGTTCCTGACTGTGCTGTGCATTATAAATGATCTCATCATAGATACTGTGATAATGTGTGAATCCGAGATGGTCTTGTTGTTGAGACAGTGATATTTAGTAAACATTCTAGAAGACTCTGTCATAGATAATGTGATACTGTGGTAGACTGACGATTACCTTATCATAGAGATCCTGGCATTGTTTTGTATTCTGAATTGTGTATATTCTAGAGGGTCCTTAGTAGGTTACTTAGTAGGTCTTGACCTTAACCGTCTAAGTGCAGATTAAAAGATTCTGACTGGGTATGTGTGAGCAGCCCAAGGGTACTGATTAATGTGGATGTTTTTCATGATTTCAATTCTAGTAAATTTAGACACAAATTAAATAATAAGTAAAAAAAATAATATGAGTTTTTTAGCATGTGCTACTTTTTAGAAAAAATGCAAACATATAATAAAATTGAAAGAAAGATATAGATGTATGCATCATCACTTTGATGAGCTATGATAATACTGTTTTATTTACAAATTTATACAGAACTAGCTTATTATTTCTATATTACAAGAAAGCCCCATTCCTTATTTTACAAATACAAAATGACATATAACATTGCTAAATTTGCAACTTTCTAGAATACACTCCAGTAACATAACACTATAGACATAGGCATATGAATAACAGCAACACTTTGCCATGAATTCATCTCACAAGACAAGCTTGACAAGATGCGAGCCGCAGCATGAGAAAAAGTACATTATTGCGTTCAATAAGCGAAGACCCGGAACAGCCTATGTAGTCATTCAAGTCTGTTCAACATCACGAAAACACGCCTATTCAAATGTATAGAAAATTTCACCTCCAAAAACTGAAAATTTTCAGGTAAAAAACTCTGATATTTTTCATATATCTACTTAAAACATAGATTGTGGGTACTCGTTAGAACCGCCTCGGCAAGGCGGTTCTAACGAGTACCCACAATCTATGTTTCTGAGCAGAAATAAGAAAAATAATGTATACCCCTGTAAACCCCAGTTTTACTATATAAAAGTGAGGTTTAAGGGGGTCAAAATTACATAGGCATGTTTTCGTAATGAAAACCTTCGCTTTTCATCAATAAAACTTTGTTCTATAGTATTTAATGATTCTGTAAGCGGACAAGGAAGTCCAAGATCAGACTGTATTAATGTAGATGCTGACTTAAATGTTTGTTATACATGTAGGTTGGCCATTTGTCATGTTGCGGCACGTATAATGAATATGGAATTATTAATGTTTGCTGCAGTTCCAAAACTATTATTACACATTTCATACTTGATATATCTTGTAGGAGTCATTTTACACTAAAGTCTGCAATTGGAAACTGTGCGTAGAAACGCCCCACTCACGGATCTATATATAATGTCCAAACCAAGTTCTGTACATGGGTCATGCCAAGCGAATTTATCTGCTACAGCCATGCAAACTACAGTCTCAGAACAAACTGTGCTGATAAGCGGTCTCCTCAAGGTCTTTTCTTGTCACTTATCTGCGCATTGAAAACTTTCTCCGTTTAATTTAAGGTGAATGAATACAGATTGGTACGTCTTCCGCCATTTTCATTAAGGGAGATAAGTGTAGGTACTTCCTGTTGTCTTTCCTGCACACTAAAATGCAAGTGAATACAAGGCCTTTCTGAAACGGAGTTAAAAGGAAAGATTTTGCTCCCAAAGGGAATGAATCTTTCCTTTCAAAGATACACCATTTTAGGGTGGTAGCAAAACAATTGGACAGTTACTTGATCCTGGAAGTCTAATTGTTCGTCTTAAATAGCCTGTGACGAACTATCTGGCAGCCTTCATTGCATAAGCTATAAACCTCCGAGTGCCTAGTTTGACCCATTTTTTTTCTTTATGACAACATCTCAAAGCACCAACGTCCTTTGCAATAATAGTTTTGGATAACTAAATGAATATCTTTCTATGCATTATCATTATTTTAACAATTTTCGAAATAGTCACAGGTTTCGTTTAGATCACTTCTTTTCATGGCCACGTAATACTTTCTTGATAAACTCTGAAATAAAAAAAATACAAAATGCTGAGGAATCCTTTAACCTTAGAGGAACACCAAAGACCCAGGCCAGACTACATGTACATTTCATCAGTGTCTGGCCTTGAAACTTTGATTTTCTCTACTTTGATGTCATCAGGTTTAATCTGACAGGGTGACGGATATGCTTCAGTTACTTCGATTGAGGTCTTTGAACAGATGATAGCCGATGCTGGCCTCTGTCATGACCTGGTTGCTATTGACTTACCAACACTTGTCTAGCACTACGAGATTTTCTAGACAGACACATGCCCTTTTATTCAGACAGATCCATATTTCAAAAACCCTTCCTAACCATGAAATAGACTCGGCTGCACCCAAAGTTGTACTTTTGTCGGACCGGAAACCTGTCGACCTGGCGATTGGTGATGTTATCCACTTCATGTCATGTGTTTGCACAAGTATTTGTGTTTGCACACCTTTTGACGGGACTTGATGCACCTCGTAAGTTTTCTTCATTATTACAAGACAGTTTATGTGACTTTCTGTTTGCTTTTCTACAAACCAGATCCTTTTGGAAAATGGGTCTACTCTAAAAGCAAAGATTTTACTGCCAATGTAGTCCCCTGTTCAGACGTTCAACAGTTATCTCCCTGCCATTGTAACCATTAACGTTAACTTGCACTGCGTTCTCAGTCTGATTAATGATACTTAACCGTTTTTAAATTATCATCTTAAACCATTTCAAATTATCATCTTTAAATTATTTTAAATTATCGTCTTTTAAACATTTTAAATGAACGCCTTTGAAACACATTCATCAGTTTTATTCCTGCTGTTGTCAAATATTTTATCCATTAATACAGCAATAACGTTGCACCTGCACATAATCTCCTCTAGGGACGAAGCATGTTAGATAGACAATATATTTGAAAAAAAAAAAGTTAGACAGGTTTCTCCGAACGACCCGTCATGAGAAATGGGGTCTATTACCTGAGACTAAGCTCCATTAATCTTAGTTATGGCAGATGAGGGCAACCACAATCCAGACCAGCCTGTGTAGACATGGTCTGATCAAGACTAATCCTGCCGCCATTTCGAAAACACGCCTATTCAAATATATTAAAAATTTTACAACCAAAAATGGAATTTTTTCAAATAAAAATTCTTATATTTTTCATACTCCTGCTCAAAACATAGATTGTGGGTACTCGTTGGAACCGCCTCTGTGAGGCGGTTCTAATGAGTGCCCACAATCTATGTTTTTTTAGCAAAATAAGAAAATAATGTATACCCTTGTAAACCCCAGTTTTACTATATAAAAGTGGGATTTAAGGGGGTAAAAATTATATAGGCTTATTTTCGTGATGGCTAACAGAATCACTTGGTACTACAGAACACCTCTACAATACCACATTACGCAAACATGCCTATTCAAATACACTGAAAATTTTACCACCCAAAAAAAAAATGAAAATTTTCAGATAAAAAATTCTGATATTTTTCAAATTTCTGCTCAAAACATATATTGTGGGTACTCGTTAGAACCGCCTCGGCGAGGCGGTTCTAACGAGTACCCACAATCTATGTTTTTGAGCAGAAATAAGCAAAATAATGTACACCCCTGTAAACCCCAGTTTTACTATGTAAAAGTGGGGTTTAAGGGGGTCAAAATCATATAGGCATGTTTTCGTGATGAGCACAAATGCTCATTGGTAGAGTGTCCGCTTTCTGTACGTGAGGTAGTGGGTTTGATCGCTGATCAAGTCCTACCAAAGACTTAAAAAAAGTACTAGCTGTTCTTTCATTTGATGTTTAGCGATAATTATGAAGAGATATGAGTCTGAACTGGTCAGATTGTTTGTCAGTAAAATGTAGAATATTATGTCATGTGTCTGGGGCATGCCATGTCAGTAAGCATTGGGCATTGAATCCCTGTCACATTCAGACACCGTCGCGATATGACTTAGACTGTTGGCCACATGACTGAAATATTGTTGGAAGCAATGTAAAACCGGAATAAAACAAACAATTACTTCTACAAAGAGCAAATGGCCTCATCAGAGTCCGTGTACGCATAGGATCTTGGAATTTGTTGACCACACATGCCTTAAGTTGAAATTTTTTCTCATGACAGTGCTCAAATAAGCCACAGCTTGAAATAATATAGTTTTAGATAAGCGCAGCGAAGACTGATCAGATTTCATGAATGCACAGACTGAACGTCCGAAGATATATTTTATTACACCGTGTCTCATATAAATGTATTGAGTAGGTGAACATAAAACTGGACGATGATGATACACAAAGTGTGGGAATGTTTTCTCTGTTCATACTACGAGAGATGTTCGAAATGAATTGCTTATTTCTATCTGAAGACTTCAAATTTCAAGTTAGCCCAAAAGTACTCATTTCATGCCCTCGAAGTACTCCCTGTGGCTAGAAATGCAAAGTTTCAGCCGATGTATCCACTTCTTGAAGGCGTCACGATACGCTGATTTGGGCACAGTAATAAGGTACTGATGAATGGCAGATCCAAGTGCCTGTCGGGACTGGTATTTCCGCCCAGCAAGGAATGCTTTCAATTTCGGAAACAAAAAGAAATCACATGGGGCAAGGTCTGGGGAATACGGGAGGTGAGGCAAAACAGTTACTTTTTCTTTCTTCAAAAACGCCGTAACTATTGCGGAGGTATGAGCTGGGGCATTGTCATGTAGAAGACGGACATGTTTAAAACCAGTGGCAGGGCTTCGTTTCTGATAATACTTTTCAGTTTCTTCAGTACTACGTCTTTTAGTACTTTCCGGTGATGCTTTTGCCCTTTTTCACTGGCACTTTTATTGCGACTCCTTCACCAGAGAAGAAGATTGCATACAAAACCTTCTTTGTACTCAAAGAACGTTTGGCAATTATTGGGCGTTTGCTGTGTTTAGTGACCCAGATCTTATTGCTAACCTTTCTGACGGGCTCAAAATAATGGACCCAGGTTTCATCACCTGTGACGACATTGGCAAACTGCTTTTTGTCATATTCTGGAAATATTTGAAGCAGCTTTTTGGCCACTTTAACCCGTTGCCTCTTTTGCTCGTCTGTCAACAGATGTGGCACCCATCTAGCAGAAATCTTTCTGATTTTCAAATGCTTCTTCAAAATAAGGTGAACCGTTGAAAGTGATATGCCTACCTTTCGTGCAATATCACGAACTGTAAATCTGGCATCTCCTTCAATGATTTCCTTTATTTTGGAAACGATTTCTTTACGAGATGCAGATTTTGGCCTACCTGATTTTGGTGCATTTTTTATGGACTCTACACCAGTTTCAAATTTCTTTTTCCACCGCCGAACTGTGTCATAAGACACACAAGAAGGTCCAAAAGCAGTAGAAATTTCAGTCATCAGCTTCTTCAAAGAACAACCAAGTTTTGAGCGAGCTTTGATGTAAGCCCATATTTTATCTTTTTTGTCGACGCTTCTACCAACCATTTTTATTGCAGTGGTCAATGACTGCGTGTATTCAAATGGCAAATTTTATGTCTTACACTTAGTAAGTGTACATTTATATACCATTGTGTAGATATTGAATAACCCTATACAGGTATGTATTGGTTTTTATCGTGCCCCACGTGGATATCGAGCTAGAGGACAATAAGCAATTCATTTCGAACATCTCTCGTATATTCTAGAGCAATGAACAGTCTCAATATTGCCTTCCTTTCTATTCTCCAAACTGAAAACAACTGATGTGGCCAATTTTCTGGGTCAAACTAGCTAATTTGGGCCAATTATGGCTCATCCGTGACCCTCATATAAATTTGCAAAACTTTTTGGAGGGGCTCAGTGATCACAAATGAGCAGAAAATATAAACTACACTATATTGCAATACGGGGAGACGTTTTACATAGTCTCACCTGTTGCACAGTCATATAGCATCACGAAAACATGCCTATATAATTTTGACCCCCTTAAACCCCACTTTTATATAGTAAAACTCGGGTTTACAGGGGTATTCATTATTTTTCTTATTTCTACTCAAAAACATAGATTGTGGGTACTCGTTAGAACCGCCTCGCCGATTTTGGCCTACCTGATTTTGGTGCATTTTTGATGGACTCTACACCAGACTCAAATTTCTTTTTCCACCGCCGAACTGTGTCATAAGACACACAAGAAGGTCCAAAAGGCGGTTCTAACGAGTACCCACAATCTATGTTTTGAGCATAAATATGAAAAATATCGGAGATTTTTATCTGAAAATTTTCAGTTTTATGGAGGTAAAATTTTCAATATATTTGAATAGGCATGTTTTCGTAATGGGGTGTGCTCAATTCCTCAATGACCCATTCCTTTTAAAATCTATTTATCTTCACGACAGGTGTTGTGTGGCGGCCAAAAAAAAAAAAAAAAACAAACAAACGAACAAAAAATCGTTTTCCCGTACTTCACTGTAATGTGGTATATATTTTCTTGTCCTTTGTTATCATTGTGGCAATCAATGATTTAAATTTCATATATGAGGATCGCTGATGAGGTTTATTCGCCGAAACTAGCTAGAACATATTTCAACTGATTTAAGTTTTGTCAGTAAGCTCTTTATTCAAAGGGCTCATTCCTTTCAGAATCTACTGTTACTATATATTTACCTTCAAATTTAACATTGCCATCTAAATCTGGGGTAGTATCTGTATCTGTCATTATTTCATCCATCTCTTTGTCCGATAATCGCTCTCCTGAAAGAACTTAATACAATATTTATCTGAAATATTCGGATACCATAACCCCGGTTCGCTTAAAGGCTCCCAAGGTAGGTCAATGCATCAAAGTGAAAACATAAAAATCGAATTAATCACTATAATAAACAGACGAGTACTCATGGTTAATTCTACTGTACGCCAGAGTAAATGAAAACCAGTAGTTGAACCACGGCGGGCCAAGCCAAAGACATATCGTCAAGCCCCAACCCACTGGTTAAAGTTTTACGAAGAGGCCGTCATTGAGTCTGAGGCCCGAACCGCCGTCGTGCAACTGAAGAGTGAAGCATAGCCATCAGCAATGATTGGGCTGACAACTACTACAGTCTGCCGCATAATATCCAGGCTATAGCCAATTCTTTTATAATGTTTAATAAGTTTTCTGAATTGCTCCGAAAAGTTAGATTTTCCTACAATTTTTCTAAATCTGTAGACTAAGTCACCGTAAAACTTTGGTTCTGATTTACCTTGTTACACCATGATCAGGGTCAGTAAACACTCATCGAGTTATACCTACCCATAGCTGTCAGCATGTGCATCATCTCGCCAGCCGTGATGTAACCTTGACCTTCTCGATCGAATGATTTGAAAGCTTCACAAAACTCAGCGTAAGACCCCGTGTCTTCTATTTTGAGGATTGATTTAATTATTGGCAGGAATTCTTCGAAACTGTACTGCTTTTCACCTGTAAATGCAAATAAAATCTATACAAAAAGGTTGCTCTGGGGAAAATGCAACTCATAAAAGAACGAAAATCGGAATCAATGTTTATTGAGACTCTTCATATGACAGCAATGTACATGTAGATTGCAGGGCTGAATATTAGAAAATCGGAGAATTAGTTTGATTTCTATATAGAACACTAAAAACGAAAGAGATTGACTGACAGCTCGACAGATAGAGGGAACTAACGGAAAAAAGAAACAATTACAAAGAAGTATGGTACACTAATCTTCTTTCCGCACCTCATTTATGCTGATACGACAATTCTGCAGAAGCGAACATTTTCTTCACTCTTACGATATCGCGATCGCTCTTCGCATATGGCATTTTGCCGGGTTTTCTCAGTGCTCCAGGTAAGGTTTTGGTACAATGTGTAACTGAATCCCTGCTTTAACCCTTTCAGCCTGACAGATCAAAACAGACTCCTGTGTAAACAGTGTAGATCCAAATGAAACGGCTCGTAACTGGCCGTCTCATCAGGATATACAATGTTTGTCATTGCCAATCTATTTTTGATTTTAGACTGAAACACCGAATGGCGTTAGTGAATATGTCCAAATTCGAAGACGGACGAGTCCACTTCAGAAATTCAGGGATGAAAAAAATTAATGCTGAAATGCACATCTGAAATGCTTAACTCTTAAGGGAATAATAGGAAAAGAACAAGCAGGAGGCGACAATGCGATAGATCAGACGGGACAAGTAAATACAAAAGGAAGTAAGAACAAAGAGACAGAAGATTTTTTTATTAAAAAAATCATTGCAACTGAAGTGCTGGATCTTCGAGATCTGGGTCTTGAATGTTTTGAGCAACTCTGCCGAGCATGTCTGAAAAGGGAGTTGGTTCGGCTGCAATATTTGCCCCCACTTGACGATACTGATGTCCTCGTCTCCTTTGGAAACAAGATTATCATTGATCTAATACAGCTTTCGCAGCATTGAATCTGTGCGTCTCTGAGAGATCTCCCGTCCAGACTATGCAGTATTTCGGTGCAACTTTATCTTTGTTTTGACATGTGTGACGAGCAGAGACCAGAAGATGCGATATTTGATAGCACATTTTACCATTATCTTGTCTTAAGAAGCCTTATGTTTTATTTGTTCTGTATTTCCAAAGGATCCCTCCTTTAGAAAGTTTTATAATCGGAGCAGCTGTAATTAAGTGCTTGTCTTGACATCACGAAAACATACCTATATAATTTTGACCCCCTTAAACCCCCTTTCATATAGTAAAACTGGGGTTTACAGGCGTATACATTATTTTTCTTATTTCTGCTCAAAACGTAGATTGTTGGTACCCGTTAGAACCACCTCGGCGAGGCGGTTCTAAAAATACACACAATCTATGTTTTGTTCAGAAATATGAAAATATCAGATTTTTTTTCTGAAAACTTTCAGTTTTTGATGGTAAAATTTTTAATATATTTGAATAGGCATGTTTTCGTAATGAGGCCGTAAAACGTCACCCCATACTTCGATAAAGTGCTGATACCATTAAACTTTCCGGTTCTATGGGCCTATTGGAATCATATATTATATGCAGAAATAGACTTCCGCTCATTCTGCTGAGATGTGAGGGATGTTTGCATTTTTCATTATTCTCCATGAATAGACGCAATCAAACCGAGTCTGGTCATTTCTGATTTTGATTTTGTTTCTGTATTTCCTTCATCGACATGCCCACTTCCATGTGGAAATGCCTAGAGGTAGTAATAATTACTTCAACTAATGAAATGTACTAGTAGAGAAATGTATCATGTTTTCACAATATAGTAAATAGTGATGGCAATGTAAAAGTTCTCCTTCGACACTATTTGAAAATTTTGACCTACGATCTGAGCCTTTGCGGAAAGTTCGTTGTCAACTACTAAGTTGATATCAATCAAAAACAAAACATGCCTATATAATTTTGACCCCCTTAAACCCCACTTTTATATAGTAAAACTGGAGTTTACATAGGTATACATTATTGTTCTTATTTCTACTCAAAAACATAGATTGTGAGTACCCACAATCTATGTTTTGAGCAACAATATGAAAAATATCAGAATTTTTATCTGAAAATTTTCATTTTTTTGGTGGTAAAATTTTCAGTATTTTTGAATAAGCATGTTTTCGTAATGAAACCGGTTCTGGAGTCAGCAGACTGTGAAATCAGTTTACAAAATGTTGGTAAACGTTCAAACCAAAACATCATAGAACTATTCCAAGTTTTGAAAGTTCAAAGAAAGAGACGACAGATATGCCGTTTGAATTTGGCATACGTCATGGTACGTAGTAAGTACTTCAGCAGTGTGAATATGAAGCACTTGGCAACGCTCAAAGGAAGTTTTATTAATAGAAGTTGTAAATAGAAGGTTGGTTGTTCAAGTTCCGTTTAATTTATGCATTTCTTTAAATAAGCTACTATACGTTTTCAAACGAAACACAGTGCAGTATATATATCACAGTAAACACATCATTGAATTTATTTTATCATTTTGTTTATATTTATTGTTTTATGCATAATCACGAAATATATCATCACTCGTGGTTACTATAAATAAATAAATAAAATAACGTTGAACGGCTATGCCTTATGGTGTCCTTAGGCGCTTCTTTCTTGCTACTTATTGTCTGGGATTGTTTCACAAATGGCAAAAAATGACCCGAGAAACTCCGAACTCCAGTCGTTCTCGGAACAGATTCAGCCAGGATCGCAAAGAATAAAGGGATGACTTTTGGTGCATTGGGGTGTTCAGATGCACCATAATGTGGGCATTTCGTGCAGGTGCGGATCCAGGAGGATTTCTGAGCGGGGTTCGATTTAATCATATTACTGTACTTACTCTACGTATTTGGAAAGACAGGCCTGAGCAAACAGTGTAGTCCCAGATCATACGCCGCAGAACGCGGCATCTGACCAAGGTCTACAATGTTTGCCACTCATCCAGCAATTTAATGCACAGTTAGTGGTAGTAAAATGGAATTGCTGAAGAGAAGCACGAGGAAGTGTCCCAAATTTATCCAAAATTTCCCATGAAAATGAAATTTTGAGTCAAAAAGGGTTTCGAATGAACACCCTCCACCCCGAAACCCCTCTGAAACCGCTCTTCTCGTGTTACATCTAACACAGGCGGCAATGCTCCGATCTAAACCAGGAAAATATTGTTGGAATTAATTTTGAGCGGAGTTTATCGATGATTAAACTCCAGCGAACCACTCACAAACTGAATAAAGCCCGAATTGATGTTAAGTTTGTATTATGAAAACACGCCTCTTCAAATATATTGAAAATTTCACCACCAATAAAACTGAAAGTTGTCAGATAAAAACTCTGATATTTTTCATACTTCTGCTCAAAACATAGATTGTGGGTACTCGTTAGAGCCGCCTCGCCGAGGCGGTTCTAACGAGTACCCACAATCTATGTTTTTGAGCAGAAATAAGAAAAATAATGTATATCCCTGTAAACCCCAATTTTAATATATAAAAGTGGGGTTTAAGGGGGTCAAATTTATATAGGTATGTTTTCGTGATGGCGAGTTATTCGCCGGAGTATACACACAGATATGATAAACAAAAATAATAATCAGTTCCTAATATTTTCAACCAAATTATCAAAATACTACAAATGTTGTCAAAAAAAGTCACTTTTTTGAAACGGCGGCTCCAAGATCTGGCGGATTCCTGTTCTGAACTTATTGAAGTGTAAAACTTTCTTCGACCATTCAACTTGTGTGAAATGCGTATAAAGATTAGAAGGTGGAATTATGTAATATAGTCATCCAATAATCATGAGTATACCTTGTTTGGTCGTTCCACCATGTGCCTTTATGAGTGCTTCTGTTGGATTCAAACCCAAGCACCGTAATAAGTCACCGACCTTCTCAGCTCCGATGAGACCATCTCGACCATCCCAGAAATCAAACAAGTCGAACACTTCTCGAACGTCTGAAAATATACAAGGTACGTACAAATCAGCGGCAATGTCAGAAAACGTATCCTCGGATATGAGCACCAGTCTGATCAGAATCTTTACTTGGCCATTACGAAAACACGCCTATTCAAATATACTGAAAATTTTACCACCAAAAAATGAAAATTTTCAGATATTTTTTTTTTTCTATTTCTGCTCAAAACATAAATTGTGGTTACTTACCCACAATCTATGTTTTCGAGCAAAAATAAGGAAAAAATGTATACCCCTGTAAATCCCAGTTTTACTATATAAAAGTGGGGTTTAAGGGGGCCAAAATTATATAGGCGTGTTTTTGTGATGGCATTTTGGATTGCCAAGGACACAAAGTTTCTTCATGCAGACAACGAAAACTCTAATCAGACTGCGTCGATGCACAGGCTGATTTGAGTCTTCGTTAGACGCACATATCCGAAGGGTAGGTTTTCTCACGTTGCGGCTCAAGTGACCATATTAGTATGATTGAAGACACATACATCATATGAGATCTGAGCAACCTTGGACCGCCATATTACATCCAAGCAGTATGTTCGGGATCTTCATTGTTCACTGCTTTCAAGAATACCATTTGACTGTATAGCTGAACACTGCTGACCCATTACGAAAACATGCCTATATAAATTTGACCCCTTTAAACCCCACTTTTATATAGTAAAAGTGGGGTTTACAGTGGTACACATTATTTTTCTTATGTCTGCTCAAAAACATAGATTGTGGGTACTCGTTAGAACCGCCTTGTCGAGGCGGTTCTAACGCGTACCCACAGTCTATGTTTTGAGCAGATATATTAAGAATATCTAAATTTTTTATCTGAATTTGTTTTCATTTTTGGTGGTAAAATTTTCAGTACATTTGAATAGGCGTGTTTTCGTAATCCCGATCAGTCTGCGAAAACCACAAGTTGAATCAAGATGAGTTAGTCAGACATCGATAGTCAAAGCACGATTCAAGACCACGGCTGCTTGCTGTGGGACTTTTTGTTCGTTGTCTGATTGTTGTGTTTAATGGATCCTGTCCAGCATTGTGATCATGTTGGTTGGGGAAATCTTTGGTTTGTGGCTCGTGAACTGTCTGTCATAGTTTGTTTACTCTACCTCTTGGTGTCTTTGGAGGGCTATGTTGTGTGAATGTGGTTAGGCCAAATAAAAAAAAAATGTTTGCTTAGGGTAACATGTTTGAAAAAAAATAGGTAGTGTAGGTAGGGTGTTTCTTTTTTTACATTTTGTTATGTAGTTTATGTAGAATTATACAATAATTACCAGATACATTGTATATTTGGACTTAGCACCATAATTCACTTAAAAGTTTACCAAGTCTGACTGTCATCTAATGTATCTAAAGGTACTGACAGAATGGCAAAGAGTGGAGCAGTTTGATCAGGGTCTACACTTTGCTCATACCTTCTTGTCAGAATTTTTAGCATAAATATTTTAACTCAGTAACACCTATTTTTGAGAAAACATGAACAAATTTTCTAGGTTTAATCAGTAAAATTAGGTAGGGTAGGGTTACCATAAACACACGTAGTTTTTTTTTTTTTTTTTTTTTTTTTTTTTTTTTGACCTTATTCTTGGATATCTTCTATAGTACAGTCGAATATCAATAGCTCATACATCTTTGGGACCATGGAAATTTATTCTAGACACGGGTAGTTCCAGGCTTCGAGGAAAAATCATAGCGGCAGGTAAGGAGGCAAATGCGGGTAATTTAGGGATGACTTTAGACTGGCTCCCGTCTAACTGATATATGAATCGGCATAAAAACTATTTATATCTTACAAAAACCCTATCTTTTGGACTTCCTTCTCTCTGTTTGGCTGATCAGTTTCTGATTGGTAAGGGAGATAGTATGTGTGGATAAATAGTCAAGAAGGAGTATTTTACCTTTGTTAGATTAGAAAATGTAAAGCTCATAGCGAGGTGCCAAGCCAGGGATGACTTTTACGATCTTCTATGATGGTCTATTATATGATCTATAAATATACGAACATTCATTGGCTCGGACGTGCTTCACGCCAGTCAATAATTTGTGATGTTGACTAGCTTGCACGAGAAAAGTGACATCATTCGTGTGCAAGCCATTAAATGTCAAGTTTTGGCGACGTCGCTGTTAGTGACGCCGACGTGTACGCGCGCTTTTTATACAAACATGATCTGGTGCTGATTATTATTGCTACAGTTATTACGAGAAAAGACAAACCATATAATAAAATTATTGACTATTGAGGTATTGAATATGACATTACGAAAACATGCCTTTCAAATATACCGACAATTTTACCGCCAAAAAATGATAATTTTCCGAAAAAAATTCTAATATTTTTTCATATTTCTGCTGAAAACATAGATTGTGGGTACTCGTTAGAACCGCCTCGCTGAGGCGGTTCTAACGAGTATCCACAATCTACGTTTTTGAGCAGAAATAAGAAAAATAATGTATACCCCTGTAAACCCCAGTTTTACTATATAAACGTGGGGTTTAAGGGGGTTAAAATCATATAGGTATGTTTTCGTGATGACTTAGATATCCACCATGGACTTAGCTATCCACCATCATCGAATACAAATAGTCAACTCGGCTAACGCTTCGGTGAATAATAGTATTCTCTGGTGGATATCGCGTCACATCCAATACCACAATAGTCTATAATTGTATAATGTTTAATGTACTCATTAGAATCACTTCGATGAAGTGATTCTATTGAGTACATACCACATACATTTTAAGAGAAAATAATAAGTTTCCTTAAATATTCCTAAATATTTGTTTTCTCGAGCTATCAGAAGAATATCTTGGGGTCTCTAATCAGCCAGGGTAAACGAGACCTCGGTTTTCGAGCCATAGAATGTTTTATTGTGTAATTTAGATGTAGGAGATGCACTTTGGACATTATGTCAAAGAACATATTCACATTTGGGACTGTCGGCTTCGGTGCAGATTTAAATTCTAAATCTGAACGAGTATCGGGATCGGTTACGGTGAAACGGTCATACATGCATAGCGCTCCCTACGCATTATGCATAAGGAAAATCATTTACATTAAAGAGAGATAGCATAAAATAAAATATTATTTTCCTCCCTTATCATAGGGGCTGCTCTTAAAGGAAAGAATGTACTCCTGTAAGAGCATCCCCCATTTTGGAAGTGATAGGAGGTAGCTTTTGTAGAATTTTCCTGGGTGTGCGTAAAAATAATTCCGTTCTGGCTACGCCACTGCCATACATCCCCCTAGGGAGATTAATCTCTAGACCGGACCAATTTCACAACTTCAGTACATTCCTCAAAGGCTTCATCTGAGGACGCTGTAGAAGCTTGGAGTGCATCTCCAAATGAACCGTCACATGAGAAAAGGGACCTTATGGTTTTCCGATTCGTGGTTCTTCAACTACGCATTTGTAGTCCCCTATTTGGGCAACAAGCATGCGTTTTTTGCCTGAAGCTTCCTCAACGTCTCTACTACATGTCAGCGAACAGCAAAGGCTCTGGCGAGACTGCGCTTATGCGCAGGCTCGCCTGAGCCTTTGCTGGTCGCCAGTGTGATTAGTATCCTTTTCTCATGTTCTAGAAACTGGATTTATGGCTATCCGTTCTCGCGAAGGGCACACGAAGAGCAAGCAGGCACTGCAACTAACCTAATCTGTGTAAACCTACGAGATGAGATGCCGTTTTGTTTGACTGATCGTTTAGACCCTTGTACAAGAGAATCAAACTACCTTCTTTCCTACGTCTACTGCAATAATTCCCACTCCAGCTGTTGTACTTATGTCATACTTCCAGGCTCGAAACAATAACTCCAAGTCACAAGCCTGGCAGACATGGCATTCCTATCTTCTTGCGATTGAGCCGTAACTTGAGAAAAACACATCTTCTGACATGTGAGCCCAGCGAAGATTCAAATCAGCATGCGTATCTGCGCAGTCTGACCATAGTTTTCATTGTCCGCATGAGGAAACGCTGCATCCTCGACTATTCGAAATAGGCCTAGTAAACATTCTCTTCCGACTCCGCGAATACACAAGCTGATCTGAATCTTCGTTAGGTGTACATGTCCGAAGATACGTTATCTGACGTTATAGCTCACTGAATTATATATACTACTCAAAGTTTGCTAAGGATCACATTTTATAATGTCTACTACTTTTAATAGATTGAAACGACATGAGAAATTAGATCATTTTTGGAAGCGTTATTCATTTAAGAATTCATTTTTAATAAAGTAATGGCCAAGTAAGTATTCATTGATGCGTGAATATGGCGGATGGAACGTAAGGGTCGGAAATCAACATTTTTATAGGATTACTGGCGGAAATCTGAAAATCAGGAAAATCACTAGTCTGTCAGTTTTAGCTTAGTTAATAGCGTGTATGGTGCCCGTGGGCATTGATTACGGCCTGACATCGCCGGCGCATGCTACAGATAAGTCTACGGAGCTTATGCTGAGGAAGCTGGGCCCACTCCTCAATGTGAGCCTCTCTGAGCTCCCGGACAGTTGCTGGTTGGACCTGGCGAGACGAAATGGCTTTCTGCAGCATATCCCATGCATGTTCTATGGGATTTAAATCAGGGGATCTCGCTGGCCAATCCAATCGCATAATTGCAGCTTGCTCTAGGTACCGGTTGGTGATGCAGGCCCTATGTGAACGGGCATTATCATCAATCAGAATGAAATCAGGACCTATAACACCTGCATATGGGCGAACAAGAACATCCAAAATTTCATTGACGTACCTCTCTGCCGTCAGTGTGCCGTTATCGATGACGTGCAGGTCCGTTTTCCCCTGAGCGCTAATTCCCGCCCACACCATAACTGAACCCCCGCCATAGCGATCATGCTCTGCACTACAAACTTCAGCAAAACGTTCATTTCGCATCCTCCAGACCCTAGCCCGCCTGTCAGTGAAGTCCACACAAAACTTGGACTCATCAGTGAAAAGAATGGTGGTCCAGTCATTAAGGACCCACGTAACATGATCTCGTGCCCATTCTAAACGCTCCTGAACATGGTGTCGTGTCAATGGGATGCGTATTGCAGGTCGTCGTGACCTCAAACCAGCTTCATGCAACCGATTTCTAATGGTCTGCGTACTTAAACGAACACCGGTAGCGTTCTGCAATTCGCTACGTAACGTTGTTGCACCGGTGACGTCGGGCTTGTAGAGCGATAAATCGGTCTTGAGCTCGAGTTGTTGAGCGTTCACGACCTCCGGCGTGCAGATGCATTACGTTTCCAGTCAAATGGAATCGAGTCCATTCTTGAGACAACGCTCTGGGACACCCCAAGAACACGAGCAACCTCCCTCTGTGACAACCCAGCCTCAAGCATTCCAATGCCCCTATTCATCTCTTCTTCGCTTAGACGACGCCTAACTTGTCGGTCTGCCATACCTTACGTTAAATTCGATCAAAATTTGACAATAACACAAGCAAAACCTTGTTTCAGGTACACATGTACATGAAGGCAAATGGCCATAAATCAACGATTTTCACGGGTAGGCCTCTTCCCATGCTTCTCGTGCAAAATGTTCAGGGCAAATCAATAACTGCATAACACGTTTATGAGGCCCGAACATCGATTTACCTTTAGTAGCAATTTGGTTATATATGGTGATAATATGAACAAAATATCTGACGTCAAAAAAGTGATCCTTAGCAAACTTTGAGTAGTATATATATTTTTGTTTTATCCTGCTTTTAGTGTCTTAAAAGTCGGAGTCGGCTAGATATCAATTTTAATCATTTATGCTGTTTTAATATGTATGCATGCTGTAAATTTATTGATATATAACACTTTAATAAATAAAGTACTAACTCACTCACTCACTCACTCACTCACTCACTCACCTCGTATTTAACTGCTAAATGGAGTTGGATGCTGAACAACGATCTGTTATACTTTGGGGAATATCAAAAGATGCTTATTAAAGCAGAGGCTACCGAAAATTGAATTCGACTCTCTCTCTCTCTCTCTCTCTCTCTCTCTCTCTCTCTCTCTCTCTCTCTCTTTCTGTTTGTTTGTCTCCTCTGTGTGTGTGTGTGTGTGTGTGTGTGTGTAAATTCTCCATAGTGAGAAAAAATTCCACGTAATGTGGGCGTTGATACCGCAAAGCAGACGCAGGTGAAATCTGCTTTTAATATCATTTCTGTTTTTATAAATACGAATGCATGGTGCAGCTGTCGCGTCTTTGGGGAAAACATATGCTTAAATAATTTAGTACGTTTTTCAGTTGGTTTATTGTGTGGTATTCTGAAGTATTAAAGAAGATTTTTCTCTTCAATTAATCGAAAGTTTCTATCTGAACGATAAGGATATTCACAAAAAAACAGGATTTTTACGGAAATTACCTCCGATTTTAAAAATGGGTGATATAACAGAAATCAATCCCGAATCTGTAGACTTTGGTTATAAGAAGAGGACTTCTAAAAGAGGAGGACTGATTTGATGATAAGTCAGAATTCTGAGTTGTTGTTGTTGGTCCTACTATATGATTTTTGAAATTGAAAAAAAAAATTTTTTTTTTTTTCAATTTCAAAAATCATATAGTAGGATTACCCTCTTTTATGGAGAAAAAAAACAACAACAACTCAGAATTCTGACTTATCATCAAATCAGTCCTCCTCTTTTAGAAGTCCTCTAAGCTAACGATGCTTTGAACAACTGGACCAAGGTCAAACAAAGAACAAACAACACCAGATGGAGTGGGAGGTGGTCATCAAATACTCCCCCTTGACAAGTCTTCTGTATTAGACAAATTGCAGACGTATGAAATATCGCATTTGCCCTAAAGATGCGTAACGTAAAAAAAAATAATAATAAAAAAAAATAAAAATAAATAAATAAATAAATAAAAAATAAATCAATAAAAAAAAAAAATATATATAAAATGTACATTCAGAAAGGTGCGCCAAGAAAAGACTCAGATCAGCATTCGCATCCGCACAGTCTGATCAGATTGTTCATCGGGCGCTCTGCGGAGCCAACGACCCAATGTTCCTTCATGCAGGCAGCGAAGGCTGATCAGACTGTGCGGATGCGCTAGCTGATCTGAGTCTTCGTTGGGCGCTCGTGTACATTTTCTTACAATGTGTGTCTTGGGAGGCAGGGGTAGCGGAGAACTTATACATATACTTGGTTTCTGAAGTGAAATTTTGGTAGCAGTAAAACCTATTCAACTTTCCCCAACCCACCCCCCCACCCCCAATCTGGTGTTGTTTGTTCTTTATGTGACCTGGGCCCAGTTGTTCAAAGCATCGTTAGCTTAACGAGCTCGTTAGTGGTCAAAATAATGACTGTTCTAGTACGTAAAATATCTAATTCAGAGGTATTTATGCTGAAAAAATGTGAGTAGCTTTTACTCACATTTTTCAGCAAAAAATATTAGCATAATACCATATTTAATGATAAAAGTTTTAAAGATTCGTTAACTAACGACATCGTTGATTTTGAACAACTGGGCCCTGGTGGCTAGTCATTGTTCGGATTTTTTTTTTACATGTTTTGTCCTGTTTGTTGTGTCTCAGTGGATCCTGTCCAGCATTCTGATCACCTTGTTGGGGGAAGGGAGAGCTGGTTGCCTTGCTTTTGCTTTTGGTCCATGGCTTGTGTACTCATAACGAAAATACGTCTATTCAAATATATAGAAAACTTCACCGCCAATAACTGACAATTTTCAGATAAAAACTCTGATATTTTTCATGTTTCTGCTCAAAACATAGATTGTGGGTACTCATTAGAACCGCCTCGGGGAGGTGGTTCTAACGAGTACCCACAATCTATGTTTTTGAGCAGAAATAAGAAAAATAATGTATACCCCTGTAAACATCAGTTTTACTATTTAAAAGTGGGTTTAAGGGGGTCAAGATTATATCGGCATGTTTTCGTGATGGTCTGTCATGGTTTGTTTGCTATTCTTATTCTTGCCATTCGTAAGCTATACTCTGTGATTGTGGCTAGTCCTGGACACCTTCTATACTATATTTTTAAGTATCGAAAATTTAGTATTATGGCAGAACTTTTTGACAGACTTCTAAAATGTCAAACATAAATATGTAGATACCTTGAAAAGAAGCCGTAATCATAGAGCACGACTTTTTAATCCCTTGTCCTGCTGAATAAATTAAGAAGCCATACCCATTTCTAATTTTCATGCCAATGAAATCAATGAAATCAAGTAATGCCAGATTACTTGATTAAGGCTGTTGATACAATTTCACATACTGAATGGCAAACAGTGCAGATCCAGATCAGTTGGCTTCTTCAGAAGCCAACTGATCTGGATCTACACTGTTTGCAAAGTCAGAGTATATCCGGGTTCAGCAGGACAAGGGTTAATTAAGAGACCAGATAAGAGTTTAATTATATGAAATGGCAACACCAAAGATCACTTCGGCGGAATCAAAACGAAAAAAAAACGAAGAGAGCTCGATCGAGCAAACGAAAAGGAACCTCAACAGAAACACGGCCATGGGAATGTCAACAGATAAAATCAAAGCGCTGACAGCACTGATATACAGTATCAATACGATAAAAAAAAAAAAAAAAAAAAAAAAAAATATATATATATATATATATATATATATATATATATATATATATATATATATATATATATATATATATATATATATATATATATATATATATATATATATATATATATATATATATGATATGCAGTATTAATACGATAAAGAATGTGGCATCTGACAGCCTGTAAAATTTCAGTTAGTCTCTCGTGTTTGAACTGTTTCAAAATGGCAATATTAATTCAGAAATACGATAAAAAATCATTTCATGAATGAGAGACTAACTGACATTTCTTGGATAATAAAATGTCTATTTTTAAGGAATATGGAGCCTTTAAGCCTGGGCACTATTAACCCTTGTCCTGCTGAGCTCGGATATACCCTGCATTTGCAAACAGTGTAGATCCAGATCAGTTAGCCAATTAATCTGGATCTGCACTTTTTGCCATGTAGTATGTGAATTTATACCAGAAATCTGGATCAAGTAATCTGATTGGCTGAAAATTAGAAGTGGGCGTGGCATCTGAATTTATTCAGCATGGCAAGGGTTAAACA
This sequence comes from Anodontia alba, assembly GCA_964016985.1. Taxonomy (NCBI): domain Eukaryota; kingdom Metazoa; phylum Mollusca; class Bivalvia; order Lucinida; family Lucinidae; genus Anodontia; species Anodontia alba. Next base: position 75,032,900 of record OZ024832.1, read on the forward strand.
TTATGAAAATAGTCTGACAAAGAAAAAACCGAAGCAGATTACAGTATTTCTATTTTTTTTTTTTTTTTTTTTTTTTTTTTTTTGTTTGTTCTGAAACTGTTTCCAGATGCTATAATGGATACTAAGTATTTTGCTGATTTGATAAAAGTCAAGATCAAAACCCAAAACGCTCTGAAACTACAAAAAATGTCAGACCCTCAGATAAGATGGCGGTTGTTAGTATTTTTTCTGTAAGTTTTAAATTCTTTTATGATAAAAGTGACTTTAAGTGATAGTTTATCAGCGAAAGAACGGATTTAACATTGCTTTCGAAAAAATAGTTTTTTTTTTATGGTCTATAAAAGTTTGAGGACTTGCAAGTAAACTACAGCTTTCAAAATGCAGTCGAACCTCACTGGCTCGAACATCTTTGGGACCATGGAAATTTGTTCTAGATATATGCAGTTCGAGCCACTGAGGGTTAACTATAGCGCCGGGTAGGAGACAAATGGAAATAATATATGGATGTGTTTTCGGTCTACTATAAAATAATGGTATGTTGTGTGTACTCATTAGAATCGCCCCGATGAGGCGATTGTAATGAGTACGCACAAAATACATTTCATGATGAAATTGAAAAAAAAATCCTAAAATATACTAAATATCTGTTTTCTTGAGCTGTCGGAAGAATTTCCTAGGGACTCAAACAACGACTTCGTATTAGCCACGGTAAACGAGTCATCGGTGTTCGGGTCATCGAGGTTTGACTGTATGACCCGTAAGATCAGAAAAATACCTCCGGACATTTAATCCCGACGATGACTCAAATCAGCCTGCGCACCCATGCAGTCTGGTCAGTCTTCCCTGTCCGCATAAAGAAACCATCACGAAAATACGCATATATAATTTTGACCCCCTTAACCCACACTTTTATATAGTAAAACTGGGGTATACATCATTTTTCTTATTTTGCTAAGAAACATAGATTGTGGGTGCTCGTTAGAACCGCCTCGCCAAGGCGGTTCTAACGAGTACCCACAAGCTATGTTTTGAGAAGAATATGAAACATATTAGATTTTTTTTTTTTTTTTTTCTGAAAATTTTCCGTTTTTGGGTTGTAAAATTTTCAATATATTTGAACAGGCGTGTTTTCGTGATGCTTTGCATATTTGGCTATCTACATTGTAAGATGCGTCTATTGAAAAGTCTTATCTAACTGCGCAAATGTACAAGCTGATCTGAATGGACGTCTGATGAGGGACGACTTCTCTCCTTTTAGAGTAGATTCCTTTTCAGAAGGGAGGCAAATCAATTTTGGCAGAGTTGCCACCCCTAAAGGTATATCCATTCCCCAAAAACATATTTAAAGACATCTGGCCCCGAAGTTATAAAACTTTTTTTCATGCTCAACTCAGCTGAGCATAAAAGTTTCCCTGGTAATGAATATGAAAATGTCAACAATAGTTGGCATTTTCATATTTATTAGCAGAGAAATTTTCATTCTATTGTATGTTAAGCAAGAAAGAATTTGCAATTGTTAGGTACTTGAGATTTTTTATGACAAATTTCATACTCAGCTGAGTTGAACATGAAAAAAAATTTATATCTCGGGGCCAGGGCACAATTAAATTTCTTTTCGTTTTCCATATTGTAATTTTAATTTAGTAGAGCCCAGATCTGGAACCAGCATATTTTACCTCGTGTTTGGACATATTAATTCCGAAGTGATGTCAGCCCGACCTGCGTGTACTTACGAGCGTATATTGCTCCATTTACTGTATGAAAAATCTTATCAGATACGTTTGAATAATTTGAAGATCAAATCCATGATAAAAAATGATAAAACATCAATAAAACCTGTCATGTGAAAAGACCCTTTTTTGGTTTTACTCGAACTAACGAAGGCACACAACGATGAAACAACGTCGTTTCAACGTTGATGCAAAGTCATCGACGCTTATAAATATTATTTCAACGTTGTGTGACTGTTGAGTGGGTTGTAGAACATGATAAAGGAAGCCGTGCCATTACTGAAACATGCCTATTCAAATATATTGAAAATTTTACCACCAAAAATGAAAATCTTCAGATAAAAAATTCTGATATTTTTCTTATTTCTGCTCAAAAACGAGTTCTAACGAGTACCCACATCCTATCTTTTTGAGCAGAAATAAGAAAACAAGTCGTATACCCCTTTAATCCCCAGTTTTAAGAGTACTATATAAAAGTGGGGTTTGAGGGGGTCAAAATTATATAGGCATGTTTTCCTGATGCCATGTTTCCGTGTGATTGTCTATCACAAAAAAAGGACGCATACATGTATGCAAGAAAGCGAGGACCCTGGCTCAGAGTCTTCGTTGTCCGCATGAAGAAACTTTATGTCAATGGTTATCCAAAATGCGCCCAGTGAAGATTCTTAACAAACTGTGCGAATGCTTAGGCAGATCTGCTTCTTCGCTGGGCGGACAATCCGAATGTACGTTTACCGACGTTGCTGCTCATTTGTCCATGATCAAACCAGATTTGCTTTTTTACACTGAAGCAGCTGTCTTTCCGACTAATATCTTTTCCACATTTCTCTGAAACGGTCTGGCAGCGAGCAAAATTTATTTCTCCGGTGCAAAGGTCTCTTAAAGCACATGCGTTTAGTTCAAATACTGCAAAAACACAAAAAGATTTTCGGCTCGCAAGGAGCTCCCGCCCCTCCCCGCCACCCCCACCCGACATCACTTAATCAGTGGAACATCACAATAAAAAAAGCAAAACAAAAACAAAACAAAAAACAAAAACAAAAACAAAACAAAACAAAAAAAACAACAAAAAAAAAAAAACACACAAAAAAAACGTGTAAATTAAATTAACCCATTTATGCCTAGTGTCACATAAAAAGGGACAATGGCAAACAGTGTAGACCAGATCAGACGCCACAGAACGCGGCTTCTGATCAGGATCTACACTGTTTGCATTAAATACAAAAAAAATCTTTAAAACATGGTAATAATAAAAAACTAACCAGACACCCCTTCTATTGGAAATGGACCTGTCCAAAGACTTGAGGTAGAAGAGTCCACTAGGCATAAATTGGTTAAATCATCACGAAAACATTCTTATATAATTTTGACCCCTTTAAACCCCTCTTTTATATAGTAAAACTGGGGTTTACAGAGGTATACATTATTTTTCTTATTTCTGCCCGAAAACATAGATTGTGGGAACTCGTTAGAACCGCCTCGCCGAGGCGGTGCTAACGAGTATCCACAAGCTATGTTTTGAACAGAAATATGAAAAATATCAGAGTTTTTTATCTGAAAATTTTCAGATTTTGGAGGTGAAATTTTCTATATATTTGAATAGGCGTGTTTTCGTAATGACTGATAAAACAACGATGAGGTCTCGTGGCATACAGCTCGGATACTGATAGTCTGAGCTAAAGACAACAGCCAGCTGAGTAACCCATTTATACCCAGTGGACTCTTCTAGAACTCTTTGGACCAGTCCATTTCAAGTTTAAGGGGTGTGTGGTCAGTTGTTTTTATTATTGCCATGTTTTATTGGAATGCCTGTATGAATGCAAACAGTGTAGATCCTGATCAGACGCCGCGTTCTGCGGAGTTCTGATCTGGGTCTACACTGTTTGTCCATGTCCCATTTATGGGACGCTAGGCACACACAGGTAAAACAGGATTCGATTGGCGTTCTACTCTCGCCTTTAATTTAGTTTCAGCTGCACATATATGTTCGGACCGCGTATGAGCTCCCTCACTTAACAAAAGACGAACAGAGAAAACATATATTAACTATATTACTATGGAATAAAGAGGGCTCCATTACAAACAAGTCAGAGCAAGAGAACACTATTAAACCCACAATGAATTCGATCACGAGTAAAGTGGATCAAAAGTATCTATAAAAGATACAGAACTAAACCGTCAATACGTCTGGGGCCACCCATCGTTGTAAAACAGATGGGCGCAAAATGGCGGCCAAATCTTTCAGGTGTATTCATTTACATTTAAAAGTCTAAAGGGGGCTAATAATGGAAGTAACATTAAACTAGCTCCTGTAAGGGAACGAAAGTACCCAGCGGGCCCATGATGCATCGTCATGACGTTATATCAACGTTGAGGCGGTGTTGTATAAACGTCTTGTGCTCGCTTTGTAGGTCTTGTCTTTAACGCTCGTAGAACGTTTTCTGAAGTTTTTTCTCGCGCGTGATGTTTTTTTTATTAACAATTTTACCACAATAGTGATATAAATTTCATACGCGTAGCGCTCATTACGCGTAATTACGCATGTGCGTAACACACGTAACACGCTTAAGCAAAAATATATTACAGTTGACTCTCGTTATCTCGAACTCGCTTACCTCGAACAACCGCTTATCTCGAAGTGAAAATCTGGTCCCTAAACATGAAAATCTAACAACATGTAAAAATATTGTGGAAAAGAGAAGTTTTCTCCTCTTTTCTACAATATTTTCAATATATCTCTAACTTCAAGAGTCCAATTACATATATATTTGTTAAATGTGGTTAATCGATTTGTTTTTCCTCAATTCTGCAAATCTGATATGTCGAGGTACGTATATCTCGAAGTATTTCAGAGAGTCACTTGGAATTTGAGATAACGAGAGTCGACTGTATTTGTAATAAAGAAATATCAACTGATATCAAATACTTTGTTTCTGCACCATGTGGGCAACTCTTTAAGGAAACAACTTTAAAGAGTCAAAGTCAAGCGATCCCCATGCTAGATACAATATGACAACGAACGCGTTAATCCCGGCTCTTTTGTTTGTTTGTGTTGAGGTTTTACGGCCCAGTCAACCCAATGGGGTCATGTCGAGCGCGGTCAGTTTACCTAACCACACGTTTACTGGGCAGGCTTAGCCCTCTAAGCGGTTAACCAGTATATTGTGCACATTCTTTCGCCAGAAACTGACAACTGCTCTTCTTGAATCAGCGGAAGGGAGAGAATGACCTTAGAACATATTTCATGATCAAGCTCCTCGAAAGAATGTTGCCGACCTCGGCGGGGGTTGAACCCGCGACCTCCTGGTCTCCAATCGGACGGCGCATCCAACTGAGCCACCAAGGCCGGCCCCGGTTCTCCTGAATGCGGAAAGTGAATGCAGTGTGGGGGATCTTAGCGTTATTCTGCGTTTGCTAAAAGACTGTTATTATTGATGCTTTAAAACGCCAATTACAACTGCAGAAGACGACGTTTTGTTTGGCAGACTATTCATGTGATATGTTAAGGCTTATTTTCTCTGAACGTTTTTTTTTAAATAAAAAATAGAAAGTCGTCTACTACAAATTTTACTTGGCTCTTAAGGGTTGAACGGGTGTCCGATTCGATCAATCAGCCACTTTTGTTTGCTGGCGGTACTTTACTATCCATTACGAGTTTTCCAACGCCAAAGTTTTCCAAGTTTGAACTCCCGTCCAGGTGGGACATTATTTTGCCATTAAAAGTGAAAGTAGCAAGAGTTCAGCTTCAGTTATAAATTAGCTGTCTGTAAGATATACGACCCGTAGTGAACAGTGGTTTATCCGTTTCCGCACTTCATTCCCGTTGATGTTATAGTTGCTGTCAAAACTGGCACTTTGGAAGATCCTTTTGATATACAGTCGACTCTCGTTATCTCGAATTCCAAGGGACTCTATTAAATACTTCGAGATATCCATACCTCGACATATAAGATTTGCAGAACTGAGGAAAAAAATATTCTAACAACTACATTTAACAAATATATATTTAATTGGACTCTTGAAGTCAGAGATATATTAAAAAAATATTGTGGAAAAGAGGAGAAATTGCTCCTTAGGAGCAATTTCTCCTCTTTCCCACAATATTTTTGCATGTTGTTAGATGTTCACGTTTCGGCCGGGACCAGATTTCACTTCGAGATAAGCGGTTATTCGAGATAAGCGAGTTCGAGATAACGAGAGTCAACTGTATATTATCTTTATCTAGCAACAAAATAGCTTTACTATCATTTTTGCTAACTGTTCACAGACAAGTTCACAAACTGTCCACGGACGGTTCACAAACTGTCTACGCACGGACCAGTCGATTATAGAACACTCTTCGAAAGTCGACCTTACATATTGTCGACTTTACTGCGGGTCGTGCAATATTCGGTCCATATTCAAGACTGGTCAAATACTCGGTCAGTATTAATGATTCCAGTACGTGTGCGACTTCATCACTTGGGGTGGGGAAGCGAGGTGGGGGAGGGAGGGGGGATTGGGGGGAGGGGGGAGGGGGGAGGGGATGAGGAGAGAGAGGGAATCTATGTGAAGCAAACAAGCTAGAACACTTAGTTAAGTAATAGAGTGTAATTTACAGATGCAGCCTATTTTAACAGCTATTGCTACTTACGATCTTTCTTTTATTTCACAATATTTATATAAACATTCTTATCGCAGCTTCGTGAATGCAGTTAGGTAATGATTTTAATGTGTTTATGTGGATTTAAAGTGCTTTCCATTAATAATAATTGTATAGGGAAACTTCATACGTGCTTAATTGAGCATTCGTTTTAGGCTTAAAGTTGGAAAACAGCCCTAATCACATGTACAGGGCCTTTTCACTCCATTAACCGACACAATACACCCTGTAGATAATTTTGGCGAACAGAGAAGACCCAGCTCAGACTGCGTGACTACTATCCAAGGTTTCTATGACCCATGCTTTGCTGTGGTATCTATTATCACTCAAATAATGAAGGTACAGTGAAACTTGTGTAAGAAAGCCACCTTTGAGATTGACTTTAGTGGTTGAAGTGGAAAGGTGGCTGTCTTATAAAGGTACATGTCATGTAATTTTGCAAGCAAAATTACATGACATGTATCTTTATAAGACAGACGTTTTTTTCCACATCAACCACTATTTAAAGTCAGTCTCAAAGGTGGCTCTCTTACACAGGTTTCACTGTAGAGTAAAACATGTGAAAATCTTGCCCTTGGAAACACCGAACATATAAAGGAATTAAAATCGGCGTTTCGGTTTCATTGAGACTCTCCATATGGCAGATATGCAGTTTGCAGTGTTGCAAACGCCCCCAATTAGCAGCGCCTTAAGCGGAAGTCAATTTTCCTAGATATTTGAATGGGCTCAATGATCCCAAAGGAAAATAAATAATAAAACTGCACTAGTCTTATTTGGATTATTTGTTGCAACAGTAAATAAAACAGACTTTATTGCAAGATCAATTATAATCATGGAATGAGTATACATGGTCTGTGAGGAGACAACTTTCAAATACATTACGACCTTACATGCATATGCATGCTTATGCTTCAAAAGTGGTCAGTCCGACCTTTTTCTAATTAATGTTATTTTCACTTTTCGGGTGTTGTCGGGTATAACTATTTATTGTAATAAAAGATAATCATTGTTACGAGTTAATAGGTAGGACATAATACTGCGACAGGGGAACACAGGCTTCAGTGATTGATTGTGTTGGGGTTTAACGTGACGTCAATTATTGTGGGTCATTTTGTGTCGTCTCCCAGAGAAAGGGAGAAAAGAGATAGAAGAGACATTAGAAGAGACGAAAAAGAGGGATAGGGAAGAAAGAGGATCAGGAATGAAAGTGGAGAAACAGAAGAAATAGAAACATTCCCCCCTCTGCCCTTACCTGCTATAAGGATAGCAGGCCTTGCCCAACTGTAAGCCAATATCAGATAGACGCCCCACTGACGTACGATACTCGTCACCATCGCCACACCCGACCACCCCACACAGGCTTCAGTGTAATCGATTAAAAAGCGGTAGTACTGACTGTTCTTAGGTAGTGGCTCTGATGTTGTTTGTTCTTGTGTGTGGCTTTGTACATGTATTTACTTGTAGACTGGTCCCAGTCTCAAGGGACTAAATATTTTTTTCTCATTACCCTGTGTGATAGTCCACTAAATTAAAACCAAAATAATAATATGAATTTAATAGCTGCTACCTATATCCGTGCGTCCAAATTATCATCAAATGCTTCATAGGTGGGTTGGCCAGATCTAACTGAATTTTATTTCAGACCACGCTTGACTTCTGAATCCTCTGTTGCGATATAACGTCCAAGTCAACAATATTTCAGTAGTTCAGAGACATTGCCTCCAAATTTGTGGGACTTTTACCCGACCCGATCACATGAATTCGGGTCCTGCTTAGTTACTAGCAGCTCCGCCATGGAGGCTTTAGGCAGCCCATCTATTTCGCGGGCCCCGATGGGCGGGGGCCATGCATTCCGAATACCGAAAACTAGTGTATGCCGATGACAGGTACAACGACAATATACTATCGAAATCCAATTTACAGCTTTAAGATTTTTCCCAAAGATTTTTGACAGTTTGTGCGTTTTTGTCTTTGTTTCTTTTCGGTCTTTTCATATGATTTCATATGAACTTACATGTACATTACCTGGTGGGAAAAAAGAATCAGACCAGAAACGAAAAGGAAATAGAATACATTGTACGTAGCAAAGCGCATCTCAAATAATGATACGCTGTTTGAGAAAAGGTCCCTCATGCCACAAATGGACAACGGAGGCCCAAATTTGTCTGCGGATTCGCGCACTCTGATCAGGGCCTTCACTTTCCTTTACACAATCACTAGTAACCAAATAATATACTGACGAACTCAGAGGCAATGATAAGGCTTCGCAGACATGCAGTTTGATCTGGGCGTTGACTGTTCGCACATGACAGAAGGTACTTTTTCTCATGCTGAATATCAATAGATAAGTCGGTTTAGAGTATATCATATCTCAGATATTATCCCTTAAAGCGCCAAGCAAAATTGTAGCAGACGACAATCTAATATTTTTTTATTGTTTCTGAGAGAAAATAAGCGAAAAGAAGGCTTGATATTTCATGTCTAGCAGACGATTGACATGAAATATCAAACCTTCTTTTTCCCTTAAAACTTTAAAATTAAACATTTCATAATATCGTCTGCTGGAATTGTGATTGGCGCTTTTAGGATTATTGTTACTCTTATCACTGTCAGTGAAGATCGATGAGCGCCAACTACAAGGAAGCTGGAGAAATGCCCGAAACGGCGATAGCGGAGCCGCAGTGAAAGAAAAGGCATATAACCGGAAGTTGGATTAACAGTGCCGAGCTAGAGCAGCATCAGCATTCTATTTGTCTGTCCATAGTATACCCTGTTCGCTAAATAGATTCTAGTCTCCGAATGTTGTTTTAGCACGTTACACATTGCTTAGAGGGCGCTGCTCCACAAGAGGGCTGCTATGTGTCTATATTACGTGATTATGCGCTGTACTTTATCGCTGTAAACTAGTGATAAAATTCAACATTCCGGCGCAGTTTGTCTTCATCCGCGGAAGCAGTGTTTAGCCCTCAATGCTGTATAGGAAAATAAACAGACGATTAACAAATTATAAAAAATTTACTCCTTTTTTCATAGAAATTAGACAAAGTTTCATTAAAATCATGTATTTGTTTTTGAAGACTTGAATGAATGTTAATTCTGACTTTCAAGGAATCACAAGAAAATATATATCAAACTGTCTTCTGCTGAGTTGAAAACTCAACGTGTTTAACGCTCAGCATGCTGCGTTAAATTTTCAGCAGACTTCATTTTGAAATATTTTTTTATTTGTTCCCCAGAAAATAGACTTCAATATTTCATGCAAATTGTCTCCTAATTTAATGTCAAGAAATTTCAAAGTCTATTATCTGGGAAAAAATAAGAAAAAAATATCGAATTAGCGCAGAGATCAGTAAAAGTTAGTGTAAAGATAGCTACATATTAATGTGATAATCCTATATAAAACATGAATTTCAGCACGTTCAATTCAAACGGAAGCAATAAACAACATGAATATAAATAAATTTTAATAAGAAACAACATTAACTTGGGAGGAACCAACCTGAGAGATCAAAAACACCAATTTTGCAGAAAAAGGTGGTACAGTGTAGGGCTGCAATAATGACATTTCTTACGCTAGCAGTAAAGACTTTGCTTCTTCCGTTTGACTCTTCCAAGATCCACGATGGAAGATTCCATTTGTTCTGTTAAAAATAAAGTCACTATCATTTATAATGCGTCAGTTATGAAATTATCTACGTCAGGATTAAAGCCACTACGCTTAAAGTGTCATTTTTTATTCACTATCCTGTGGAAAAGAGGCAGAATTGTTGGAGTTCATGTTTACTGGAACTTACCCGTCGTAGCGAAAGTTGCACTGTTCAAATGGTCATGGTTCTTTGTTCATGATGGCCGCAATGTACATATATGGTAAAAGTCATTAAAACTCATCTTTTTTTTTTTTTTTTTTTTTCGAAAACAAAGAAAGCTTTGAAATCATACAAAACTACATACATATATGATATGACGTATTTATTAACGTCTCACCAATTTTACCTACAGTCGAATCTCAATAGCTCAAACACTGATGGCTCGTTCACCATGGCTAATTCGAACTCGTTTTTTGAGTCCCTACGAAATTCTTCCGACAGCTTAAGAAAACAAATATTTACGGATTTTTCTTATTATATCATGAAATTGTATGTTGTGTGTACTCATTAGAATCGCCTCATCGAGGCGATTCTAATGAGTACATTCAACATAGAATTATTGGGTAAGAAATCGAAACGATTTCCTAAAACTATCGCTATTTGCTTCTTGACTGGCGCCATGATTAACCCTCAGTGGCTCGAACTACCCATATCTCGAACGAATTTCCATGGTCCCAAAGATGTTCGAGCCATTGAAGTTCCACTGTATACATAATTTTACATTTACTTTCCTATCTCCCACAGGTAAAACTGTCTCAAGTATACACAAAAACAAATAAATACGTTACCGAACTCCGTGTCACATTACGAAAACACGCCTATTCAAATAAATTGAAAATTTTACAAACAAAAAAGGAAAATTTTCAGATGAAAAATTCTGATATTTTTTTCATATTTCTGCTCAAAACATAGATTGTGGGTACTCGTTAGAACTGCCTCGGCGAGTACCTACAATCTATGTTTTTGAGCAGAAATAAGAAAATTAATGTATACCCCTGTAAACCCTAGTTTTACTGTATAAAAGTGGGGTTAAAGGGGGTCAAAACTATATAGGCATGTTTTCGTGATGCAGCTGTACCACTTTCAACAGTACCGAAACCGGGTGGACGAAAGAGTATGTGGAGGAAACCGACATCCAAACAGTATACCCTTAGCACCCGGGTCCGCCATGATGATCCACAAAACAAAGCCAACACAGAAAAGACTTTCACTGCCACACTCTACCATTATAAAAGAGATGTATAATATAAATCATGGCAATTATGATTAAAACATGAATTAAATACTCTACATCAAGTAATACATAATATTACACCATGTGCATGTATACGTGTACAAAAATAAATAAACGACGATTTCACATTTTTGTTTCATTGCATTAAAATCTGCCGGGTGAGTTAGAAGATCTTTGAACAATATGCGATCTCCACTAAAAAGTTTCTTTCTAATATAAAATGCACGATTCACGTTAAAATCCATCCAAAACCAACTGTATGGAAAACAATGACATAACCAAGCAGCAGCCAATATTGACCAAATGTAGGTAAAACCTTGTTCTTGCATAAAATCCTATGAACATAGCTGTTTGAAGCTAATCTTGAATGGACCAGAAGCCATGTTCAAACAACAAAACCCATGTTCAAACCATGTAATTCACGTGCTGTTTGAACATGGATTTTGAACTTTTGATATCACAAGATGGGCGTTGGTTTGTTTACGTTACGTTGAGCGACGTAACGTTATTGCCCTGAACGTAGCATTTTAGAATTTTATGATGACGTCAGAGGATCAATGCGCAACTGGCGTCATTGTAAACAACATTCTGTACTAGCCGCCATGTTGGTTTGCCGTCGCATTTTAAGAGTTCATATAGAGTTTCTATGGAGATTAGGGGCATTTTCGTCACAATTTACCGTTGGAATCGTAAGTTATGCAAGAACAACGATCATCTATGGTCATTTCATTGCAATAACATTTGCCGGGTCCCTCGGAAGATATTTGAACACTCGGCCTAGCGGCCTCGTGTTCAAACAGCTTCCTCGGGACCCGGCAAATGTTAATGTATGAAAAACCATAGGTGATCCCTCTGTTCTTGCATAAAATCCTATGAACATAGCTATTTAAAGCTATACTTGAATGGTCCAGCAGCCGTGTTCAAACAACAAAACCCATGTTCAAATCATGAAATTAACGTGCTGTCTGAACATGGATTTTGAACTTTTGATATCACAAGATAGGCCTTGCTTTGTTTACGTTAGATTGAGGGACGTTACGTTATCGCCCTGGACGTAGCATTTTAGAATTTTATGATGACGTTAGAGGTCACTGCGCAACTGGCGTTATTGTCAACAACATTCTAAACCAGCCGCCATGTCGCATTTTAAGAGTTTCTATGGAGTTTCTATGGAGATTTGGGGCGTTTTCGTCACAATTTGCCATTGGAATCGTAAGTTATGCAAGAACAACGATCATCCATGGCTATTTCACTGCAATAACATTTGCCGATTATCGAAAGATATTTGAACAATCGGCCTAGCGGCCTCGTGTTCAAACAGCTTCCTCGGGACCCGGCAAATGTTAATGCATAAAAAACCATGGGTGATCCCTATATTATACAGTAACACTGTCAGTCGTCAGCTGACACAAGAAAAGATATTATTCTAATGGAATGAAAAGCGCATTAAAATGTTTAATGTGTGTACCCACAATCTATGTAAACCCCAGTTTTACTATATAAAAGTGGGGCTTAAGGGGGTCAAAATTACATTGGTTTGTGTTCTTAAAGGTGTGATCTCTCCAATCCAAAATGCTGCAGATGATATTCTTAAGTATCGTATTTTATTTTTCAGAGATAATCATTTCTGAGATAATCATTGATATCTTTTCACATTTCATGTCAGGATCTAAAACATATTTGTAATGTTCAGTGAAAATAAAATTTTACATTTCATGCGTCCGCATGCGATTCACGTGTAATGCCAAGCCTTATTTATTCTGACAAACAAACCAATAGTATTTCAGATTGTCGTCCGCTACTGTCGTAATGCAGTCTTTCAGGGTTACATGACCTAAACTTTGTACTTTTGAAAATAGGTAAGAAGTTTGATATCCGTTACATTTGCTTGCAAATGTTATTTTATTTTTTAACTAACTGATTCAGTACAATTCTCTTATGTCTTGATATGTTTGTGCGTTTTTGCAAGTGCGAAAACAGCCTGATAAACTCTCTTAACCCTTGTCACGCTGAATAAATTAAGATGCCACGCCCAATTCTAATTGTCAGCCAATCAGATTCATTGATCCAGATTGTTGATATAAATTCACATACTGAATGGCAAACAGTGCAGACCCAGATCAGTTGGCTTCTTCAGAAGCCAAGTGATCTGGATCTTCACTGTATGTAAAGTCAGGGTATATCCGGGTTCAGTAACACAAGGGCTAATTATCTGAAATATTTTAGAGTTGGTACAGGATTTCTTTCAGGATTGCATGTGCGCCCAGCGAAGACTCGGATTAGCCTGCGCATCCGTGCAGACCGATCAATCTTCGCTGTTCTCCTGATGACGCTTTGATTCCGTGGCTACCCACAGATTGCCCTGCAAAGACTCTGATCAGACTGCGCGGATGCACAAGCTGACTTGAGTCGCTAGGCGCACATGGAGTCTTTTAGGAAATGCTTTGCACTCGCTCATATTAGTTTGGAAAAGCGCTTTGTTACACACGCCGGATTGCACCGGTTCTGATCACACAGGTATTACATTCTGTATCTGATAGATAATTTTGACCTGCATATTTTCAGGTAATGTAAAACGGTTTTACATTAGATACGCTATTTGTTTTCTTGAATTTCTCAGATGGTCTGTTACCACCACACAAAATATGTTTTTCCTTATATATTGTAGGTTTTGTCGAGGAGACTTTTTTATGGTCACAATAGGGCGCTTAACACCAGCTGCATGTAGCCTAGTAGAGGAGAGTTGACTCTTAATCCATTAGGGTTTCTTACCGCTGTGGTTCGAGTCTCGTTTGGGTTACATGTGGGAAAGCCAAGTTCTGCTTACGGATGGTCAGGTGTTTTTTCCCCGGTTCTCCGGTTTTCGCCCACCTTTAATGAACGATCGGCTTGATATAAGTGAAATATTCTTGAAAGGGCCGTAAAACCCAAATCAAAAAAAAAAAAAAAAAAAAAAAAAAGCACCAGCAGCAGTGAGGTCAAATATTGTCGAACCTGCGAACGACAAAACCTACAATAAGAGCTGTGCCCAGCAAAGACTCAGATCAGCTTGTACATCCACCACGTATGACAAGGGTTCTCGATTATCCCTCTTTGGATAGTCTGGAGGCTGTAGAAGGCACAAACGATCAGCGAATCAGCGAAGACTCTGCGCGGATGTGCAGGCTGATCAGTCTTCGCTGGTCACACAAGTCTTATTGTAGGTTCTGTCGTGCAGAGGCAATCGATGAAATGATTCGTATGAAATGTAAAGTCCTTATCTCTTTGAAATTTAAGGAAACTTTTTCATGACAAATGTAATGTGCTAGTATTTGAAATTACATATAAAGGAAAGCAGAGAACATATCTGACTTTAAAAGTCTGACTTTGCCCTTAACATTCATAATCTCTCATCATTGATCTTCGCAAGTAAACAAATCCACGCCAAGAATGTTTCCAGAATCTGAATATGGTACATGTACTTAGAAGTAACTATTCTAAGGTGCATTTTATTTCATGAACTCAGGTGAACCTTGTCTGGAGATGATACAGATAAGAGTCCAAACCTTTTTCTTCAATTACGCCAGACGCTATTTGAGTAGTGTATCTTAAAATATGAACAAGACAGTAATCGGCTGGAACATATTCTTTGATGTTTTTGGTTTCATGTAACCCTTGCTATAACATGATAGCGACCATTGATTTAACATGACATTGACCGACTGGAATGCATATGCTTACATAAAAAAAGAACTAGCAAACGAATATCATCTTTCTTGCTGAAACCCAGACTGGTTATAGTCCATTCATTAAGTCCCTATCTGTAGTATCATCATATTGCCTTTTTTTCCCCATCACGAAAACATACCTATATAATTTTGACTCCTTAAACTCCACTTTTATATGGTAAAACTAGGGTTTACAGAGGTATACATTATTTTTATTTCTGCTCAAAAACATAGATTGTGGGTACTCGTTAGAACCGCCTCGGCGAGGCGGTTTCTAACGAGTACCTACAATCTTTGTTTTTAAGCAGAAATATGAAAAAATGTCAGAACTTTTATCTGAAAATTTCAGTTTTGGTTGGGAAATTTTCAATATATTTGAATAGGCGTGTTTTTCTAATGACAGATGCCCTGTGTGGATTTTCTACGACTATCTGACTCTGAATGATTTTTAATGACAGATTTCTATCTGTCATTCCTTGCTGGCAGAAGCGTTCTCAAGTTGCTTCCGGCTCTCAAGTTGCTTCCGGCTTTCACTACCACTGAAATATGTGTCCGCTCAAAATGTAGTCCGATGCTATTAATATCTTTATAGCGCCGTGCAATTTTTAAAGCAGGCGACATTCAGAATTCTCCCTTATTTGCAGAGAAAACCAGACTAAGCATTTCATATGAATTGTTTGCCAACGGATGAATCGCATGAAATTCTCTGATATAATAAGACAAAAAATAAAATTGACATCTGCTACAGTCGTTGTATGCAGTCTAAGGGTTAACATATCAAAATACTTGTGTATCAATACGCCTGCGCTGGACTAAAGACGTGGCGCGAGAAACTAGAGCGTAAGCCACTGTTACCAGCAATATAAACACTGTCTAATCAGCTATTACTCTCCAAATTATATATAGATTCTGAAGATTTTTTATGCATGATAATAAAAAGAAAAAAAGGCTGTGCTCATAATCATGCTGTAAAGTGTTTTCTTCGATATTATCTGAGTGCGTTAGATAGGTTGTAAGGTTGATCTGCGCAATTTGTTGTTAGCTATTAATAGAACAGGCGCTGCCTCATGACCCGCGTGTCAAAAAATAGCAGATATTTTACCGTAAAACATAATTTGACATTTCATGCAAATTGTCTCAAATGAGGAATCAGTTAGCATGAAATGTCAAATACTGTCTCCTTGGGAAAATAACTATTTCAAAATATGGTATGATAAAACTTTTACACAGAGCACTTGTACATTTGTCTGACGTGTGTAAAAAATTCAATACTGTCGGATTAAAGGGACAGGGCTTTAGTCAAACATTACAAGATGTAATCTCGCTGTTGTTGATTTGCTTAACATTAAAATATTTTATCTGCGGCATTTTAATAAAAAGGATGCTTGGGTTTAAAGTGTAACTATTTATCAGAAAAAAAGGAAAGTGTTGAAAATCTCTATTGCTACTTTGGTTATTTCCTCTTATTGAACGCTCGATTGTGAAAGTGAAAGTAGACAACAAGTTGGCTTCTTTAAAAAGAACCCAACGAAAGGTTCGCATCTTGTTTTAAATTTGCAGGTTTGCACAGCAAATTTAATGCCGTCATTTGCAACCATTTTTTAAGTACAGGTATTAAGTTATTGAAGAGAATTTATCACAATTTTAGCTCTTTATTGCATGTGATAACTGGCTTTTTGCAACATTTTGAGACAAAATATTTCTTTTGAAACTTCAAAACATCAAGTGGAACTTCATGGCACTATATATATATACCTCTGCAAGCATTTGATATCTGAATTTGTAGTACTACATTTTTAAACAAATGTGAAACCTTTTTATTGGACGGGTTTTCAAAAATCTGTCCTTTAAAATAGCGAACCCCGGCAGGTTTACCTTTTGGTTAACCTTTCTGATAAACCCGTCCATAATGCCGTTAGACGTTCTTCTTGTAAATGTTTTATACAAATTAAGACTTTTTATGATGAATTTCTGATAGAATCTGTCATTTCAGTGCCTTTGGCGCTTTGATTATAACATTGGTGTCATAGTGTTTGGTTGGACTCATTTTGAATAGTCTCATCTCTTGGATGAATACCAGTCTATTAAGGGTAAACACAGTATTCAAAAGTAATGCCGTATATTTGTGGTAACGTTTCTAGCAGAGAAGGATGATACACAGGACCAACAGAACGTTAGTACATGTATGAGTGGAGAAAGTATTAGTCAAACAGCAATAATCTGCAGGTAGATAAATATACAATACATATGAATATATGAGTCTCAGGTCAAAATACCAAAATCGTATATCGGAAAAAGGCGAAGCAATTCTAATGCGTACCCACAGGAATGCGCATTCTTTGATGTAAAAAAAAAAAAAATATCGTCAGAAGATGTCACTTATTTGGAGCTGAGAAATGTTTACGTTTGCAGGGTATATTTTGCTATACAGTCTTCGAGCCATACATAATCATGCTCGATATAGACCGAGATAAAAGATACTATATTTATTATTAGACGAAGTCTGTTGCATTTGGTAAATCACAAAGCAATATTGTATCTATCCTGTTTTATGTCAAACGATTGTTTACCAGTTCTCCCGATGGCTGTAATGCGTTTTCCATGTTAACTCTAAGTATAAGGTCAAACAGACCAAAGCAAACTAGGCCCAGTTATACAAAACTAACGATGTCGCTAGTTTACGTATCGTTAAAACTTTGATCATTAAATATTCCATATACGCTAATATGTTTGCTGAAAAAAATTGTGAGTAGTTTATGCATTTGCAAAAATAACTCACATTTGTTCAGCAAAAATACCTGTGAATTAGATATTGTACTTCCTAGAACATTTAACGTCTTGGCCACTAACGAGCTCGTTAAGCGAACGATGTTTTGAACAACTGGGCCCTGGTATTTTAGATACAGATCAAACTGCTCATACAACAGTTTGATCTGACCCTTCACTGTTTGTATTCCGTCTCCGAATTTTAAGACGTATGACCAGATAGTCGAGTTTTAGAATAAACTACGGCTAGGATTTACACTTTCTGAAGACTTAGATAACAAAAGCACATCGTTTGATGCATACATCTATTATTACGCATGCACTGAATCATGTGCAACCAAGTGTCATAAACAAAGACAAGCATCAACCTGTGTATCCGCAGTCATAGCGAAGCCACTGTTTACAGTCGAACCTCAATGGCTCGAACATCTTTGGGACCAGGAAAATTCGTTCGAGGCATGGGTAGTTCTGAGGGTTAATCATGGCACCAGTTCAGGAAGCAAATAGCGATAATTAAGGGGAATCTTTTCGATTTTCTACACAGTGATTGTATGTTGAGTGTACTCATTAGAATCGCCGCGATGAGGCGATTCTAATGAGTACACACAACATACAATTTCACGATAAAAAAAGAAAATTTCCTTAAATATTTGTTTCCTTGAGCTATCGGAAGAATTTTGTAGGGACTCAAAAACAAGTTCGAATTAGCCATGGTAAACGAGCCATCGGTGTTCGAGCTATCGAGGTTCAACTGTACTTAAAAATGGGATTTCACACACACACACACACACACACACACACTGGGCATATTGCCTTTACGCTTTGCAAGCTCGGTTTGACATTAATCAGCTGACATTTTGGATTATTGAAACGAAAAAAAATATTGGCAAGGCCAGTAGATGACATAAACGGACTTGACAAATCATGCATTTTGATCTAAATATATGATATTGGATAAAAAGTAAGAAAGTTAACGAGGTTTAAAGATTTCACACCAATGACAAGGACCCCGCCATTTTGTACATTTCATGAGATTTCAAACATTTTAAAATGCTAAATAAACGGAAAAAATGAAGATTTCAAGCGAAATCAAGAAATGCCTGCAAAGAAGTTGGTTAAACAAATAAGGAGAACAATTACAACTGCAAACATTAATTAACTTTCTACATATTCAATTAAAGCTTTTAACAACACTTAGCCTCATTGAATATTCAAAATGGGGATGCAGATATGAACTCTTCAAGTCCGGATACCTATTTGGATCAAGCTTGCATCAAAATGCATGGTTTGTCATAACATGACCTTTCATTTCGGATACACTGTTATCAACTTTACATTCCCCTTTAATCTTATCTTTTAGGAAGTTGAGAATTTGGCAAATAGAAACAGTGTAAGCAAATTTTCGACAATATCAGTATTTTAACCCATTGTAGATTGAATGATCTCACCTACACGAAGATTCTAATTTCGATTTTAGTTATGTCAGGTTATGTGATTTAGGTATTGTCAGAGAAAATACTTGAACTATTTGCAAACAGTCGAGACCCTGTTCAGACGCCGCGTTCTACGGCGTCTGATCTGGGTCTGCACTGTTTGTCAATTACCCTTTTAGGGGTCTCCAGACTACAATGGTTTAAACGTATGCTATCAAAATGAAATAAAGCACATTTTACCACTCAAACTCGTATCTAGTTTCGTGTATTCTATCTGTTTGATATATTATAGCTTTATAATTAGCTTTTCAGTTTATTACACGTTTAATGAATCAGTATTCTGCATTCTTGTGCCTGTGGAATTTTAATCTGCATCAGATCAGCCAGACACGTAAAATACCGAGGTGTTGGTGCTGCCAAATTTTCAGCAATGTTCTTCAAGACAAGGTCATTTAGTTACATAAGATAGCTATAACTTAAACAATGAATTGGAAGAGGATCAAAATTTGTCGCCCTAAGCATTGACTGTTTTTCTCTCAGGAAAATGACACTTTGACCCCCCAACCCCCTACACACACACACACACGCATGTTTCCCGACAGTAAAATTTGCCTAAAATAGTTGAAGACTTTACCGGCCCCGTTTGCAGTGCGACACTTCTTATCCTGTAGTTTCGTACGTAAGTCGACAAAAGAGATCATGAGGAAGACAAACACCATACGTCTCCACAGATTTTAGTAAAAGTCTCACGTAAATGAGACGTTAACAAAAGCACCCAACGCAAAATTTTTAACAGCCGATGTAAGCATGTGATCCTGAATCTGAATTCAAAAATATCAGCCCAACTAAGCACTGAAGACAAAATAGCGAAAGAAAGAGTTTTAACTCTTTCGGCGCCAAATTTCAGACGACAATTTGTAGTCTGGTTTTGTTTTTTTTAAACACTCTATCGCATGAAAAGAAGTTTATACGTAAAGTTGAAAGACTGAATGTCAAACAGCGTAGATCCAGATGAGACGGCTCATATGAGCCGTCTCATCTGGATCTATGCTGTATGCAAAAGCCTATTATTATTGCTTGTGGCAGTGAAAGAATTAATTATAAAACTGCATAAAGAAAACTTTCACACCAACATGTTACCCTGACCTAGATACCGTCGATCTGTTCCTACAAGAGACGAACTCAAAAGCTGCGAGTGAAAGCATCCAGACATCATAATCTGATTTAGTAAACGCACCATTGAATGGATGGGAGAACAGGTGCAAAGCATCATGGCCCTCGGAGTATACACCTGTCCCACAGCCTTGCAGCTTTAGGAGCGGTTGGTTACCCACCGTGTCTTGGGCTTCAGCATATAAAAGTCGGGACCCAGTCTTCTCCTTCGACTGCCTTTAATCTTGTTCTGAAGGGTATTCATTTATTGCTGGGTGAACAGAATTTCAGTCGATGGTCTAAGGTGGACTCGAACCTGTAGCTTTCAGCACGACAGACAAACACTCTCACTACTCGCATACGGTGCCCCTCGGAGGCACATTAACCTTTACCACTGTTTCTCAGGGAAAATTCATCAGATCACATAATGACGACATTTTTGTTATTTTTCTCCAGAAAGAGGATTTGACATATCATGCAAATTGTCTCCTTTGGAGACAATTTGCATGAAATGACAAAGCCTATTCTCTGGGAAAAATAACATAAATATTTCAAAATAAAGTCTGTTGAATCTTTTACATGTACCCAGTATGCAGAGCGCTAACAACAATATTTGCCTGCTAGGTTCATTTAAACTATGCTAATGGTGAAGGTAGGTATATAGATAAGCATGATATGTTGACTATATAAACATAATAAGGCAGTTTGTTGATAAAGATGAGTAGTATAAGTAAACATAGAGTGCCTGGCATACTCATTAGGATGAGTTATATAGAATTAATATCTAGCATACCGATTGATACATATATCATACGTAACGCAAACAAAGGGACCATATGCTAAATGCCTAGAATGGATACACTTTCAGGCCCCGAGGTTATAAAACTTTTTTCATGCTCATCTCAGCTGAGCATGAAATTTTCTCTACTAATAAATATGAAAATGCCAACAAAAGTTGGCATTCTCATATTTATTAGCAGAGAAATCTCAGCTGAAATTTTCTCTGCTAATAAATATGAAAATGCAAACTATTAAATTTTCTCTGCTAATAAATATGAAAATGCCAACAATAGTTTGCATTTTCATATTTATTAGCAGAGAAAATTTCATGCTCAGCCTTGTTTAGCAAGACAGAATTTGCAATTGTAACTAATTTTAGATTTATTAGCAGGAGAAAGTTCATGCTCAGCTGAGATGAATATGAAAAAAGTTTTATAACCTCGGGGCAAGGTATCCCTATTATGCTTTGCTTACATTCCCTCCTGAAAAAGGGTTTGCTCTAAAAAAAAAAAAAAAAAAAAGCACTTCCCTATGACGATGTAACGTGGCATTAACTTTCATACAACCTGGTCTATTTAGATCTTTTTAGAAGCGTTACGAACAAAGCAAAACAAACAAATAGGCAAACAATCAAACAAAAGCAAACGAACAACAAGAGAAAACATCAATTTTCAAATATGATGCACATGCACGTTTACGGAACGAACAATTCGTTACAAATGTAACAAGTGTAACACCAGATTTTAACTCTTGAATATTTATGATCGTCAGACTTCGGCGAAAATGATAAATCAACGATCGCTATGGTGTATGACTCGCCTAGGCCTGTGCCTGTGCTTTTTGCCTGTGCCTCTATTTAGCCTCGGGGATTTCTATATTGTTGAATACCTACGGCTATTTCCAAAATTTTGGACTAGGCGTTGCCTCGGTCAGTGAAAATTTGCATTTGGCGAGCCCATTAGTTAGATCTAGTCGCTATTAATCTGTGTGCGAAATATTTATCAAAGTATTTCTAAGGTTTTAAGAGTTATTGGTATTTTTGTTAACTGATATAGCCTCGGTCAAGGAGAATTAGCGTTGGGCAATTCCTTTGTCTGAATCTTGTCAATATTAATATATGAAACGTCTTATTTTCCTTCCACCCTGAAATTATGGAATGACCTAAACACCGAAACTTGTAATATCCCCACATTATTACAATTCAAATCATCTATCCGACATCAGCCACCAAGGGAAGGTGAATATTTATCAGTCGGCGAAAGGAAATACAATATTATCTTAACAAGGATAAGGCATAGGTGTAGTAGTTTAAACGCAGATCTTTTTCACGTTAACATAGTTCCTTATTCAAATTGTAGTTGTGGTGTACTAGTTGAAAACGCCGAGCACTATCTCTTTGAATGCACCCTTTACAACACCCAAAGACGAAGATTATTGCAAACAATACACCAAATTCAAACTATTCCTACTGTAAACTTTGATCTCTTAACAAACGGCAGTACCTTACACGACTTTGAAACAAATAAACAAATTATACTAGCAGTTTTAAAATTCATAAAAGACACTAACAGATTTGTCTAATTATCCAATCGTGTGTACTAGATTTCCAAACATTTCGTTTTTTTGCTCGTGCTTAAAACTAACATCAGCATGTCGAAAAAACATTACACTGTCAAAGACCACAACCTCTTTACTAAATATGTTCCTTTTCTAACTTATGTAAAATGTTTGTTTTGCACCATTGTACCTTTAAATGAATGTATTTCATGCTGCAGGGAGAGGACTATCTAATGTTGTTATAACTTGTGTCCAATCCCTTTGTTTAAAATGCAATAAAATATAATCAATCTAATCTATTAATGTGTCTAGAAAAGTTTATCAAAATATCCCATTTAGTTGAAGACCTACGGCGATTTTCCATATTTTCACATTTTTTATTATTATTTATTTATTCATCTATTTTTTTTTTTTTTTTTTTTTTTTTTTTTTTGTTTTTTTTTTTTTTTTTGTTTGCTTCGGCGTTGCCTAAGCCAAAATAAAAAATGGCATCTATCAAACGTATTGGCTAGATCTTGTCGGTACATGTATCTACCAGTATGCCAACAATTATCAAAATATTCAGAGCGGTTTAAGCGAAATATCATTTTCGCTAATTGACCATGGAAGGATAGACGAACACATACGGTGATTATAGGACAATTTTCGAAAGTCAGCCTTTCAATCATTCGACTTTTCTTTTGGTCATGCAATATACATTTTTGTCGCGTCGCACAAAATATATGTTGCATATGCGAACGATGACAGCCATCTTATCCATTCGCGCAGTACGATAAGGAACTTTACATTTTGCATTACGAAAACACGCCTATTCAAGTACACTGAAAATTTTACCACCAAAAAATGACAATTTTTCAGATAAAAAATTCTGATATTTTTCATATTTCTGCTCAAAACATATAGATTGTGGGTACTCGTTAGAACCGCCTCATCGAGGCGGTTCTAACGAGTATCCACAATCTATGTTTTGAGCAGAAATAACAAAAATAATGTATACCCCTGTAAACCCCAGTTTTACTATATAAAAATGGGGTTTAAGGGGGTCAAAATTATATAGGTATGTTTTCGTGATGGTCACTAGATTCTCAGGGGCGGATCCAGGATGTTTTCTGAGGGGGCTCGCTTTGATCAAATTATCGTGCTTACTTAACGTATTCGGAAGGATAGGCCTGGGCAAACAGTTAGACCCGGATCAGACGCGCCGTCTGATCAGGATCTTCACTGTTTGCCACTCATCCAGCATTTTTGAACATATTCATAAGTAGTAGAATGGGCTTGCTTGTAGAGAGCTACAATTTTTTCTTAAGCGTGTGTGCAGGACTTGATACTTACGAGCTCCATAGCCAAAATAGCTGGGTACTACGTTCGTATGCTTTAATGCTTCTTTTGAAACTAGTTAATGACTGGACAGAAGTAGTAGATGCGTTAAGGAGATTCCATTCACGAACTGTAGACGGTAAAAAGGAGTTATAGTACAATTGTGACTTACATTCTATAGTCTGGTAATCGTTATTATTTCTTAGATTATATCTTGAGATTTCACCTACGCGTTGTGAGACTAGTTCTGTCAAGTAAGCGGGAGTTAAAGCATTGGCCATTTAAAAAAAATGTATTTAATTTATGCTGTCTCCTACGAGCCGCGAGGGGTTTCCAGCCTGTTTCTTTAAATAAATTATCTATCTATTGAGATTAGTTTAGTCGTTCCTGTAACTATTCGAGCCGCTTCCAATTGAATTTTCTCTAATTCATCAGCTTCGTACTTAGTACAATTGTCCCAAACAACGTCTGCATATTCCATAATCGGGCATACAAATGTAAAACAAATATTTTGAAGTGAGTTATGATCAAGAAGAAATTTGAGCTTTCTCATTATATATATACATTGCCAAGCTTTTGAAGGGATCATGTTGATATGACTATGCTAATTACAATCATTTTCAAGAATAACACCAAGATGTTTGTGTGTTTCTACTTCGACTATTATATGATTACTCATTAACAGAGGTGGGTGTAAAATTTTATTGATTTTTCGGGACAGTAAAAAGGGCTTCAGTTTTTTTTTTTGTTTTGTTTTTTTGTTTTGTTTTTTTTTTTGGGGGGGGTTGGGGGGTTGGGAGGGGGTTAAAAGTAACCATGAGTGGTTTGAAGGGGTGTATCCACTATTAGATATAAGCTAGTATCACCCGCGAATAACTGTATTGCAGAGTCAATGTCTTTTAACGATGTCATACATATAAACCAAAAATAAAAGCGGTCCTAAAATCGATCCCTGTGGGACTCCCGCATTAAAATCAGTCCAGTCTGAGGAGACACTATTCTAAACTACGTGTTGTTTCCTATCTGACAAATAATTGCAGAACCATTCTAGGAGTTTACCGGTTATTCCAACTGATTTTAGCTTGTGTATTAGTCCCTTGTTCCAGACGCGATCGAACGCTTTTCTAATGTCACTCCATCCCAGCTAGCATTCTACGTAAATCTACATCGGACCGTCATCGGCCCGTCAGCTACCCTGACGGGCCGATGACGGCCCGATATAGATTTACGTAGAATGCTGACTGGGATACTTCATATATTTAATTTAAACGTATACGTTACTGGAAGTGAACATTTTGATCTTTAAAGGTTTGACTATTGTAATCCAACAGAACAGTACTTACTTTGATTTTCTTTTGTTTGTGGCAACCCAGTCAGCATTCTACGTAAATCTATATCGGGCCGTCATCGGCCCGTCAGGGTAGCTGACGGGCCGATGACGGCCCGATGTAGATTTACGTAGAATGCTAGCTGGGATATGCGCATTGCCTGTCTTGGTTTGTTAAATTTGCTGTTCCTTCCTCTTGGTGTCACCGGTAGGCTATGCTGTGTGATTGTGGCTATTTCTAGACACCTTAGGAACTATTTTTCTTATCAATGATCCTTTTACAAACGAACAGTTCCGTGCCAAAAACTGAGCCAGAATATGATTTTGGTGTCTGTACTTAGAAGCACAAGGGCTGCGTCATCAAGCGAAAAAGGTGCCTTCAAAAATGCGCAAAATACGCAGATTCAAATTTATACTGCACATGCGCAACGTATCATTCTGTTAGCGGACACTGAAGGTTCTGATCTGACTGAACGAATGCGCAGGCTGGTCTGGACCTTTGCTGTCCGCATAAGCCTGGAGACACGTTTTCACATGGCGCTGCCCATAAAGTATTGTCGAATTTCTGGCAAAGTTATTGCCGAAGTGTTCGTAATTTCCCTGAAGGTGAAATAATTAACTGCCACGTTATTCATTGACGAACTACGTTCTTTCATGATAGTTTACAAGTTATAATTAGCATCATGTTATTGGTTCCAAAATAGTTTTAAAGTTAAGATAAGTCACCATGAAAAAAGAAAAGAAAGAAAGCCAATACTGAGTCGTACTCAAACATGTTTGATTAATTATCGCCCACTCAATATGAAGCTGGAGCAGACTGGTTCTGTTGAGTTGTGATATGGAATCTGGCAGTGTACATGTCATTACGAAAACAGACCTATTCAAATATATAGAAAAATTCACATCCAAAAACTGAAAATTTTCAGATACAAAACTCTGACATTTTTTCATATTTCTGCTCAAAACATAGATTGTGGGTACTCGTTAGAACCGCCTTGGCGAGGCGGTTCTAGTGATACCCATAGTCTATGTTTTTGAGCAGAAATTAGAAAGATAATAATACCGCTGAAAACCCCAGTTTTACTACATAAAGTTGGGGTTTAAATTATATGGGCAGGTTTTCGTGATTCTTATGATAGCATTCATATTGTCTTTTCTAATGGGGCGTTAGGTTAAGTTTACATCCGTAAAATATGCTGTTTACGCTGTTGGTCAGACTGAGTCTTCGCATGGCACTCTGCGGTAGTTAAGGATCCAATGCGTCTCCAGGCGGACAACGAAAACTCTTATTAGACTGCACGAATGCGCAGGCGGATCTGTTTTTACTGGTTGCACATGCAATCTTGTAGGAAATGTGCTCCGGTTAAAATTCGAATATTGTACACTGCTTGTACGGACAGTGATAATGCATTAAAACAATTGGGCATAGTTGTTTAAAGTATTGTCATCTTTAAAAAAACAAAACAAAAACATTAATATAAAAAACAACAACAACAACGAGACAACAACAGAAAAAAAACAAAAAAAACATTTCAATTAAGATTTCACACAAAAAGAGTCAATTCTCCGATGCTTTAATGTAAACATATGTGTGTATATTTTCCCAGCAATACTACACATTTCGTAAACAGGAAACTCATGGCTTACCGACTTCGTGACTCTAACGATGCCTTACGCAACTGGGCCTAGACTAAGTAGATTTACTTTATTTTACACTGGCGTAGCCAGAACAGAATTAATTTTTTTACGAACACTCAGGAAAACATCTTGAAAACTATGCCTAGAATCGCTTCCAAAATAGGGGCTACTCTTAAAGGAAAGAATTTGCTCCCAGTGGGAGCAAATTCTTTCCTTTAAGAGCAGCCCCTATGGTAAAGGAGCAAAATATTTTCTATTAATGCCATTTTATTATAAATATTTTTCTTACGAATGTTACGCACATTCGTTATGTGCGTAATGAGTGCTACGCCTGTGCGTGTTATACGACTATGACAGTAGTTATATTTCCTCGATGGGAACACATATCTTAAATTTATCAGGTACTGAGTGTACAGTATTTACTCTACACATCATGAAAATATACCTATATAATTTTGACCCCCTTAAACCCCACTTTTATATAGTAAAACTGGGATTTACAGGGGTATACATTTTTTTTTTTCTTATTTCTGCTCAAAAACATAGATTGTGGGTACTCGTTAGGCGGTTCTGACGAGTATCCACAATCTATGTTTTGAGAAGAAATATGAAAAATATCAGAATTTTTATCTAAAAACCCTCAGGTTTTGGTGGTGAAATTTTCAGTATATTTGAATATGCGTGTTTTCGTAATGATTTACAAATTCAGAGAGATATGCTTGAGCAAACTGTAAACTCAGATCACACGGCTTCTAAAGTAAAAGTTTGATCAGGGTCAGGTTGTCAAACTAACGTTCAAATTGTCCACATACACGTATTAAGATAAGTAAAGTAGGCAGTTACGGCGTCCGGTTATTTACAGTGATTGATACATCCACAAGGGAGATTACTTTTAAGCTTAAAGGTTTTGCCTCCTTTTCAAAAGAGGAACATTCTAGCAGAAAAGACCTTGCTACCTTAGTATATGAATCCTTTGTCAATGGGGGTAAGGGGCGAGTTCTTCCTCTAAGTGCAGCCCCTCTCCCACGCTTTGAGAAGAGAGACCAATCTTTCTAGTCAGGGTGATCTCCCTTGGAGGTGTTTCCAGTCAGTTTAATAAAGGTTATTACTGTACCATACACGATATGCCGTAAATATCATGCTATTGCAAAACAAATTTTCTCACCTTTATTTTCCAAGAGTTAAAAATGAGAGGGTATCTGATTCGACAGGAGGAAAATGATATTTTCAACATACAACGTTGGAACAAAACCTATCTAATCTTTACCACTCTCAGGGCTAATTTAGGAGACGATAAAATTAATGACGTTTATCCCCTATTTTCCCTCAGAAAAAAAGGATTTGACATTTCATACAAATTGTCTCAATTTACATGATATGTCAATACCTGTTTTCTGGGAAAATATGTAAATTTATTTTAAAAAACCGCCTGCCGAAAATTGTACCCTGAATGCCTAAAGATTGAGCCATGGCCATCATGGGCTGCCAAACCTGCAGCAGGTTTAGAAAAGAGTTGCCAAGTTTTACGGAACTTCATCTGAAGCGTAACTCAAGTCAACGGACCTTTTGTCGCATGTGGGAAACGAATGCCCTGATCAGACTGCGCAAATGCGCAGTCTGATCAGGGCCTTCGTTTCCAGCTTTCAGAGTCAGTGGATACTTCCAGAATGTATCGCGGAGCAGAGACGACCATGCGTGGATGTGTAAGCTAATCAGGACCGTTGCTGTTAGAATATGTCAAAGGGCCTTTTTCTTGCGTTATGTATAATGTGTGCGTTCGACGGGAATTTTTAAATTTGATACAGAAAACAGTTTTCACATTGGAGTCTCGCCATGGGAAATGGAGCTTTCGGTGCATATATGCACGCAGCAAGTGCACAGAAACACAAAGCGAAAGAGAGAGAGAGAGAGAGAGAGAGAGAGAGAGAGAGAGAGAGAGAGAGAGAGAGACGGAAAACTGCACCCTCAGATTAGCTAGCCACAACTATCTAGTGCAGACGCTTGCGTTACCGCAGGAATCCATAAGTATTAATCAAAATCTTATTTCACTCACATCTGAATGCGAATCAGCCGAGTTAATGCGTTTAGTATTCGTCGTATTTTAAAATGAGGGCAGCTTAACTGGTAGTAAAATGTATTTTGAAATTTATTTTATCAAACGAAAATGCTGGGTAAGAAATTCAGCAGATGACATTCTGATACATTTTTCTTCGTTTTCCCAGAAAACAGACTTTGACATTTCATACAAATTGTGTGAAATCTCATAGTCTATTTTCTGGTAAATTTAACATTAATATCATCGATTTGTTATCTGCTGAATCTGCCCAGAGAGTGGTATGGTTTGTGAGTGTGCATCACATATACATGTACGAATGCGTAACAAATTACAGCTGTACGCATACGTAACAGTTATATGTGGTCGAATTTTACATATGTACAAACAATACAAAATCATTCCAGCTAGCATTCTTTATAAATCTATAGCGGGCCGTTATCGGCCCGTCAGCTACCCTGACGGGCCGATAACGGCCCGCTATAGATTTATAAAGAATGCTTACTGGGTTCATATCTTGTAAAATTACAAGGAAAAATCCATACAGCTGGATTGTAGGTTTTGATACAGAATAGAAATTATACATGTAAAGCAGTAGGAACGCTATTCTTTTTCAGTTAATGCGGTTAGTCCTTTTGTACTTTTACACAATCACCTTGGACAAACTGTTATGGAGACAGAGCCGACGCCTAGTAAAGGCGTTTGATCAGGCTCCTGACTGTTTATCACTACTCGTATTGATAACATTACGAAAACACGGCTATTCAAATACACTGAAAATTTTACCACCAAAAAGTGGCAATTTTTGGATAAAAAATTCTGATATTTTTTCATATTTCTGCTCGAAACATAGATTGTGGGTACTCGTTAGAACCGCCTCATCGAGGCGGTTCTAACGAGTACCCACAATCTATTTTTTGAGCAGAAATAACAAAAATAATGTATACCCCTGTAAACCCCAGTTTTACTATATAAAAATGGGGTTTAAGGGGGTCAAAATTATATAGGTATGTTTTCGTGATGACATGAGCAAAATCCATTTCTATACATTTGTATATAATTTAAAATACCGTTTGTTTTTAAAATACTTCCAAAGTAAGAGTCTAGGACAGGAGTCACAAATGTGTGTCAAACATGGATTTGTTTTTAGAACAGGGTAAAAGCAACAGGAATGATAACTATTGCACTGTGAGTGTGATTATGTCACACATACGAATACGTAACAAATGTGTTACTTATTCGTAAAATTGTACGCATACGTAACAGTTAAATTTGTGTGTGAGTGTCACATATCGAATTTAACAGGTGTGCAAACAATACGAAATCTTCCCATTTTTATAAAATTGCAAAGCAAAATTGATACAGTTGGGTTGTATAGACCGGGCGTGGCGACTGATCGGGATCTACACGGTTTACTACTCATTCTGTCCCATATCACTCTAAATAATTTAAAGCCTGAGAGATGTATGATGTCTAATCTGGTCTACACTGATCTAAAATTACTAATGCTGTTTTTTGGGGGGTTTTTTCATCGCACGGCGCTACTTCATGTAATAAACAGATTTTACATATGTGTACGGCTCGTACATATCATATATACGAACGCTTTATACTAATCTGCCCAGACGTTACATATGCGTACAGTTATACGCAAACGCAACACATTAAGTTGCCATTTGTTACATATACCTATACAGTTATACGCATACGTAACAATTTGTTATGTATTCGTATGTATGACATATGCACACTCACAATAGCACATCAAAGTGACTGGAATGATATTTACACCATTTTACAATAACATGTTGGACCTCTTGTCACGGTAGGGATCAAAGAGTTCAGGGCTTTCAAATTTGGAGGGGTATGAGGAAAAATAATTTTTCAGAACATGTTCTTTTAGCATATCAGAGCGACCGATATGATGGGTAGACCATTATACAGTTAACA
The DNA here is from genome assembly GCA_964016985.1 of Anodontia alba. NCBI lineage: Eukaryota > Metazoa > Mollusca > Bivalvia > Lucinida > Lucinidae > Anodontia > Anodontia alba. Next base: position 75,063,833 of record OZ024832.1, read on the forward strand.
TTGATTAGGTAGGGTCAAAGCAGGGGTCGTTAGGGTCTAAGTTTGCGACTGCGGGGATGCGTGATTGCCCGCCAGCGTGGGGTGCCGTTCTGGAGGAAAAAAAACGTGTTTTTTTAATTCTTTTTTTTTTTTATAGTGACTTTTTCATATAATGAACAGGTGCTGCATATGTGTATGGTTCGTACATATCATACGAAAGCTTCACATAAATTTTCCACATTTAACATGTACGTACAGATGTATGCAAACGTAACACATTAATGTTGCCATGTACAGTTGTATGCATACGTACAACATATGTTACGTATCCGTACAACTGTATGCATATGTTGAATGTCTGTTGCGTATTCGTCAGTATGTGTGACATATGTACACTCACAAAGGTTAAAATGCCTTCCCAGTAACCATGAAAAACAACATTAAATAATGATCACCTAACTTACTCTAAATATTCGGACATAATATAATTTGATAAACTTCCACAGAAGTATACTCTTATTCTTAACCCATTTATGCCTAGCGCCCCACGAAAAGGACATTGACAAACAATGTAGACCTAGATTAGAATCCGCAGAACCTTTTCTACTTGAAGTAGACCTGTTCAATGGGCTGCAGCAGAGTCCATTCGGCATAAATGGGTTAATAAATCATCTTAACATGCATCTACCAGATATGATATCCTTAGTAGGGCCGAGGGGTTTGAAAAATGCATTCAAAATGTGGTTAGGGTTGAATATTTATCTCTGGAATCCAACATAAGCAACTGATCAAACACAGCTTACTTGAAAACGAAAGAAGATATGTTATTCTTCACAATCAAGCACTGCCATTTTTTTTTTTACACTCGCGAAAGGTCATGGCGCAGGGGAACGGTGGGAAAATGTATGCGCATGGATACCTTTCTCTCTATCTTTCCCTCCCTTTTCTTTTGCCTGTTCTCGCGCATTTCGTATGCTGGGCCATTTGAGCCGCGCTTGATTGGTGTTGACGGGGCTGCATTATGATGGTACAACGGTAAACCGAACAGTTTTGGTTCGAAAATTTGACCTTTTTTTTTTTTTTTTTTTTACTTCGGAACTTTTCGTGCCCTTCCTTTACATGCTAGAGGTCTCGTGTTCATACTATTACTACACCGCATAATACGTTTACGTATTAAATGGTACTGGAACTGAAAGATTGTTTGTATTAATCTCGCCGTGAGAGTCGTTCAAAAAGTGTTGGACAGCAATTACGCATAAATACGCTACTGCCGTCGAAAGGATATGCTTCAGCGTAGAAAAAGGTCGATCGTTTGGGAAATAAATCCCGATTTTATTTTAAAACAAAATTATTACTGTTGTTTTAAGGTAAGTTTATTTTCAAGCAATTTCATTCTGTGCTGTGTGACACAGTAATGTTTTGTAAATATGTTTTGACCATGCCCGTGCATTTATATTTCTAAGACAAGTTTTAACTGCGGAATGTCTAAAAATGTACAGATAACCCAAATAAGCCTGGCGTCCCTTTTGTGGGACACAGGCAAACAGTGCAGACCCAGATCAGACGCCGCATAATACGGCGTCTGATCAGGGTCTTCACTGTTTGCTTACATGTACAGGATTTTCAAATGAAAAAAAAAAAAAAATCTGACACCCTTTAAATGACAAATGGACTCACCCAATGCATAAGGATGGAAAAATCCATTAGGCATATTTGGGGTAATGCTTGTTTTTTTTTTGGCAAATGCCTCTGTCGTAGAGACATGTGTCACGTTAACTCAATACGAGTCATAAAGTTTGAAAACGAGCATGCGCTCCCAGCGAAGATTCAGAATCTTCACTGAGCGCATTTTGGATACCATTACGAAAACATGCCTATTCAAATATACTGAAAATTTTACCACCAAAAAACAAAAAAAAAATGCAGATAAAAAATTCTGATATTTTCAAATTTCTGCTCAAAACATAGGTTGTTGGTAACCGTTAGAACCGCCTCGACGAGGCGGTTCTAACCGCCTCGACGAGGCGGTTCTAACAAGTACCCGCAATCAGTTTTTGAGCAGAAATAAGAACAAGAATTCCGCAGAAGGCGTCATCGCACCTGCTGGGGCAAAAGTCACAGGAGCCACAATCAGAACGTGGTTATTAAATAAGATTATTTCATTCTTAGCAGTGCTTAGTTGGAAAACTGGGTTGAAAAAATGTAGACAAAGTGCCTAGTGGGGCACATATATTCCAGGCCAGTGCCATTCCCTCTAATGGATATATCTTCAGCACTGACTTTTCGTATTATACAGCCCAGTGATAATGGAACGTCGACGTAAAATGTGTAAAGTCACTGGAGCATGAAATCTAGGTCAAGGTCATGGGTCAAGGTACCTGCTAATTCAGTACATCAAGGAGAAGCACTATACAAGGTATGGTGGTTGTAGGCCTTATAGTTGAGGAGATCAAACATCAACGTAAACTGTGTCAAATATAGGTCAAGGTCACCAGGTCAAGGTACCTGCCAAGCCAGTGCAATGAGGTGAAGCACTATGCAAGGTTTAGTGGTTGTAGGTCTTATATTTGAGGAGATACCAAACATCAACGTAAAATGTGTCAAAGTCGCTGGAGTGCAACATATTGGTCAAGGTCACCAGGTCAAGGTACTTGCCGAGTCAGTACATCGAGAAGAAGCACTATATAAGGTTTGGTGGTTGAAGGCCTTACAGTTGAGGACATATGGAAGGGCGACGTAAAAGGTGTAAAAGTCAATGGAGCGCGAAATATAGGTCAAGGTCACCCAGTCAAGGTACCTGCGGAGTCCGTACATTGAGGAGAAGCACTATGCAAGGTTTGATGGTTGTAGGCCTTATAATTGAGGAGATATTGAACGTCGATGTAAAATGTGTAAAAGGCACTGGAGCGCAAAATATAGCCTAGGTCAAGGTAACCGGGTCAATACCTGCCGAGTCAGTATATCTAGGAGAAGCACTATGCAAGGTTTGGTGGCTAGAGGTCTTACACCTGAGGAGATCTGGAACGTTGAAGTAAATTATGTCAAAGTCACTGCAGCCAAAATATAGGTCAAGGTCACCAGGTCAAGGTATCTGCAGAGTCAGTACATTGAGAAGAAGCACTTTGCAAGGTTTGATGGTTGTAGGCCTTATAGTTGAGGAGATATCGAACGTCGACGCAAAATGTGTCAGTCACTGGAGCGCAAAATATAGGTCAAGGTCACCGGGTCAAGGTACCTGCCGAGTCAGTACATCTAGGAGAAGCACTATGCAAGGTTTGGTAGTTGTACGCCTTTTAGTTGATACGATCTGGAACGTCGACGTAAATTGTGTCAAAGTCAATGGAGCACAAAATATAGGTCAAGGTCACTGGGTCAATGTACCTGCCAAGTCAGGAGGTCAGGGAGATGTGTCATGCAAGGTATGATGGTTGTTGTCGAATTGTGGTTGATTAGAATACTAACTTTGACATAAATGTCGAACTTCGACATAACAAAACTGTTAACAGACGGATAGACAGACGGACGAACGAACGTATGGAAAAGCGGGCACCTATGTCACAAAGTCAGGAGGTCAGGGAGATGTTTCATGCAAGGTTTGATGGTTGTTTACTCTTGTAGTTGATTAGAATACTAACTTTGACATAAATGTCGAACTTCGACATAACAGAACTGTTAACAGACAGACAGACGGACGGACGGACGAACGGACAGACGAATGGAAAAGCGGGCACCGTTGTCGCAAAGTCGGGAGGTCAGGGAGATGTTTCATGCAAGGTTTGATGGTTGTTTAGTCTTGTAGTTGATTAGAATACTAACTTTGACATAAATGTCGAACTTCGACATAAATGTTGACAGACGGACGAACGAACAGACGAACGGAAAAGCGGACGCCTAAGTCGCAAAGTCAGGAGGTCAGGGAGATGTTTCATGCAAGGTTTGATGGTTGTTTAGTCTTGTAGTTGATTAGAATACTAACTTTGATATAAATGTCGAACTTCGACATAAATGTTGACAGACGGACGGACGGAAAATCGGACGCCTATATCGCACCCAGCTACAAGCAGGTGCGATAAAAATAAAGTATACCCGTGTAAACCCCAGTTTTACTATATAAAAGTGGGGTTTAAGGAGGTCAAACATATAAAGGCGTGTTGACAAGGGTGCAATCGTTCTTCATGTGGACAATAAAGACTCTTTGACTGCGTAAATGCGCAGGCTGATTTGAGTCTTCGCTGGGTGTATATGTCATATGGTAGGTTTGCTTTCGCTGCGATCAAATGCTTTCCCATAAGAGTAGCCCCTCTCTGAGAAGGGAAGCAAATGCATTCAGGGTACAGTTATCTCCCATCCACTCACCTTAAAGTACCTAATCGCCACAGACGTTTGGGGAGATCTCAAGAAACTGTTGCGCCTTTAATACTGTATGTGTTCACTATAAAGCTATTTTATGATATAAATCATTGTAACATGTTAGATAATAAATTTTTGTTACTCTATTTAGGAATACATCAATCATAACAGAACAGCAATTAATTATTTTATTCGCCAGAAACCCACCTTCCATTTATTAGGTATGCTACATTAGATACAGGTTTAATCGCAGCTTTCAACAACCCCTTGTTGCGAAATAAGTAGAGACGTTTTGATAATATTAGTCTGTAAAACTGTTGGCAAAATCAAGGCCAAAGCAGCAATAATAAAGTTGGCAAAGTGTAACCGACGATCCAATAACAACAAAAGTTATGTCCGTGCGAGTGTCCTGATATCCCCAATAAAGCACTACTGCTTTACATCTACTATAGACTGGCTACAGTCTCCACTGACTAAACATTTATTTCTTCTAATCCTGTTTGATAATCCAGTAAACAAAGACCAAAATAATATCATGACTATAGCGGCTGGTCACTAGTGACCAGCCTTTATAGTCATGATACTATTTTGGTTTTATTTTAGTGGATTTTATGAAAAAATGTTTAGTCACTGGAGACTGGCTCCAGTCTATATTTACTACAAAATGTTTAACAAGAAGCACAACAGAAGCAGAACTTGCAACTGTAAATCAGGTTGTATCACCTAGGATAAAGCAAGAAACAAACTAGAGCAAGTCGATGGCGTGCCATCGCATGTCCCGCGCCAGCGACATCGCATATCCCAGTGCACATCAAAATTACAAATGCGTTCCTCTAGTCCTCATCCATAGGGCTATTACCTGTGACAGTTTCAAGGTTCTAGCTCAAAAAGCCTAGGAGTTGTGTGGAATAAAAAAAAAGACCCAAAATCCTACTTTTTTACCTCTGGTGACCTCCAGACATACAACCATTTTTCACCACTGTATTCTACTCTTCATTACCTTTGATTTGACTGTGTTTGCACAAAATGGATTTTGGACCCTTCGGGGCCATACCCTCCCACCCACCCCCACCCTGCCCTGCCCTGCCCCAAGGGGTTACGTAAAATTCCGAATGTGTTCCTCCATTCCTCATCCATAGGGTTATCGCCTGTGAAAGTTTCAAGATTCTACCTTAAATGGTCTAGGAACAATGGTGTGACATTACAGACAAACGGACGGGTGATGGGTATCACATTATCCCCGCTTTTTCTTCGAAAAGCGCGGGGATACAAAGCTAACACACGCGTAGTCTGGTATGAGACAGACTGCTCACATCTTGTACAGCCACACACAGGTCCCTTGGCTACAGTATCTTAAAAACAGCATAATATGCATATAATAAATAGACAAATAATAATAATAATAATAACATTAACATTAACAAAAGTAATAGTAACAACAATAGCAAAAACAACAGAAAACACTTAGTCCACTGATGAAAACAATATATAATATACATATATAAAACAATAGTGGACAACAAATGACTTATTTTTCTGAAAAAAAAAAAAAAAAAAAAAAAAAAAAAGACCGTAAAGACATTTCATGCAAATCGTCTTTACATAAGTTGTCCTATTTCTGCGAAAAAAATCACATGTATATTAAATTAAGCTTAAGCATATAAAGGGTTAGAAGCAGAGAACAACTTGAATGGAATAATAATGGCAGTTCTGTAGAATACTATTTATAGTCGGACTTTAATGGCTCGAGCATCATCGGGACTATCGACATTTGTTCTAGACCTGGGTTAATCATAGCGGCAGGCCGGGTCAGGATGCATGTGGAGATAATTTGGTGATATCTCTTCGATCCTTCTTTAAAATTATGGTATGTTGAATGTACTCATTAGAATCGCCTCGATGAGGCGATTCTAATGAGTACACACAACATACAGTTTCATGATAAAATGATAAAATTTCCCTAAACTATCCCTTAATGTTTGTTCTCTTGAGCTATCGGAAGAATTTCCTAGGGACTCAAAAACGAGTTAGAATAAGCCACGTTAAGCGAGCCATCGATGCGCGGGTGATTGAAGTTTTACTGTACTAAATAATCTCTCATAATTGATTCTTGCGAATGAACAATATCATGTGAAAAAAATCCAGAATTTAAATTGGTCGTCTACCATCACGGAAACATGCCTATATAATTTTGACTCCTTTAAACCCCACTTTTATATAGTAAAACTGGGGTTTACAGAGGTATACATTATTTTTCTTATTTCTGCTCAAAAAACATTGATTGTAGGTACTCGTTAGAACCGCCATAGGTACTCGTTAGAACCGCCTCATCGAGGCGGTTCTAACTAGTACCCACAATCTATGTTTTGAGCAGAAATATGAAAAATATCAGAATTTGTTTAACTGAAAATTTTCATTTTTTGGTGGTAAAATTTTCAGTATATTTGAATAGGCGTATTTTCGTAATGACAAAGTTTTATCATAAGTAAGCAGAACAGAACTTTCCTCTTTTCAGAGGATTTTTTTTTAGGCCTTGTATAATATGCTTAACCGAACGTACCATTTGTTCTTTAGATAAAATTAAGACTTTTGCCCAGACTGGTTCCAGTCTCCAGTGTCTGAATAATAATCATCTAATAATCCTGTTTGATACAGTGTACACCTCTAAAATACGTAAAAGCAATATAAAATGATGATAATATAGGCTGGTCAATATTGTTTTTACTATCAGAAGAGAAATTAGAAACAAATACAGTGGAACCTCGATAATTCAAAGTCCAAGGGACCAAACAGTTTTGTTTGAATTATTGAGACTTTGAATAACTGAGGGTTAAAATGCATACATATATTGAAGTCTGGATTTCAAAATGATTTTGAATTATTGAGAATTTTGAATTATTGAAGTTTGAATTATCGAGGTTCTACCCGTAGTTTCATTTGATTCTACAGGTACAGACAATGCATTTTATGGGGTCATCATTTAATTCAATAAACTAATGCCAGTCTAATTTTGCCACTTATATATAACTGTTAAATTCCTGACATTAAATTGTTTTCTAAAGTTACCGTTTTTTTTTCTTTCATCGCAACAAATCTCAGCGCTTGCAATAAGCTTAAGTAATCAAGAAATCACTGAATCTAAGGTATGCAGTAGGTTGAAACATTTAATTGTTTCTCTCCTAATGATCATTCCATTCTTGTTTTGTTTACCATTCCAATCATCCCTGCATATTCGAAAATAACTCATATTTACAGGGAACGCATAGCGTTTCACAGCATTGTCTGTGTTACCTGGAGCATTCCTGTCTAGACAGTGTCATGGTAGAAATCTTAACCTATAGGTTTATAGTCTGATTCAGGCACACCCCATCCAGCAAGCACACAACTTTGATACAACGTCGATTCAACGTTGTTTCAACGTTGTGTGCCGGCTGGGATGTAGATTTTGAAATATTAAGAAAAAATAAATAAATAAGAAAAATGGGAAAAATAAGAAAAATATTTCAAACTGTCATCTGCTGAAATTTTTATCCAGAAGGCTAAGTATTAAAGCGCTTATCATTGCTGTAGTAGTAGGCAACACTGAAATATTTCATTTTAGTTTTTTAGAGACAATACGGCTTGATATTTTTTGTAAATCGTCTGCTCAGACGACTCAAATGAAATGCCAAGTCTTATTTTCTCTACAAAATTATAGCAATATCAATTTTAAATATTTTGCCTGCTACAATTTTTTTTATTACAGACTTTATATAAAATTTCATCTGGTGAAAATTTTACCCAGCATGCTAAACATTAAAGATTAACACAAATGCACACCGAGGCAAATTAGTATTTTTGCCTTATGCGAACAGCGATCAGACTGTGCATCCTCGCTGGCTGACCAGGGCATTATCTCTTCGTCGATATATTCTACATGTCATCACGAAAACACGCTATATAATTGTGACCCCCTTAAACCCTACTTTTATATAATAAAACTGGGGTTTACAGGGGTATGCATTATTTTTCTTACTTTGTTAAAAAACATAGATTGTGGGTACACGTTAGAACCGCCTCGCCGAGGCGGTTCTAACGAGTACCCACAATCTATATTTAGAGAAGAAATATGAAAAATATCGGATTTTTTATCGGAAAATTTTCCTTTTTTGATTGTAAAATTTTCAATATATTTGAATAGGCATGTTTTCCTAATGTACAGTATTCAATGATTTTGTAAGTAGGCATCAAGACCCAGATCAGACTGTGCTAAGGTGTCTGCACGTGCCGCACATGATATAGCAATACAATTAAAACAGTTTTATTGTATTCTGTTTTAGTCACAGGCGCCATCACATGCTGTACGTATGGTTTTAAAGATTATTTGGGTAAACCTTATTACGTGTGAGAGGTGGTATTTATATATGTTGTGGCGTCACTGTACGTAGTCCGTCTCGTATACATTTAACCATCAGCACTCTGGGTAAAATAGTTTGGAATATTTTACGAATTTTTCCAAGGAAACAGGATTTGACATTTTATGCAAATTGTCTTCAATGAAAACAATTTGCATGAAATGTCAGATCTTGATTTCTGGGGAAAATAAGCAAAATATCATCAGTTTGGCGCCTTCTAAATTTGTCCAGACAGTAGTTAAGCTTTACCCAGCTAGCATTCTACGTAAATCTACATCGGACCGTCATCGGCCCGTCAGCTACCCTGACGGGCCGATGACGGCCCGATATAGATTTACGTAGAATGCTGACTGGGTAGTACTCTATAGGTTAAATAATCAGATGAAAATCAGTGATATTGTTCTTTACAAAGAAAATGAGAAAATGAGACTTGACACTTCTTCAAATAAAAATAAAATGAAATACCACGTCTGATTTATATGAAAAAAAAAACCAAAAAAAAAAAACCATTTAACTTTGTTTTGAGTATGTTAAATTCGGATCCTCTCTGCGCAAAGTACGTCACGCCCCTTTTCAGAGGGCGGTTAAAATAAACCAAAATATTTCATAAATTGTTTCTGCGGTTTTAAACACAACTATAAAAAGAAATTCACTTATTTGGAATTCAGGCAAACCTCCTAACTCACCATATCAATTATTATGGGGATGATGACGATGGTTTTTTTACGTCCCTTCCAACACTATTTCAGTCATACCAAGAGGATGAAATGGTGAAAATGAAAAGCTATGCGCATTAAAGCGCCCTACCGCCATGAGCTTAATCCGTCTCCAGCGGGATCCGAACCCGGTACCACATTATCCGCATTCGGAAGCGCTAACCACACGAACGGCTGGGGAATGGCGATGATGACTTGTGATAACGATAATATGAGCCACAATGTAAGAAAACAAATCTTATAACATACGATGCGCCCAATTAAGACTTAGACCTAAACCGTTTGACCAATCTTCGCTGACTACCTGAAGAGGAATTGAACTTTGCCGTCCACAGAGTAATCCAGTAAGACTGATCAGGTTGACATGCGGTCCGCATACATCCTTTCTTCACTTGAAATGTATGTGATTGGTCGTATTATCCGCAAAGAAAGAACGAAAACTAACGGCTTGATCAGACTGCCTGATCTGGACATTCATCGTTCGTTTATGGGACTCTTTTTCCGTGACGTGGTCCTCTTTGCATCACGAAAACATACCTATATAATTTTGACCCCCTTAAACCCCACTTTTATATAGTAAAACTGGGGTTTACAGGGGTATACATTATTTTTCTTATTTCTGCTCAAAAACATAGATTGTGGGTACTCGTTAGAACCGCCTCACCGAGGCAGTTCTAACGAGTACCCACAAGCTATGTTTTGAGCAAAAATGTTAAAAATATCAGAGTTTTTTTATCTGAAAATTTTCCGTTTTTGGAGGTGAAATTTTCTATATATTTGAATAGGCGTGTTTTCGTAATGGTAAACGCTGCACACTGGGTAAAGATTTTGGTAGACGGCATTTTGAAATATTTTTCCTATTTTTTCAAGGAAATAAACTTTGACATTTCAAGCAATTTGTCTCCTTAGGAGACAATTTGCATGAAGTGTCAAAGTGTATCTTCTGGAAAAAATAAGCAAAAATATCATCAGGTTGTCGTCTGTTGAATTTGCCCAGAGAGTGATAAAGGTTAATTGATCTCCAGCTGTTACTGAAACTAATGTAAGCAGGTTACAAGAAAATCTAAACATGCCATAAAATAACGCTCACCAAAACTTCCACGCTTTAACACCACGCTAAAACTTGCTGTTATTATGTATATTTAAGTTAATTAAAACGAAAAGTAATTATAGCGTCTGACATTTCGAGTTCCTGTGAGTACCCAGAAATAAGATCATTTAACAATAATTTTGCCGGAGCCATTCTTACTAGATTGTGTGTATGCCGAGCGAAGTGTCAGATCAGCCTGTGCATTCGTACCTGAGTGTTCCTGTGTGCACAAGAAATCTGGCAGGAAATGTTGTGCCTAAGCAATAACAAAACCATCCACTTTGGAACTTTACATACAGTAAAATCTCAATGACTCGAACACCGGTGACTCGTTTACCATGGCTAATTCGAACTCGTTTTTGAGTCCCATTCGAACTCGTTTTTGAGTCCCTAGGAAATTCTTCCGACAGCGCAAGAAAACAATTACATGTATTTAAGGATAATTCTGGATTTTTTTTCCTTTTCATCATGAAATGTATGTTGTGTGTACTCATTAGAATCGCCTCGTCGAGGCGATTCTAATGAGTACACTCAACAAACCATTATTTTATAGAAGATCGAAAGGCATCCCTATATTATTCTCTTTTGTCTCCTAACCTTGCGCAATGATTAACTCTCAGTGGCTCGAACTACCCATATCTAGAACCAATTTCCACAGTCTCAAAGATGTTCGAGCCATTGAGGTTCGACTGTAACTTGAAATCATCAAAACAGGTACAAAATAAAGTTATTGTTATCAGGTGTCCTTACGCCTGGGTTTGGAGACAACGAACTTTTAATAATAATATATGATAACAATAACAATAATAATAGTAATATAGTTATTAGATTATTGATAAGAATAAATAGAATCAAGGACTAATCTACAGTGAATGCTAGCAAAATAATGTGAATAACAACTAGAGGCTCACATAAAGACTGAACGACGGCTGCTTTCTAATATTTCCGACATCATTCCTGATGGCAAGGTACCCTCTGACTGGGAGCAGAGTTTCATTGTCTGCCTCTACATGAGGAAAGGGGGACGCATTGGAAAGGGGCAACTACCGCGGTCTCAAGCTGACAGAGCAGGTTATGAAAATCCTGGAGAGGATTGTGGATGGCCTCATCAGACAGTTGGTGTCAATCGACGATTCCCAATTTGGCTTCGTCCCAGGCAGAGGCACTACAAACACAATCTTTGTTGTCAGGCAGCTGCAAGAGAAGTATCTAGCTGCCAACAAGAGACTGCACATGGCTTTCGTAGACCTGGAGAAGGCGTTTGATCGAATACCTCGGAAGGTCATCTGGCTGGCGTTGAGAAAACTTAGTGTGGAGGAGTGGATTGTGCGACTGGTGCAGGGGATGTATGCAAATGCGCGGAGCCGTGTCCGTGTTGGTGAGGGGTACCGTGAAGAGTTTGAAGTAAAGGTTGGTGTTCACCAAGGATCAGTACTCAGCCCGCTGTTCGTCATCATTATGCTTGAAGCCTTATCACGTGAGTTCCGCTCTGTTGTCCCCTGGGAGGACCTCTATGCCGATGATCTTGGTATCGTCGCAGAATCGCTTGAGGAATGTGTCAGGAGGCTCTTGACTTCGAAAGAAGCAATGGAGAAGAAAGGACTGGAGTAAATGCAGGAAAGACAAAGATCATGATCTGCGGTACGGGACTGGACCTCCTGCAGAGTTCAGGCGAGTTTCCATGCGCCGTCTGTCGCACTGGAGTGGGTAGCAACAGCATCTTCTGCAAAAGCTGCAAGCACTGGGTGCACAAGAAATGCAGTGGGCTCAAGCGCTTGACAAAAGACCCTGACTACAGACGTACAAGGTGCCGGGGAACTGCACGCCCCATGGATGGTAGACCACAGAAGGAAGTCCAGGTCGGACCTGACAAGCTTAAGGTGGTAGCTTCCTTTTGCTACCTAGGAGACATGCTCTCAGCAGCAGGTGGCTGTGAACTTTCAACCACAACACGTGTGAAAACCGCCTGGAAGAAGTTCAAGGATCTGCTGCCAGTTCTCTCTTCACGCCACCTCTCTTTCAAAACACGTGATCGTGTATACAGCTCTTGTGTGCGGAGCGCAATGCTCCATGCCTGCGAGACTTGGCCATTGACAAAGCCAAACCTCCAGCGTCTGCAGCGAAATGACAGGACAATGATCAGACAGATCTGCAAAGTCAGGCCGCAAGATATTGTCACCACCAGGTCCAACGAGCTACTTACGCGGCTTGGCATAGAGGATCTGGACCTCATTCTAAAGGAGAGAAGACTCCGATGGTATGGACATGTGGAACGCTCTAATGGTGCAGTCAAGGCAGCCTTTGACATACAGGTTGATGGAAAGCGTGGGTCTGGGAGGCCCAAGATGACATGGAAGCAGCTGACAGAGAGGGATTGCAGAGAGTGGAAGCACTAGGCTATCAACCCTCATGATAGAAATATGTGGAAATCTGGTGTAAGATCTGCCACGCGTGCAGCAAGCCAGCTATTTGGAAGGGGGCCCACTGATGTGGATGCTGCCCCTGTACCTGCACGTTAATCAAAAATCCGATTATGATGATATGATGATCTGGGCCTAGTTGTTCAAAGCGTCGTTAACTTAACGAGCTCGTTTAGGGTCATTTCGTTTACTGTTTTAGCAGATTCAATAAACAATATTCTGATATTTTTTTGCTGAAAAAATGTGAGTAGCTTTTGCAACTGCATATTTCTATTTCTGCACTGCAAAAGCTACTCACATTTTTTCAGCAATAAAATTCACAATATTTGCATATCACTTGATAAAAATTTTAACGAATCGTTAACGAACGACATCGTTAGCTTTGAACAACTGGGCCCTGACTGTTGACGTAGTCGGGCCCATCGAAGACCAACTTCCGTGACTTTCTTTAGCTTTGGTCTCAGATAGGCACTGAGCTCTCTGCTTTGTTACTTGTGTCTTACTGTGATGTTTTACTGATGAGATACGGGACACTATGCGGACCGAACACATCTTTGTTGAGGCCCTCCCAGGGGGGTTGGGGAACAGGGTAATAAGGTCATTTATTTAAGGGGAACAAGGGAACAAAAATCTAAAACTGAAGGGAACAGGGGAATAAAGACAATTTTTGGGAACAGGGAACATATAAAATCAATATTTTGATTTTTGGGAACAAGGGAAAATGCCGATTTTTTTTTTCAGGGGAACAAGAGAACAGGTATCCCCCCCCACCCCGCCCCCCGGGAGGGCCTCTTTGTTATTTGGTGCTACATCAGAATTAATTGCGAGGTTTCGATCTAGTAAAACTGCTGAACGTTCCTTTGTTACATATTTATTCTTTGTTTGTTTGTTGATTATTGAAAAACTCTGCCGTTGTGTTGTTTTATTATTTATTCCCCATTTCTTCTTTCTGTGTCCAGGGAAGACTGTGATTTGTGATTGTGACCTTTCCTTGGTAACTAAACTTCATTTATACTTTTGAGTTCAAGGTTGTTTTATAAACCGAAACATACAAGTGAAAGTCATTAATTAATCTTCCATGTGGATATGGAGAAATGTAAATTAAAGAGTTTGTTAAATTCCACTGATGACCTATGATAAAAGCAGAGGATTCCAATTAGAAGGACCTGGTTAGTATTTGATCTACCTTGGACTTTACCTGTCAAGGGAGAAAATAGAAATACTGCTGCTATCTCTCATTCAGTGACATACATTAACCCTTTTACTGCCACAGGGGATAACAATAGGCTTTTGCAAACAGCATAGATCCGGATGAGACGGCTCACATGAGCCGTCTCATCTGGATCTACGCTGTTTGACGTTCAGTCCCTGTGCTGACCAAAACATGCATACATGTATGTATATGTACAAACTCTCACTGCGGCTCGGTGAATGTAGTTGAATATCAGAAAGCAAGTGTGAAATTAGTAGAATGGCACATGGCAGATTGAGAGTGTGAAGAAAGCATTCTCACGCATCCTGGTATTACTTATTAGCACGGGCACCAAGGAGTTGATTATTTATAAGCTATAGTTTAACCGGTTTTGGTTATGATAATAACTAGCAAAAGGCTATTTACAGTCAACTGTAAATAGCCAAAAAACGTTAAATTGGCTATTTACAGTCAACTGTAGATAGCCAAAAATGTTAAATCAAAGCGCGACTTGATATTTCGAAAATATCAGAAAGGCCTCCATGATCCCAAGAAAAATACTTTCGCTTGTCGAGGGCCAAATGGGCCGCGCCATGCAACAACATGTCTTCGAGCATATGAGGACAGCGAAGGCCCAGATCAGCCTGTACGGCCGCGTAGTCTGATCATGGCCTTCACTGTCCGCTAACAGAATCATTGGGTACTGCTGAATATATAAACGGAGAGCAAAGGTCCAGTTGATACTTTGCGCAATCATTGGGTGATCTGGCCCCGAGGTTATAAAACTTTTTTCATGCTCTACTCAGCTGAGCATGAAAATTTCTTTGCTAATAAATATGAAAATGCCAACAATAGTTGGCATTTTCGTATTTATTAGCAGAGAAATTTTCATGCTCAGCTGTGTTTAGCAAGAAAGAATTTGCAATTGAAAGTAATTTGAGATTTACTTGCAGGACAAATTTGATGCTCAGCTGAGTTGAGCAATAAATTTTTTAAAATAATTTTGGGGCCTAAATTTGATATTTTGCGCATGCTCGAAGACACTTTTTGGATTGACGCGGCACAATTAATATTTTATTTTCCGCCTAAGATGCATATACGGGGATGCATACCTGTATTTCATAACCAGAACCTGTCAAAATGAGCCACTTTCTGGTGTTTACATTGCAAACACAGAAACTGCATCTATCTAGGATGCCTAAGGCACTTCTTACAAAATCGAAAGCAAAGATTCAGTACTTGATAGAATAATCGAAAAGGCGTATGAACACTAACCTTTATCACTCTCTGGGCTAATTCAGCAGACGACAAACTGATGACATTTTTTTCTTATTTCCTCAGAAAATATGATTTGACATTTCATGCAAACTGTCTCTTTAGGAGATAGTTTGCATGAAATTTTAAAACCTGTTTTCTGGGAAAAATAAGAAAACAAAATCAAAATGTCGTCTGCTGAAATTTTTACCCAGAGTGCTAAGTGTTAATTAGTGTGCGATTTTCTGAAATCTTGATTGTGAGATTGAAGGAAAACTCGAAAGGTGAACGGATACATATTAACCATTGTCCTGCTGAACCTGCATTTACCCTGCCTTTGCAAACAGTGTAGTTCCAGATCAGTTGGCTTCTGAAGAAGCCAACTGATCTGGATCTGCACTGTTTGCCATTAAGTATGTGAATTTATAGCAACAATCCGGATCAAGTGATCTGATTGGCTGAAAATTGGAAGTGGGCGTAGCATCTTAATTTATTCAGCAGGATAAGGGTTAAATAGAAAGCACGAAAAGCAGAGCGTATTTGTCTACCTTTTCAAAGGGAGAACACTTCAGCAGAACAGAATTTGCTTCCCTGATACATGATAACACTCAAATACATGTCTACTTCTATATAAGTAACTCCCTCCTTTTTCCCCCCTCTCCCATTTCACCCATTTTAGTCTGGAGACCTCAAAAATGGTAATTTGCAAACAGTGCAGATCCAGATCAGACGCCACAGAATGCGGCGTCTGATCAGGGTCTACACTGTTTACATTAAATACAGGAATTTCTCTAAAACATGGTAACAATAATAAAGAGTAACCAGACACAGACCAGACCAAAGATGTGTGGTTGAAGAGTTCACTCGACGTAAAGATGCAAATGCGTTGATATAAGCCAGTTGGCTCCCTTCAAAGTGCTTCTATTCACCTTACAGGGCCCAGTTGTTCAAAGCTAACGATGTCGTTAGTTAACAATTCGTTAAAATTTACATCGAGTGGTACGCAAATATGCTGAAATTTTTTGCTGAAAAAATGTGAGTAGCAGTGCAAAAGCTACTCACATTTTTTCAGCAAAAAATATCAGAATATTGTGTATTGAATCCGCTAAAACAGATAACGAAATGACCCTTAACGAGCTCGTTAAGCTAACGACGCTTTGAACAACTGGGCCCTGATGTATAAGGCGCAGTATGCTGATAGCCAAGCATTACGAAAACATGCCTATTCAAATACATACAAAAAAAATTTCACCTCCAAAAACTTAAAATTTTCAGATACAAAAGCTGATATTTTTCATATTTCTGCTCAAAAGCATAGATTGATGGTACTCGTTAAAACCTCCTCAACGAGGCGGTTCTAACGAGTACCCACAATCTATGCTTTTGAGCAGAAATAAGAAAAATAATGCATACCTCTGTAAACCCCAGTTTTACTATATAAAAGTGGGGTTTAAGGGGGTCACAATTATATAGGCATGTTTTCGTAATGGAATTTACGTTATTCAAGGAAAAAGCAGCACTGGTGAAAAACTGTATTTGAGATGAAAGATCTTGACAATTTGATGCAATTGATCATAATCGGATAAAAATAAGGAAGAAGTGAGTACGGACTGCTTGGGTGGCAGATTGTTCAAAATTATTCCACGCCCAGATTGCAGACAGTTGTAGTAGATTGGCTTCCCTACTCTGATGACATAACAAAAAGGCTTCATTATAAAAGGAAATACGGACAAGAAAAAGGCTCATTATCAGTACAAAAATAAAGAGAAAACTTACATTCTGACATGTGCGCCCAACGAAGACCCCAAGTAGCCTGCGCATGTGCGCAGTCTGAACAGTCTTCGTTGTCGGCATGAAGACCCTTCGCATCATTTGCTATCCAAAATGCGCAGGCGGCTGACTGCACGAATGTGCAGACTGGTATTAAGAAAACACGCCTATTCAAATATACTGAAAATTTACCACCAAAAAATGAAAATTTTCAGATAAAAAATTCCGATATTTTTCATATTTCTTTTCAAAACATAGATTGTGGGTACCCGTTAGAACCGCCTCGATGAGGCGGTTCTAACGAGTACCCACAATCTATGTTTTGAGCAAACATAAGAAAAATAATGTATACCCCTGTAAACCCCAGTTTTACTATATAAAAGTGGGGTTTAAGGGGGTCAAAATTATATAGGCATGTTTTCGTGATGGTCTGAATCTTCGCTGGGCGCACATGTCCGAAGATACGTTTTCTGACGTTGTGGCTCAAATAATAATAATAATAATAATAATAATATAATAAACATAATAATAATAATAATAATAATAATAATAATAAAGAACATAATGCATGATTTACCAGCCAGCTTCTGGAAAACCGTACACTAAAGAAGTAAGGGCTTATGAAGGCAACAGCAAATATTTGATATTATGACTATCTTGGAAGCACTATGCCACACAAACGAATACGTAACAAATGTGTTACATATGCGTACAACTGTACGCATACGTAACAGTTACATATGCGTATGAATGCCACATGTCGAAATTTACACATGTGCAAACAATACGAAATCTTCACATCTTATAAAATTGTAAAGGAAGATCGATACTGTTGGATTGTGTCTTTGATACAGAATAGAAATTGTACATCAGACGCCGCGCTGGTCTGGGTCTACCCTGTTTTTAAAGTACAAGTGTCCTTTTTAGAGTGACGCTGGTCATATATAGTTAAACAGTGACGACCTAGAGAGATCCTGCAGGAGCGCTCTTGAGCCGGATTCATAAAGTATCTTGATTCGTGACATCCTTATCTTTGCATTTCAAAACTAGAGTTTGCGCGAACTTTTATGGCCACATCAATTTTTTTTGTTGCTGTCAGTTAAAATGTATTTTGTTCACTAGCAAGCAAAATTTTGTGGAAGGGGTAACAAAGGTTCCTTGAAAATATAAACTTGAAATTGGACCATAAGTAAAATCTCAATTTGAGATGCTTTGAGAATTCAACCCTTGAACATGGTCTGCACTGTTTGTGTGCTATAGTATTGATACATACATACATATCTACAAAAGATTGATACATTTCAGACCATTGCAAATAGAATGACCAATTTTGTAAACTCAACATTGTAAGGGCTAGGTCATCCTCGATAGCTCAGCTTGCGAGGCGGAAGGTCCTGTTTCTATTTCTGGGATGGGCAAACCAACCCAGTAGGCACATAACGTTAAAATGACGTCGTATCAGCGTCGATGCGACGTGATTACGTCGCATCGACGTTGATACGACGTCATTTTGATGTTGTGTGCCTGCTGGGAAAGACATGAAAGCTGGTAATAATTCGGGTTAGCATAAACTGGTTCATCATTGTGGGAACAAAGTGACCGGCCGAGTTCAGTAAGTGCACATGCACTAAAGTTGACGTTTATCGTGTCGCTATATTTCCACGTAGAGCTACACTTTGGGCAGCCAGTTTAAAATTAAGAAACTGGTAAATTCAGTGAATGAACTGACACACTTTCCTAGACTGCAACTTCAAGGAATGAACAGATGTTAGATATATGTATGGTTCGCATATATCATACGAAAACCTCACACTAACTTGTCCCCATGTAATATATGCGCACAGTTGTACGCAAACATAACACATTAACATTGTGATGCGTTACATATGCGTACAGTTGTACGCATACGTAACAATTTGTTACGTATGCGTACAATTGTACGCATATGTAACACATTTGTTACGCATTCGTTTGTGTGACATATGCGCATTCACAAAGCACGCCATCTAAGTCTGTAGATATTAATGTCGAGGTATAGGTTAGTCCTCTAACAATGTTTTATGTGCTCTTTAGTAGAATTGAATGCGTGCAATTATTCAATAATCCGACTGGGTACAGTTTCATTGCAAATAGTGTAGATCCTGTTGAGACGGCTCATCATGAGCCGTCTCATCAGGATCTACACTGTTTGCTATTTTGTTTTGATTTTTGACTGAGACCCCAGGTTTGGAACAACGGCTCTGACATATTCAAAGATGGAAGAGTCCACTTGAGAAACTCAGGGAATAAAAATGTTAAAGGCAAGCAGGGCAGTAGTAATGCCATGTCTTGTATACAGAATATTTGCCTTCCACACATAATTTTGGCATTCTGACAGTCCGTCTTTCTTTCCTCCGCGCAATAACGCTAGTCCTTAAATGCGGTTGCAACCAACAGGTGTTATTTTTGTTTTATTTATTTATTTATTTATTTATTTATTTATTTATTTATTTATTTATGTTTTTGCGGTTTGGCAGATGTAATAGAGACTGGTGATCAGAGGACTATGCACATTTCCTCACATTTCTGCATGAAGAGAATATAATTTATGCTGTACCTGCCATCACTCTCAGCTCTGCTTGTCTGTACTGATTCTGGGAATGAGTTCCCTTGTTTGCAGGTCTGATCCCGCAGAAATCATATACTCCTGATAGTCTGGTTTGGTTTTGTGGGTACATATGCTCTAATTCGAGTTGCATGTTTCTTTCCAGAATAAGGACGTATTGTCGTCATGAGGCAGTCATTTACGTCTTTTGGAAAACCTAAAGTGTTTGTGCTTATATTATCTGACTCTCAACAATCTCGCTCAAATCTAATTGGATAGTGTATCGTGCAAGCTATCTACAATCTAGAACAACTATTCCCTGTTTAGTCACTGGAGACTGGATCGAGCCAGTTTAGGGAATATGCATTTGGTAAAATGGCTGATTTTTGCGGCATGTCCATTATAATATGGGCCCAACCATACGAAAATACGTCTTCTAACATGTGCAAAATGCGCAGATTTAGCTTTATCCCACGCATGCGCAAAGTCATATCCGGGCATTTGCTCTCCACTGCTACGTTCTATAATGTCCAATGATTCTGTTAGCGGACAGTGAAGGCCCTGATCAGACTGCGCGGATGCGCAGGCTGATCTGGGCCTTCGCACATGCATATGCCCAAAGACATTTCGCATGGCGAGGCCCATATAATACTAAATTGCAACAGTTAACCAGATACAGTTTTATGGTTTTCTTAACTTTAGACACAAAGGTCCATCCCTGTTTTTACGTTTCACAGGATGCATGCTATCAGCAAGATATTTTTAATCAGCACATCTTTATTCCATCCGCCTCCTTATACCTGTACATCATAAGGGCCGTGCCATGCGATAACGTGTCTTCGGCCATATACGGACAGCGAAGGCCCAGATCAGCCTGCACATCCGCGTAGTCTGATTAGGACCTTCACCGTCCGTTTACAGACTCATTGGGTGCTGAACAGAACATAACGAAGTTTAGCATAGTTCCTGATCAGACATATATCTCCACGGGCTGATCTGCATCTTAGCTGTTTATCTCATGTCGGGGCTCACATCTAAAAGCAAGTGTCAAGGCCGGATTATGCACCCGCGTGTTCTGTTCCAGACCTTCATATACTCACTATATGAATTGAGAAGACCCGGATCGGAGTATGTGATCGGGGAATAGCTTGTTGACATGTGCAATATAAATATAAGCTTGGTTTCTTAACGAACACTTGTTTGCGAATATTCCCCTTATCAGTTATGCTCTGAGCAGTTATGTCTTATCTAAGTTATCACTCAAGTCTGCAGCTTCAGACCACATGTTGTTATAAAGAGAAGCAACATACAATGCTTCTTTGTATGGACGCTTAAATCATATTCTGGTTAATTTTTAGCAAGAAATTGTTCGTTTGTAAAGGATCATTCTACTGCATTACAATCGTAAAAATCTTTGAAGTTAAAGCTGTTCGCTGCTATTAACTCTAAATTTAAATATTGGCGGATTAAACTGCAATTGTTATTTTACGGCGTTTCATCTTCTTATTTGTACACGTTGATTGGACGCCGCGTTCTATGGCGCCTGATCTCAGTCTACACTAATTAATCAGTGTTACAAAGATTAAAAAGCAAACTCTTCATGGTATGCTTCCTTATGGAGGCTTCTTTTCAACATTGCGCTGAACAATCTCATTACAGCACAATTCCGCTATTAACCCGTGTCCTGCTGAGCCCGGATATGCCCTGCCTTTGCAAACAGTGTAGATCCAGATCAGTTGGCTTCCAACTGATCTGGATCTGTACTGTTTGCCATTGAGTACTTGAATTTAAATCAACAACCCGGGATCTTGTAATCTGATTGGCTGAAAATTAGAAGCGGGCGTGGAATCTTAATTTATTCAGCATGATAAGGGTTAAGATCACTCCTGGGACCTATATCTAAAAGTGGTCTTATTAGTGAGGTGGTCTTAATATTGAATATAAAATACAGTAAATGTCCAAAAATTTCGAACACTTTATTTCATAGCTTTTGGCGAAACTTTTGCTTTAATGCAGTTGTTTCGTAAAATACATAGTGGAAGGGCAAACAGTAGACCCTCTGATTGGTTTTACGCTCCTTGCGTATGCTATTTTGTCAGAAACTGACAAAAGATGGTCGTAATAGTAGAGTGGTCGTAATAGTGGAGTGGTCGTAATTTCGGGTGGTCGTAATAGCGGAATTTTACTGTATTTGTGAATCGAAAGCACCATATGTAATATTGTCATTATATACACTGCGGCTGCCTTAAGAAAAAACCGAACTTCGGCGAAGATGATGTCGCACCTGCACCCCACAGCCCCCTAAAAAAAAATAAAAAAAATAAATAAAAAAAATAAATAAATAAAAAAAATAAAAAAAAATAAAAAATAAAATAAAAAAATAAGAAATAAAAATAAATAAATAAAAAAAAAGTTAATTTCAGGTAGAGGAAAGCACATGCATATTCTCATATGATGCATAAGAAGTTGCGCTCAAAAGATACCCACAGTCTATACATTTTTATAAAATCTGAGTGTCCCATAGCCGCCCTTAATTTACATGGTGACACGTTGATGGTATAGTGGATATAACACATTGAATAATATCTAGTGGCATGTGGGATCGATAGTGGATACAACACATGGAATAATACTTGATATTTAACCAGCTTTATTCAGCAAGACATTTTAGTCAATTAAGGACAGATAGTTAGTTCTTGTCCAAAACATAGCAAATTTCAGTACTCTGTTTTACTAGTCCTAAACAGCCTTAAGTCCACAAAATAGAATCAGTAATGATATAATACAGCATGAGTCTAAATTACCTTTATGACGTAGATCTCACAACTTTTAATGCTCAAAATATTGTACTAAACTCAAGTTCCTAAATGAATGCACTGAACGCTGGGAACATCCTCCCGTCCATTCATCAACACACATCACGACCAGACAAATATTAGGAAAATCCTGCACGGCAGCCCGCCGTCAGTCAGGACGTCTTTTCGCCTCGAAGTCAAAATTACAGACTATTCATAATTTCAGAATTATGACGACCCTTGCAAATGTACTTGACTTCCATAGCACTTTTAGCCAATCAAACTTATCAAACCATGTACATGGCAATGGAAGAGTTAAAGGATTAATTATGCGAATCCCACCCAACACCAACCATAATTAGCAGATTCAATATTTCAAACGCTGTCATGGTTAAGCTTAAAATACATTCAAAAAAAGCCCAAAGATAATGCTAGTCAATCATAGCTACCAGGAACCATACAAAACAGGACAGTAGAAGATGTATATTAATTTCTTAGCACCCAATGATCAATACCAAAGCTTGTTTCATTTTGGATAATAACCTACACGGGCTATAAACAAGTATACAATAACCCAAACCAAAGATGCACTGATCAGCAGTCTGAAGACTGAAACCCAAAGGCATGCCAGCCTATTATGTTACACTGAGGTACGAAAATGACAAAGTTAAAGTGGAAAAAAGTGACAAAAATAAATTTAAAAATTATATCCAAAAAAGGTAACAGAAAAGTCGAGGGAGTGCCATAATCACAAACCGCAGCCCTTCCCAGACATCAAGAGGAAGAGGAAACAGACAAAACCAAACAAGCGCAACTCGAACAAACGTATGAAAAGCACTAAGGTTAGCTCTTTCTTCCCCATGCGAGGTAATCGCAATGCTAAAAGGACTGAAAAACACAAGAACAATATAACACAAGGTAAGACATAAAACAAATCGCCTCGTAGAATAAACCACAAAGCAACAAACAGTAAGACTAACACCGGGACCACCGCCTTAGAACGGTCAGTAGAATAACCCAAATCACATGTACTTCTGCAGACCCTGGAGAAAACATGTGCAAATTTTCAAAAAGACCGGTATAAATTGTACGAGGAGTTGCAATCACAAGGTACCCACTGTCCATCACGAAAACATGCCTATATAATTTTGACCCCCTGAAACCCCACTTTTATATAGTAAAACTGGGGTTTACAGGGATATACATTATTTTTCTTATTTCTGTTCAAAAACATAGATTGTGGATACTCGTTAGAACCGCCTCGCCGAGGCGGTTCTTACGAGTACCCACAATCTATGTTTTGAGCAGAAATTTGAAAAATATCAGAATTTTTCTTTTTAAAATTTCATTTTTTTTGGTGGTAAAATTTTCAGTATGTTTGAATAGGCATGTTTTCGTAATGTACACATCCGAGGTCAGAAAAATAAAAAGAATTCACAAAGGAGAAAAAAGTGACGAAAAGAAATGCAAGGATTATATCAAAAGCACATGCACATCTTCAGACTATGGAGAAAACAGGTACAAAATTTCAAAAAGATTGGTGTAAAAAATTGTTAGAGGAATTGTGCTCAAGAGGTATCCACTTTTGTATATATTAAGGATGAAAAATGACTAAGTTCACAATGTGGAAAAAGTGAAATTAATCTAACAATTATATCCAAACCACATGCACATCCTCATACCATGAAGAAAACACATGCAAAGTTTCAAAACGATCGGTACAAAACTGTTAGAGGAGTTGCGCTCACAAGAGGTATCCACTGTCTATATATTGAGGGTGACAAACGACTAAGTTCACAATATGGAAAAAGTGATAAAAATAATCTAACAATTATATCCAAACCACATGTACATCCTCATACCATGAAGAAAAGACATGCAAAATTTCAAAACCATCGGTACAAAACTGTAAGAGGAGTTGCGCTCACAAGAGGTACCTACTGTCAAAAAATTGAGGGTGAAAATGACTAAGTTCACAATGTGGAAAAAGTGACAAAATGTGATCTAACAAATCTATACAAACCACATGCACATCCTCATACCATGAAGAAAGGACATGCAAAGTTTCAAAACGATCGGTACAAAACTGTAAGAGGAGTTGTGCTCACAAGAGGTACCCACTGTCTATATAATGAGGGTGACAAATGACTAAGTTCACGATGTGGAAAAAATGACAAAAAAAGATCTAACAATTATATCTAAACCACATGCACATCCTTATACCATGCAGAAAACAAATGCAAAGTTTCAAAACGATCAGTACAAAACTGTAAGAGGAGTTCTCATAAGACACCCAGGGTACATGTTGACAGATGGACGAACGAACGGACGGACGGGAACTTGCACGCCTAAGTCGCCCTGCTAAAGCAGGTGCGACAAAAAGGAACATTGTATTTATGAACATAGCGTGGGCTCAGATTAATGTATCCATCTATCTGATCAGATCTTCTCAGTACCTTTAAAGTACCAGTCAACACTGCTGAACATGACCACGATGAAAAGCGGATACAATTAGCGTGGGCGGCTGGATGTGCCAGCGGACCATGGCCTTCTTTGCATCTTCAACTGGGGCGACTTACTGTTTTATAAAATGTGTAACAGAGGTACGCTATAAACATCCGCAATGAGCTTGTATAGTCTAATACAAAAGATGTTGACACGCTGTTATTAACCCTTGTCCTGCTGAACCCGTATATACCCTGCCTTTGCAAACAGTGTAGATCCAGATCAGTTGGCTTCTGAAGAAGCCAACTGATCTGGATCTGCACTGTTTGCCATTAAGTATTTGAATTTAAAGCAATAATCCGGATCAAGTAATCTGATTGGCTGAAAATTAGAAGAGGGTGCGGCATCTTAACCTAACCAAAAACAAAAAAAAAAAAAAAAAAAAAAAAAAAAAAAAAAAATACAAATAGTAACGATATGACGTCTAAAGGCTTTCTCCAAGTTAGTTTGTGGAACACACTTCATATGCCACGGCAATTAACTCTGACAGCGCTAGTCACAACAACAGCAGACGTTATATATATGAGCCGAGTGAGAAACGTACCTTTGACATGTGCGACCAACGAAGACTCAAATCAGCCTGCGCATCCGCGCAATCTGATCAGTCTTCGTTGTCCGCATGAAGGAACTTCGCATCCTTGGCTGTCGAAAATGTTCCCGGTGAAGATTCTGATCAGACTGCGCAAATGCGCAGGCTGATCTGAATCTTTGCTGGACGCCCATGTCCGAAGGTACGTTTTCTGACGTTGCAGCTCATATATGTCTCGATAAAAAAGGGGTTTAGGACTACTGGGCTGATACATTACGAAAACATGCCGATTCAAATATATTGAGAATTTCACCACCCAAAACTGTAAGTTTTCAGATAAAAAAAAATCTGATATTTTTCATATTTCTGCTCATAACATAGATTGTGGATACTCGTTAGAACCGCCCCGCCGAGGCGGTTCTAACGAGTACCCACAACCTATGTTTTTGAGCAGAAATAAGAAGAATAGTGTATACCCCTGTAAACCCCAGTTTTACCATATAAAAGTGGGGTTTAAAGGGGGTCAAAATTATATAGGCATGTTTTCGTGATGCTCCGGTCAAAGCTACTAGGGACCTGAAGAGTTCTCTTTATTTCCCATGAAGAGACTCAATCAAACTGCATCTATGTAGATGCTTCACGTGAAATACGAAGCCTTTTTTCTGGAAAACATAAAACAAGTAATAAATAAATTAATAAAATGTCGTTCTTTACAATTTTGCAAAACGCTTATTTGTAAAATTCACCTAATAACTATCATTTTATATCACTCCCATCCCTTAAACTCATATCCTTTTAGTACATTTTTTAACTTTTCACTTTCGTTTTTGCAGCTCTTAACCTCTCAAAAAGCATCCCCATTCACTGCTGGGTAAACAAAGTCAATTTAGAAGGCACTAACTTCAGCCTTGCAGTCTAAAGCTGTAATCTTTCTGTTACGGCTCCTCTCAATGCAAAAAATACTAAACTGCATTATATTTTATAGGATTATATAATAATAATAATAATAATAATAATAATAATAATATTAATGTCTAATAATGTCTAATACTGTCATGGTCACTGAACGTATATCTTTTAAAAATACTGGGTCCAGTTGTTCAAAACTAACGATGTCGTTGGTTAACGTATTGTTAAAACTTTGATCATTAAATATGACATATTTGCTAATATTTTTGCTTAAAAAATGTGAGTAGCTTTTGCATTTGAGCTACTCACTTTTTTCAGCAAAAGTACCTGTGAATTAGATATTGTACTTACTAGAACAGTTAATATTCTGGCCACTAACGAACTCGTTAAGCTAACGATGCTTTGAACAACTGAGCCCTGGTATCTGTAGATTGGTGTACTCATACTAGTGTACGGCCCTACAAAACTCCCTTGTCGTTTAGCAATGATAGTATAGTATTTTGATACTGGTATGAAATTAACCTTATGCAATTTCTCTTATGAGATTTCTAGAAAGGAAATAAAAGCTTATACTTAATAACTGATCTCATCGGATCCTGCCCGTGCATCTATCCTTCATTATACGCTTCAACGAAGCAGAGTTAATACAGAATTATTCCACAGGGAACTGGAATTTAGATAATTCATCACGAAAACATACCTATATAATTTTATCCCCCATAAACCCAACTTTTATGTTGTAAAACTGGGGTTTACAGGGGTATGCATTATTTTTCTTATTTCTGCTCAAAACCATAGATAGTGGGTACTCGTTAGAACCGCCTCACCAAGGCGGTTCTAACGAGTACCCACAATCTATGTTTTGAGCAGAAATATGAAGAATATCAGACTTTTTAGCTGAAAATGTTCATTTTTTTGGTGGTAAAATTTACAGCATATTTGAATAGGAGTGTTTTCATAATGTACTGGAATTTGGAGGATAATGATACGTTAATATTCTTAGCGGATTTGGTTTACCCTCTTTGGGTCTGTGTTTTCTTTTCCTTTAACCTTTTGGGGTTTAGTCCGACCAGCGAAGTTAAAAATCAAAGCACTGAGAGGACTGGTGGATCGACTGTCTCTGAGTGTAGGCTGGGAAAATAGTCAGGAACGGGGACTTAAGACTGTTTCATTTAACCCTTAACTTCCTATAAATTAAGCAAACAGACCAGATACTGAGTTCTGTGGCATCTGATCTGGATCTGCACTCTTTGCCATTTCACAGTCCAGGTTTTACAGATAACCCGCTTTACACGGCTCTCTTTTTACGTCACAGCGACAAGACTAGCGCGGCTAAAAATAATCGTTACCTGCATTTGGTACAAACGCGGGGTTTAATTCCGTTGGTCAATGATAATCACGTGGACAACCTTAAGGAAATTTTGGTATGTGTATTCTTTGGTTTGATTATAAACAATCAACCCAACAAGACCGAACGACAATGTGTCTAGCACATTAAATTTGTTACAGTCAAGAATATCTTCGCGCAGTGCGGTATTGCTGTATATAGTCGGGATAAAAACCGAATGATAAACAGTGTAGATCCAGATGATCCGTCAAGGCTTCTCAGCTCGATGTGTAATGTTTGCAAATGTGTACGTGCATGATATGCAGGGCAAAAAAGGTTAAGTATCGTGTCTCCTGCTTAACTGAACGAACGTAAGCATTCATTACGAAAACATGCCTATTCAAATATAATGAAAATTTGACCACAACAAAATGAAAGTTTCAGATCAAAGAAATTCTGATATTTTTCATATTTCTGCTCAAAACATAGATTGTGGGTACTCGTTAGAACCGCCTCGGCAATCTATGTTTTGAGCAGAAATTAGAAAAATAATGTTTACCCATGTAAACCCCAGTATTACTATCCAAAAGTGGGGTTTAAGGGGTTCAGAATTATATAGGCGTGTTTTCGTGATGTTAACACACGTCAGCCGAAACAGAGGTTTGAAAATGTAAATTAATGTTGTGTTTGGTTAAATGTGGCTTTTAACAATCTTCCAGTTTATATCACCACGTCGCACCAGACTGGATGGATCATGTGACCGGGAGCTCAGCCACATTGAACTATCACACACAGAAGTTGGTATGGCCAGAAAGTGGTCAGACAGTGGCTTTGTGTCACCATGCTGACCTAAGGCCAACAGAAATGAACCTGCCTTCTCTTACCCTTTAAAGTGCTAATCACAAGTGCATTTTGTTCTATTTTTTTTTTTCAGAAAACATAAGGCTTAAACAAATAGACTGTCGTCTGCTACAATTTTGCTTGGCGTTTTTAGGGTTAAAAATAAACGTGAAAAAGCGCCCTCAAATAAAGGCATGGACTATGTAAACCCAACACGACTTGGGACTATGACAGGCAGTTAATTTAACAAGTGGCAGCGAAAATGCTTTTATCATTATTGTTGCGTAAATTTTTACCTGTTAAAAAAGAGTCGAAACTGCGCATTATGACGCAAATGTTCTGCATGAGATCAAACAAAAGCAACAAAGTGTGTATTGCAAAAACACTCCTCCTCTTTTTTCTTCAAGCTTCATTAAAAAGTACATGTACACGAACTGTGAAGAGGCAGTAACAGTCTAGGTATCTGTATCGACATTTCAGGATATCCACTGTTCATTTTCTTTTTTTCCTTTTTTGCATACAATTTAGATCCAATCAGACGGCTCATAACGTTCTTTAAGTTTTGTCAGGGACCTCTATTTGCAGCAACTGTAGTTTGTCCTATAAAGGATGCATCCCTTGAGTCCCTGATTTAGCCATGTACATCGTCTATGTACCAACAAAAGGAACGTCGGACAAATAAGACTAGAACTCCGTTACCGGGTTTATCCATTTTCGAGTTTCCAACAGAAGTCTGCGCAAACAATGATGGCCGTGGCCAGACTGTGAGTCGACGCAGTCAGGAGTGGATCTTCGTTTTTCACATCAGAAAGTGGTTCGCAGTTCTCCGATGGTATCTCTTCTGGCTCAGGTTCCATACGTTACAAGCAAACCTTAGATAAGCCATCGTTCAGCACTCTCATTAGAATCATCGTAAAATGTGCCACACAGCAAGGAAGTGTACGCTTGTGAGTGCTCAGCGAAGACTCAGACCAGCCTGCGCATCTGCGCAGGCTGATCTGAGTCTTTGCTAGGCGCTCGTTGAATAGCCAAAGACCTAAGGCTTCTTTCGGTGGACAGCGAATGTATAAGATTTCACACAAGCACAGGCTGATCTTCGCTCAGCGGAAATGTTCGAAGGTACAATTTCCTTCCGTTGCGATTTATATCCGTGAATTCGAAGAGGCTTACCTAGATAGCTACCCAGTATTTTAGATTCCGTATTTATGGAAATGTTGATAAGAAAAGCAGAAACCAGGAGCTGTTGTCAATTTTATGCTGTGTGTAACATCATAGTTTCTTTTTTAAACTTTCTGCGTAGGTAGTTTCGCAGCCAAACCTCCGGTTTTGTGAAATATCTGAGCCGGTAGACGATAAAATCCGACTGACGCTATTTGCGAGCCCGACAGTTTTGCATTTACTTTCACTGGGCCACAACCTTTGAAATTGTCCTAATGACACCTGCGCCCGCACATCAGGAAAACACACCTATATAATTTTGATCTCCTTAAACCCCACTTTTATATAGTAAAACTGGGGTTTACAGGGATATACATTAATTTTCTTATTTTGCTCAAAAACATAGATTGTGGGTACTTGTTAGAACTGCCTTACTGTATCTACAATCTACGTTTTGAGCAGAAATATGAAAAAATCAGAGTTTTTTTTATCTGAAAATTTCAAGTTTTTGGAGGTGAAATTTTCAGTGTATTTGAATAGGCGTGTTTTCGTAATGGAGATGTTTCAGATCAGCATGTACAGCACCTGCTGTCTGATCATTTCGTCTCTAATAGGCAATGTATTCTGCAGTATATTATGATTCTGTATGCGGACCATTACGAAAACGCGCGTATTCAAATATATTGAGAATTTTACCACCAAAAAATGAAAACTTTCAGACGAAAAATTCTGGTAGTTTTCATATACCCACAATCTATGTTTTTGAGCAGAAATAAGACAATTAATGTATACCTCTGTGAACCCCAGTTTTACATGTACTGAATAAAAGTGGGGTTTAAGGGGGTAAAACCTACATAGGCGTATTTTCGTGATGCAACAAAAGACCAGGGCCCGGTTGTTCAAAGCTAACGATGTCGTTAGTTAACGATTCGTTAAAATTTACATCGAGTGATACGCAAATATACTGATATTTTTTGCTGAAAAAATGTGAGTAGCTTTTGCAGTGCAGTGCAAAAGCTACTCACATTTTTTCAGCAAAAAATATCAGAATATTGTATATTGAATCCGCTAAAACAGTTAACGAAATGACCCTTAACGAGCTCGTTAAGCTAACGACGCTTTGAACAACTGGGCCCAGATGAGTCTGCGGGCGCGCAGATTGATCTGAGCATTTTTGTTTCCGCAGGTACGATATAAGGGCCTTTTTCTCATGTTGCTGCCACGCTTGAGCTGCAGGAAAGCGAAGATCATTGTCTTGGATGTTGTACAACTTGGATCATTTTCTCCGCCCCGATTCATTTCTCCGTAAATAAATTTCTGCGCTAAACCAAGGTCAGGATCTAGAGAGAAAATTAGCATTTGGTTGCCATATTGTTACAGCATAGTAACTTTTATGTCATGGTTAGTCTTGGTTGAAATGTTCACGTTTAGTGTCAAATTCTGTGTTTTTACATCCTGACATTACTTTCCACAACATGGTGGAGGAGTGGGTTCCCGTCAAAACGTCAGTTGTTATGGTGGCGATTTTGATGGTTTCCGTGTCCACAGACTTCCGTTATTAAAAGTCGTACAATAAAAGAACGTACGCGTTCATGTGCGAACATGTGCATGTACTTATGATGCCAGATTACATGTATTTTCTTAGTACCTGCTCATATAATTTTATTAAGTTTTGCCTTGGCGACTGAAAGGAAATACTGCATTCAAATTCGAAGAAAATGCTATTACCATCATACTACAAATAATACTTGTGCAAGTATCCTTTATAAGAGAATTTAAACACAACAATAACAGTTCACTCTTAGCAATCTGGACCCAGTTGTTCAAAGCGTCGTTAGCTTAACGGGCTCGCTAAGGGTCATTTCGTTAACTGTTTTAGCGGATTCAATACTTCATATTCTGATAGTTTTTGCTGAAAAAAAAAATGTGAGTAGCTTTTGTACTGCAAAAGCTACTCACATTTTTTCAGCAAAAAATTTCAACATATTTGCATATCACTCGATGTAAATTTTAACGAATCGTTAACTAACGATAACGTTAGCTTTGAACAACTGGGCCCTGGTTAAAATTTTCAGCAGACGACATATTGAAATGTTTTCTTATTTTTCCCAGAAAACAGGTTTTGACATTTCATGCAAATTATCACCAGTGGAGACAATTTGCGTGAACTGTCAAATCCTGTTTTCTAGGAAAAATAAGAAAAATATCATCAATTTGTCGTCAGATAAATCTGCCCATAGAGTTGTAAAAGTTAAGCTTAAGGCGAAAATAGCATGATGCAAATGAGAAAAATTTGTGCCATGAATATACCGTATTTTCTCTAAGACTGATAGGCCTACGCAAACAGTTTAGACCCAGATCCGGGCGGCGTCCGACTAGGGTATAAACTGTTTGCAACTCATCTAGCAGTAATAGATACGTTAACTGATGGTCAAATGCACATATT
Source organism: Anodontia alba (assembly GCA_964016985.1). NCBI lineage: Eukaryota > Metazoa > Mollusca > Bivalvia > Lucinida > Lucinidae > Anodontia > Anodontia alba. The sequence continues at coordinate 75,096,091 of OZ024832.1, forward strand.
CAAACATTATTGTAAGAAGCCTGTGTCCAAATACTGAGAGTAAATATTGTAGGCAGACTCTCACAAGAAACGTGTCTTATGAAATGCCACACTCTTTTTTTTCTATTTTCCAATAATAATATCAGTATTTAGGAAGCTGTCATTGTTCTCACTGTAAGGCTGTTGGCAAGGAAATACACAGGGAGGGCAAGACAAATGAGAAATGTTGTGGGGAAAATAATATTTCCCATATGCGAAAATTGCAGAACCAGACCAGCCTGCGCATGCGAGTAGTCTGTTCTACTTTTGCGCTGTTCACCTACTCAGTAATAACGGTTCGCATTAAATGTATAAGCTCTAGGAACTCGGATATATGCTAGAGTACAAAATGTATACCTAGATCAGTTGTCTCAAACCGACAGTTTCGACATCGCCGATTTGTACAAATACCGTATTTGCACTAAGAACTCGGACTAATATGCCAGAGTAAAACAGTGTAGACCCAGATCAGACGCCGCAGAACGCGGCGTCTGATCAGGGTCTACACAGTTTGTCACTCATCCAGCAATATTTTAGACATATCAACCTGTCGAAAATGGACTATGTCAAGTCTAATGACATGGTAAGGTGATAATGAGGGCCACGCCATGCACAAATGTGTTTTCGGGTACACGTATATGCGAACAGCGAAGATCAAGATCAAATTGCGCATCCGCGCAGTCTGATCATGACCTTCACTGTCCGCTTATAGAATCAGGAGGTACTGTAGAACATAATGAAGTATAACAAAATTCCTGATCAGATAATGTATCTCTACTGTCTGATCTGGTTATTTACTGTTTGCATCCACCCCCAACCCTGTCTACCCCCGCCCTCCCCCCCCCCCCCCCCCACAACCCACACACACCCGTAGACATCTTTTCTTATGTCGCAGCTCATGTGTCCAAATATTAACGGTAAATGAACAAATACGTCCAGCGCAATATAGTTTTAATTAGCAAAATTATCGGGCGACAAAAAAAAAAAATAAAAAAAAAAAATACTTTTTTGTCCTATGTTCCATTAGAAAACAATTTCAATTCCTTCATTCAGTATGAACCCAATGCCTATCGTCCCCCAAAAGGGACACTAGCAAACAGTGTAGACCCAAATCAGACGCCGCGTTATGCGGCGTCTGATATGGGTCTACACCACTTGCATTAAATACAGGATTTTCTTTAAATCATTGTAGTAATAAAAACTAATCACACACACCCTTATTTTCAGGTGAAAATTAAGGTAAAAAAAAAAAAAAAAAAAAAAAAAAAAGAAAAAAAAAAAGAAATATCACCTGCTGATATATTTTAAATCAACAAGTTAAAGTCTAGGTAGCACTTGTTATATATCAGATGCTGCTATCAATTTAAACACTACAAAAGATACGAATACCTGATAGCGTCTCTCTGCAAAACGAAGTGAAAGAGGCGCAGTAAGGGAATATACTAACCCATTTATGCCGAGTGGACTCTTCTACCCTCAACTTCTATCTCGTCTTTGGTAGGTTCATTTCCACTAGAAAGGGTGTCTGGTTAGTTTTTATTATCACTATGTTTTATAGCAGTTTCTTTTTGTAATACAAAAAGCGTCTGATCTGGGTCTACACTGTTTGCCAATGCCCCTTTTCTGGGATACCAGGCATAAATGGGTTGAATAGAACTTTTAAATTCTGACCAGTTTTATACTGAATCCATAAAAATATAATCTTTTAATACTGTAGTCAACGTGAAATTGGAGGGTTCCCAATTAAATCTGACCACATACGTCCATGTACATGTAATCTTTGTAGTGTCATAAAAAAAAAAAAAAAAAAAAAAAAAAAAACATGTCTCAGCGACAATCTCTATTAAGTAAGCAAAATGTATTAAGCAAACATGTATTCAGTTCCCAGAAAAGGCAAATATGTTGAAATGTACCTGTATTAAGCAAGCACCTGCCATAAGCAAGCGCATTTTGAGTATCACTTGGGTGCTTGCTTAATACAGATTGGACTGTATTTTAAGTCTTGTAAAAATGAATATTTAATGACTAGAAACTGGAACCAGCCTATGTTTTCACGGACAGACTATTTAGTATCCTTGTTATTTTATTAAAAAAAAAAATAGATAAATAAATAAAAATAAATAAATAAATAAATAAATAAATAAATAAATAATAATAATAATAATAATAATAATAATAATACAGTCCATATCCAGGAAACATATAACGTCCCAATAACGTCAGTTCGACATCATAACGTTGCGACGACGTCGAACCAACATTTTCATTACGAAAACACGCCTATTTAAATATTGTTCACCACCAAAGACTGAAAGTTTTCAGATAAAGAATTCTGATATTTTTCATATTTCTGCTCAAAACATAGATTAACGAGTACCCACAATCTATGTTTTAGAGCAGAAATAAGAAAAATAATGTATACCCCTGTATACCCCAATTTTACTTTATAAAGATAGGGTTTAAGGGGGTCAAAATTATATAGGCATGTTTACGTGATGTTTAGTTTAAACATATTTTATTTCATTATAATACATGTGATACATATATAAACAGCTCAAGTACGTGATGTTTGCAACACAGTGTGTTCACATAGTCCAGATTCAAATGCCGTTGATGATACTGCCAAAGAAAGCGTGGCTTGTCTGAGCACGGAAGTCCATTTTGTCTTTGTTGTTTGCGCATGTAGTTTGTTCATTACGACTGATACATCTACTCATAGTACAGGCGGACTTAACAAACTTGGTAGACTTTTCGCTACTGTGTAGAAGGGAGACAATTTTAGGACCTCTTGTTTGTATTCCACTACAGCAATGCCTTTCAGAAAAGGGGTCTACTTTAAAAAGAAAGAATTTGCTCTTGGAGCAAATTATTTCCTTTTAGACCCCTTTTTCAGAAGGGGCAAACTAATTTTGACGGAGTCCACTCCCTTTAATGCCACCTCCCTTGAAAGTGCAGGAAAGGGGTTTCAAGACTCTATAAGGAAAGAATTTACTTCACGGGAGCAAATTCTTTCCTTTAAGAGTAGACCCTTTTTTAGAATTTTGACAGAGGCATCTCCCTTGACAGTTTGTACATTCCACATAATAATAAATTCGAACCATTAAAAAACAAAACATAAAATTAAAAAAAAAAATAACAAAAGCAGAGAAGCATATTTAACTCTTACAATGCTATGGGCGAATTCAGCAGAAGAGAATCTGATGATATTTTTCTTATTTTTATCCAGAAAACAGGATTTGACATTTCATGCAAATTGTCTCCATTTGCATAAAATGTCAAATCCTGTTTAATGGAGACAATTTGTATGAAATATCAAATCCTTTCTGGGAAAAATAAGAAAATATTTCAAAATGTCGTCTTTTGAAAATTTTAACCAGAGTGCTAAGTGTTAAGGGAAAAGCATTATAACCACACTATTCAGCGACTGAAGCCAGTCTACCTCAGCAGAGATATGTGGTTTTCCGGACGATTTAATCAGCAAATTATCGAATTCTGGCAGATAATGAAGAAAGGTATCAAAAAATACAGATACTTTTTGTATTTTCAAAACTGGACCGCACCATGCGTGAAAAGACCTTATCCCATACGAGAAGAGCGGAAGCCAGATACGTGTACTCTGTATTCATTCGCGCAATCTGATCCGGGCTTTTATTTTATCTTTTACTCAAATTGATTCAACAGTAACATGGATTCGTTTAGAAAACAGAGAAGTGCGTATCCACTAGCTGTAACAGGCTGATCCGCTAAACCTACAAATGATTCGAGTCATTTTAAAATGTGCGCTCGGGGCATGTGCGGACAGTGAACCCCCAGATTATTCTGCGCATGCGCGATCTGATCAGATTACATTCTCCGCTTACTGAATCATTGGCTACTGTAGAATATATCAACACACAGTATAGGCATGACGCTCAAATTACGCATGTGCGTAACATGCGTAAGAAAAAAATGCAGTAAACAGGCAAGGTTTATATATTGCTTCTTTACCACAGTGGCTGCTCTTAAAGAAAAGACTTTTCCAAAACAGGGGCCACTTTAAAAGGAAAGAATTTGCTCCCTCTGGGAGCAAATTCTTTCCTTTAAGAGTTGCCCCTGATTTTCTGGTAGCGATGAAAGGCGAATTTGTCACGATTTTTCCAGGGTGTGCTTTAAAATAATTCCGGTCTGGCTACGCCACTAAACAGTAAAAACACATATCAGATTGTGCGACATCGCGGGTTGATCTGGATTTCCACTGTTTGGATGTACTCCGAACACACATTTCCTCATAATGAGGTTAACTCTTGTCCTTCCGAACCCGGCTATGCCCTGCATTTGCAAGCAGTGTAGATCCAGATCAGTTGGCAGTAGCCAACTGATCTGGATCTGCACTGTTTATCGTTCAGTAATTGAATTTGTATCAACAACCCGGTTCAAGCAATCTGATTGGCTTGCAATTAGAAGTGGGCGTGGCATCTTAATTTATTCAGCATGGCAAGGGTTAATATATAGGCCCAGGCCCATTTTCTCGCGTCTCAGCGCACGGTGCCTTGAAAGATAATGGATGCCACAATATATGTACGTGTAGATAAGAATGGGTTAAAATAAAGATTAAATTTTAAAAAGTTTTCCAGGAAGTAAACCGTAACACAGCATTTCACTACTAGAGTGCATGTGCGCCCAGCCCAGATCAGCCTGCGCATCCGTGCAATCTGATCGGAGTCTTCGCAGGGCACGCTTTGGGTAAAATTAAATGTAATTACCATTGAAAGCAATGAACACACTCTCAAAACTAAAAACAGATGAAGCGTCAAGTTCTCTGGGCCAGATTAGACAGTTTCGGCCAATAAGGCCTCATCAGTGATCCTCGCACGAAATCTTAAAAATCCCGGATTGGGCTGGGTGATCACAAAGGAACCGAAGATATAAACTACACTATAGAGAAGTATGACTCTTGAAAATCTGAAATTAGTCTGATCAGCTTTGCTTTAGAATACCGTCGAACCTCAATGGTTCGAACATCTTTGGACTCAATGAAATTCGTTCGAGACATGGGTAGTTCGAGCCACTGAGGGTAATCATGGCACCAGTTCAAGAAACAAATAGCGATTATTTAGGGAAGTCTTTTCGATTTTCTACACAATGATTGTATGTTGAGTGTACTCATTGGAATCGTCTCGATGAGGCGATACTAATGAGTACACACAACATACAATTCCGTGATAAAATAAAAAAAAAATCATTAAATATTTTTCTTGAGCTATTGGAAGAATTTTGTAGGTACTGAAAAAAGAGTTCGAATCATCCACGGTAAACGAGCCATCCGTGTTCGAGCCATTGAGGTTATACTGTTTACGGTATTCGGAGCATCAGTACCAAATATCATTTAATAAAAGTATAAAAAATCAGCTAAGAACTGTGAAGTCCTGTCCTATATCCCAAGGGCGATGACTGAGGGTTGCGAATCAAAGCAGTATACCCCTTTAACTGGGGCACAGCATTTCCTACCAGACTGCACATGCAGTCTGGTAGGAAATGCTGTGCCCCAGCTCAAGGAGTAATTTTGATTTGCAGCCCCAGCTCAAGGGGTAATTTTGATTTGCAGCCCAGCGAAGGCTCCGCATCCGCTCAGTTTGATCAGTCTTCGCAGGACTCTGTTGGTAGCCAAGGATCTTAAGCGTCTGCATGCGGACAACGACTGCTCAGACTTTGCAGCGTAGGCTGATCTGAGTATTCGCCGGGCACACATTCAGTCTTGTAGAAAAAACTGTGCTCTGGGTCATTTATTAACCCTTGTCATGCTGAATAAATCAAGATGCCACACCCACTTCTAATTTTCAGCCAGTAAGATTACTTGATACAGATTGTTGCTATCAATTCACATACTTGTTGGCGAAGAGTCCAGATCAGTTGGCTTCTTCAGGAGCCAACTGATCTGGATCTACACTGTTTTCAAAGACAGGATATATCCGGGTTCAGCAGGACAAGGGTTAAGCATTATTCATAACCATAAAAACGTACGTATCCTCATCAATATATTGTTGAAGGGTTTCATCAACGTGCGCTGAAAACATGTTATTAGACGAAAAATAACAAAACATTATAAACTAGTCTTTACGACTCTCCAGGCAAATTCAACAGACGAACAAACTGATGATATTTGTCTTATCTTACCCAGAAAACAGAATTTGACATTTCATGCTACATCAAGAAATATTTGACCTCCATAAACCCCACTTTTATGTAGTAACACTGGGGTTTACAGGGGTATACATTATTTTTCTTATATTCTGCTCAAAAACATAGATGGTGAGTACTCGTTAGAACCGCCTTGCCTTGTAAAAAATTCAATATATTTGAACAGGCGTGTTTCCGTAATGATTGTCCCCTAATGATTGGAGGCATGAAATGTCATATCCTGTTTTCTGGGAAAATAAGAAAAAAATATTTCAAAATGTCGTCAGCTAAATTTTACGCACCATGTTATACCTAAAAACAAATCAATACAATACAGTACTTATTTATAGCGGCAACAAAACAAAATATTTTGATCCAATGCTACTAGTAAATTTATTCAAATACGAATCAGTACTGAGACGCGTCGTGCGAAAACTTGTTTTTCAGGCAAATGTGGACAGCGAAGGCGCACATAAACCTGTGTATTCGAGCAGTCTAATCAGGGCCTTTGCTGTCAGCCAAAGGCACTCATCAGAATGTATTGCATCACGAAAACACGCCTATATAATTTTGACCCCTTAAACCCCACTTTTGAATAGTAAAACTGGGGTTTACAGGGGTATACATTATTTTTTCTTATTTTGCTAAAACAACATAGATTGTGGGTACTCGTTAGAACCGCCTCGCCGAGGCGGTTCTAACGAGTACCCACAATCTATGTTTTGAGCAGGAATAGGAAAAATATCAGAATTTTTTAATATGAAAATTTTCCTTTTTTGGTTGTAAAATTTTCAATGTATTTGAATAGGCGTGTTTTCGCAATGGCAAGATTCACTGGCTGATCTGTATCTTTCCTATAGGCACATGCCCTGACACGTCCTGACATGGGTTTCATGTATGTTCACACATATGTGTATTTGGATAATACAACGTATAGATTTATAATGTTTTACCTAAAACGTATGTTCAACGCTTTGCATACTAATAAAATATTCAACAGACGACATTCTGAAATATTTTTCTTGTTTCCAGAAAATAGGCTTTGACATTTCATGCAAATTGTCTATTAAGGAGACAATTTGCATGAAATATCAAAGCCTTATTTCTTGGATAAAAAGTAAGAAGAAAAAACAACATGAATTTATCCAAAGAATTGTAAAGATTTAATGAAACAAGGCCTGTCGGTAGTCAGGATAGCTCGCCTGAACTTGCGCTTGTCTATCAGACCTTAAAAACTTTGAGGCAAAACTTTAACATAAAATTTGTCCGTAATCTTGATCTCTAGGCCATGACCAAGGGTGTGGATAGGGCTCAATAAAATTTTGGACCAACATGTATTATCATACCAAATATAAACTAAATCCTCTGAGAATTCAGAAAATATAAGGTCTTAAATCTTCGACGTAAAACGTTAACACTTTTGTTACCGCCTTCCAACGCCAGTTTTACGCCGGGGGTAGTGCAATACATGTAGCTCTTCTTGTACATTACGAAAACACGCCTATTTAAATATATAGAAAATTTCACCTAAAAAAACTGAAAATTTTCAGATAAAAATCTCTGATATTTTTTCATATTTCTGCTCAAAACATATATTGTGGGTACTCGTTAGAACCGCCTCGGCGAGGCGGTTCTAACGAGTACCCACAATCTATGTTTATGAGCAAAATAAGAAAAATAATGTATACCCCTGTAAACCTCAGTTTTACTATATAAAAGTGGGGTTTAAGGGGGTCAATATTATATAAGCGTGTTTTCGTGATGCTTTTGTGCAGGCAAACTAATGAATAAACTTGAATAAAAAATGTATTTCAAGCTATAAATTTATTTAAATCTTACCGACAATGTCCAAACCAGCTCCCAGTTGTTCTGACATCTTGTCCTTTTTGTCTATTTAATATTTTCCTTTTCAATTTTATTTTAATGTTTTATATAGTCCCTTTCTCAATCTTTAATATCCTTGAAAAGCAGTTTATACTTCTTTTACCATGAAAGAGTTTACTCCTTACGCATCAAATTCGACAGAAGGCGGAAGCAAACAGCAGACGAAATTCTTCTCTCGCAGAAATTTACAAAATTTAGACAGGTCTACTTTTATTTTAAAGGTGGAACAGGTAACTTGATAGAACAGCTGACTAGAATGGCGGGGTCTGAGCGTGCGCTATCTATGATTTTTATCTCTTTGGATGTTGATTTAATATCCCGCTTGTTTGTGTTTGTTAGGTGTCTTATGTAACATACAGAATATCCTGCCTGTGGGTTCAAGGTCAGGATATAATCACCTGGTAGAAATGGAAGAATCTTTGGACTAAATTGGAATCGAAATTGACACTTGAGGTGTATACTGTACGTAATTGTTAACTCTTAAAACGCAAAGCAAATTTTGGAGCAAGTATCATTCGATTTTTTCTTCAGATAATATAAGTCTTGAGATTTCATGTGAATCGATTCACACGGAATGTCAACTTATTTTCTTTAAAAACAAAACAAAAATATTTCAAAATGTCTGCTGCAGTTGTGGGTTAACTTGTGGTACGATTCACATGAAATGTCAAAGTTATTTTCTACTAAAATGAAACAAAAGTATTTCAAAATGTCGTTTGCTGCACGTGTGATTGGCGATTTAAGGGTTAACATTGGGTCCACTTTATTGCAATATTGGATCATTTTACGAAAACTAGAAAGCAAAAATTCCGCGATACGCTAAGTTTCACCTGAATGTTCGGAGTGGGGTAGGGCGGGAGGGATGAGATTATGACCTCTTATTAATCTTTTCGAATTATAAACCCGAAATCATGTGTTCGAAATCGCTTGGTTAGTGTGTATTTGTTTTACTACCAGGTCGATAGGAGACACTTGTTGCCAGTCAGTGGAACTAAGGGGAAGGCAACAGGAAATGTTACACCATACACCTTCACCAATGCCATATTCCCATAAAGTATCAGAAAAAAATATATTCTAAAGCAAAAAATACACAAGGCCTATGATGTCTTAAGTTATCAGAGTTTAATACATCCTGTCAACTGGACATTTTATAGCTCGCCCGCCGTCATTTGCCAGAACGATGACATATGACAGTATTTCCTAGAAAAAAAATGTTAAAACGGTATTTTTAACTTGTGTGGTCTCCCTAAAGGGAAAAACAAGATTGGCAAAGAACACATTTTAAATGATTGAAGATTTTGACAAACCATGCATTTAGAGGCAAATTAGATTAAATCGGATACAAAAAATTGCGAGTGTATGAGTCCCTCCCCGCCCCCTACCCCTCTCCCTCCCTCACCTAGCACAGGCTTAAGTGGTATTCGATTTTCAAAGTAACCGGAATGAGCTCATTAATCCTAAAGGAAATAAAATAAATCTTCTTTCGGACAGAAAACGGTGCCAGTTTCAAGGAAAATCAAACTATAAGTGGAGAAGCAGCTATATACAGAAATAGAGAGGTAAAAGAGTATTGCAAATATCATTCATTTAGAAGTTACATATTTAAAAAAGGTTTAATAACGTCATAAAGCCTCATTACTATAAGTATTCAAAATGGCGGCACACATTAAAGTGATTTTGAAATTTTCAAATCTCGATAAAGTTCTGATTGTTTATCCGATTTTCATCACGAAAACATGCCAATATAATTTTGACCCCCTTAAACCCCACTTTTATATAGAAAAACTGGGGTTTACAGGGGTATACATTATTTATCTTATTTCTGCTCAAAAAATAGATTGTTGGTACTCGTTAGAGCCGCCTCGGCGAGGCGGTTCTAACGAGTACCCACAATCCATGTTTTGAGCAGAAATGTGAAAAAATATCTGAGTTTTTTTTATCTGAAAATTTTCAGTTTTTGGAGGTGAAATTTTCTATATATTTGAATAGGCGTGTTTTCGTAATGTGATCTAATTTGCATCAAGCTGCCTGGTTCGTCAGGATCTTTTACTGCACATGCCGTCTCTGTCAGACTTGCCTTTTCTCTTTCACCCATTAAAGACTGAATAAACCGTCCCGCGCTATATATTGGAAGAGTCCATTTTCGATTTTAGGTATATCAGGCTACATGATGTAAATATTCCTACAGCAAATGGTTGAACTATTTGCAAACAGCGTCTGTTCTGGGTCTGCACTGTTTGCCAGTTACCCGTTGAGGGGTCTCCAATCTTCAATGGGTTAAAATTTCATAATATTTGTTTATACATATTCTCAATACAGACTAGCTCAGTAAACAATTTTGAGCTGTGTAGGAAATTATTTACAAGCATATTCAAAGAAGATTAAAGGATAATCTAAAATCAACTATAACATTTAAGGTATCATAACGTCTTAATATTCTACGATTATAGCTCGTTACCGTAATAGATCGTTTTATCATCACTAATACTCTCGGTTTGTTAATAACTTTACGGAACGTATTGGAACGAAAATTGACTACATTCGCTGCTCGCTAGGCAGTGAAACGCCCGGGACTGATGTTGGGCAGACTGGCTCCATTCGTTTTTGCGCTTATCTTTTAATGTTATTCTTTCTATCACTTCTTGTAGCCTTTTTTGTTTCTTTAATCCGATTTCAGTTTTACTGCGGAAACGACTCTTATCCTTTTTTGAGTAAAGGGATATAACTAGCGTAGCCAGAATAAAATTATCTTCACGTGGGAGCTTATCTTCAAGGAAAGAACATGCTCCGAAAGAGAGCGAACTCTTTCCTTAACGATTAGTCCACTGTGGTAAAGGAGAAAATATATGATGCGTTAGGTCACCTCTGCTGCAAATACGTTTGCTTACGCATATGCGTAATAATGAGCACTACGCCTAAGATATTGAAAGGAAAGATAGACAAGATGTTGGGGAGAGAGTTATATTCCGCAACTTCCTGATCACCAGTCGGACGCGCATTGTCATTCAGTATGTGAATTTATATCAACAACCTGGATTAAGTAATCTAATTGTTTGAAAACTTGAAGTGGGTATGGCATCTTAATTTATTCAGCATTAAAAAAATCAAGAATTATTATGCGGACTCGATACACTTTCAGGGAGGCAACTCTATCAGAACTGTTGTGCTCTCTTCTGAAAAGGGCTCTACGCTTTCCTTAGTAGAACCCTTTTCAGGAAGACTGGCTCCAGTCTCCAGTGACTAAATATTTCTCTCCTAATCCTGTTTGATAATCCACTAAAATAATAATAATAAAAAAAAATATCATGACTATAAAGGCTGGTCACTATAGTGACTAACCTCTATAGTCATGATATTATTTTTGTTTTCATTTTAGTGGATTATTAAACAGGATTAAAAGAAAAAAAAAGTCACTGAAGACTGGAGCCAGTATACTTTTCAGAGGGTGAATGGTGTACAGGAAAGCAAATAAGATGTCACAAAAGTTGTACCCTAGTAAGTTAATTGCAGGTCTATGTATTTTCATTCTCTGTTCAATGGATTTTGCGGAAGTGGCCAGTCATGATTCAGAGTTGCATTTATGTAGCTGTATAAGCAGCGTTATTTGCCATACTGAGGTGTAACCAGGAACTTTATGAAGATGAAGCGTGCTAATAGAATCTCTGACATTTCAGCTGAGGTACAGCATTTCCTACAAGATTGCATATTGCGCCCATCATCCGTCTACAGAAAGCTTGGATGTTTGGTTACTTTGCGCAAAGCAATGACTCTAATCAGCCTGTGCATTTGCGCAGGCTGATCTAAGTCATTGCTTAGGGGACATGTGGTTTTGTAGGAAATGCTGTGGGCTGGCCCATTTGATGTCATCTGAAAAAGTTTGAAATGAAAATAAGATTACACTAGAGCTGTTTGTAAAAAAAAGAGCTGTTTGTAAAAAAAAAAAAAACAACAACAACAACAACAACAAAAAACCAAAACAAAACAACAACAAAAAAAACAAAACAAAAAAAAACAAAAAAAAAAAAAACAAAAAAACAAAAAAAAAAAAAACAAAAAAAAAAACATATGTCTCCCCTAGCTGTCACTCACATACAGAAAGTTTACCCGTACTAATTGTTTATATTTCTATGAAGTTTCATGACAATATTAGAGCAGACACGAAACTAACATTCTCTAATTTCAAAGGGGTAGAACTCCAAAACTGAATAGACAAGAGTAATGGTTCTTGCGGTCTACACGCCCGCTGATGATGCTTTATATTTCTATGAAGTTTCACGAAAATATCTTGAACGAATTTCAAGTTATAGAGCCGACACAATTACGAGCGGACAGCCAGACAACCAAGGAAAATACCCTGAATGATTTTCAAGTTATATAACAGACATGAAACTACTTCAAAGGGAAATAAGTCAAAATATATAGACAAGAGTTACGGTTCTTGTTATCTGCACGTTATCTGATGATGCTTTGAATTAATTTTATGAAGTTTCATGAAAATATCTTAAACAGTTTCCAAGTTATATAGGACACGAAATGACCATTGTCAAATTTCAAAGGTGAATAACTCTAAAAATATAGACAAAAGTTATGGTTCTTGTGGTGTGCACGTCATCTGATGATGCATTGTATTTCTATGACGGTTCATGAAAATATCTTGAATGGTTTCACCAAAATTACCACTGTCGATTTTCAAAGGGTATAACTCCAAAAATGTTTAGAAAAGAGTTACGGTTCTTGTGTTATGTACATCGTCTGATGACGCTTTATATTTCTATGAAGCTTCATGAAAATATCTTGAATGGTTTTCATGTTATAGCGTGGACACAAAATGACCATTGTCAAATTTCAAAGGATAAAAAGTACAAAACTATAGACAAGTTACAGTTCTTGTGTTGTGCATGACGTCTGATGATGCTTTATGTTTCTATGAAGTTTCATGAAAATATCTTGAAAGGTTTTCAAGTTATAAAGTGGACATGAAATGACCATTGTCAAATTTCAAAGGGGAATAACTAAAACTGTATAGAGTTACGGTTCTTGTGTTTGCGCGTTTTCTGATGATGCTTTATATTTCTATGAAGTTTCATGAAAATATCTTGAATGGTTTGACACTAAATTACCATTGTCGAATTTTCAAAGGGTATAACTCCAAAAATGTACAGACAAGAGTTACAGTTCTTATGTTGTGCACATCATCTGATGATGTTTATACTTCTATGAAGCCTCATGAAAATTTCTTGAATAGTTTTCAAGTTATAGAGCTGATACGAAACGACCATTGTGAAATTTCAAAGGGGAAAAACTACAAAACTACAGACAAGAGTTATGGTTCTTGTGTTGTGCATGTCGTGTGATGATGCTTTATGTTTCTATGAAGTTTCTTGAAAATGTCTTAAAAAGTTTTCAAGTTATAGAGTGGACATGAAATGGTCATTATCAAATTTCAAAGGGGAATAAGTACGAACCATATAGATGAGACTTACGGTTCTTGTGTTTTGCATATTGTCTGATGATGCTTTATATTTCTATAAAGTTTCATGAAAATATCGTGAAGGGTTTTAAAGTTATAGAGCAGACACAAAATGACGATTGTCAAATTTCAAAAGAGAATAACTACGAGGGTCCTGCAAAAAGTTTTGTCACTGGGTTCGGATTACTTCAGTGTTACGTTTTATCAAACATACTTTTATTACAAACCTTCAAAGTATTCCCCCTTTACTGAAACACATTTTTGTAACCTTTTTACCCAGTCGCGAAAAGCAGATAAATAGTCTTCTTTTGGTATCTGTTGGAGACACTGATAAATAGCGCTGCCAAGAAAACTTCTAGACGTATACTTTTTTCCAGAAAGCATTTTCTTCAGTCTTGGAAATAAAACGAAGTCACGGGGACTCATGAATAAGGTGGATGGTTTAAAACTTTCACCTTTTCAAAAGCCAAAAAAGACTTAACAACCTCACACTTACGAGAGGAGGCGTTGTCATGTAAAAGGTGGACTCCTGACCATCATTTGCTTGGTCATTTCTTATTGTAAAAATCTTTCCCTTTCTTCAGTACAGAATTCTTGAAGAATCGGCCAGTGACTGTATGACCAGATGGACAAGACACTTAGACGACTGGCCCACTTGAATTAAAGAAAATAGCGTACATCTTTTTCGAACTTATGGTTCTCTTGGCAATACTGGGCGTTTTTGATCTTTTCGCTTCCATTGCTTATTATCAGCCCTTCTTTGTGGCTCAAACATGTGCACCCAGGTTTCCTCATCTGTTAGCAAGTTAGAAATAACCCGAGTATTACAGCCTTTGTATGTTTTCAAAAGTTCCCGGGCACATTTAAGGCATTGTGTCCTCAGTCAGCAAATGAGGTACCCACCTAGCGCAAACCTTTCTCAGGTCCAAACGCTTTTTCAGAATTGTTTGCACACTGCCTTCTGATATGCCAGTACAACTAGCTATATCTTTGACAGACAATCGCGCATCCTGTTCGACCACAATCTTTACAGCAGTGACGTTAGCCTTGGTAACAGAGGTTTTAGGCCTTCCAGGACGGGTATCATCTTCAACAGAAAATTTCTCAGCTTTAAAAGCTTTAACCCATCTAAAAACTGTGCGCATTGAAATGGTCTGAGGTCAATATATACCACACAATTCATTGAATATCTGCTTTGAATCTATATTAAGTCTAATGCGGCATTTAATATAGCTACGAATTTCAGTCTTCTGGTCCATGTTCCAATGTAACAAGTAAATTGGTCAGTGTATATGACTGCATCTATTTCAATTTGAAGTAACTCGGTCAGTTGGAAAGCAATTTGTACGAAATAAACGGGTATCGATAGCTACTCAACACACCATTCAAGTGCAGTGAAGCATTTTAAAATATACCTCGGATAAAACCAAGGAAGCCTATTAGTGACATAAGTTTTTGCACGACCCCCGTATACAAGAATTATGGTTCTTGTGTTCTGCATGTCTTCTGATGATGGTTTATATTTCTATGAAGTTTCATGACAATATCTTGAAGGGTTTTCAAGTGAGAGCGGACACGAAATTACCATTCTCCAATTTCAAAGGGGAATAACTCCAAAAATGTAAAGACAGGAGTTATGGTTCTTGTGGTCTGCACATCGTCTGATGATGCTTTATATTTCTATGAAGTTTCATAAAACAATATCTTGAACAGTTTTCAAGTTTCAGAGCGGACAAAATTGTGTGATGGATGGACAAACAGATGGAAAGACAGACAGACAGACAACCGAGGCAAAAGTACATGTCTCCATCCTTGTCAGGGGGAGACATAATTCTATAAATGTCTATGACATTTCATGAACATATCTTGAACGGTTTTCAAGTTACAGAGGGACACACAATTACCATTGTCGAAATTAGAAGAGGAATAACTCCAAAAATGTACTGACAAGAGTTACGGTTCTTGAGCTCTGCACATCGTCTGATGATGCTTTATATTTCTATGAAGTTTCAATAAATTATCTTTAAAACTGTTTTCGTGTTATAGAGTGGACACACAATTACCATTTTCAAATTTCAAAAAGGAATAACTCCAAAAATGTATAGACAAGAGTTACAGTTCTTGTTTTCTGCATGTCGTCTGATGATTCTTTATACATGTATTTCTATGAAGTTTCATGAAAATATCTTGAAAGGCTTTTGAGTTATAGAGCAGACACAAAAATACCATTGTCAAATTTCAAAAAAGGAATAACTCCAAAACTATATAGACAAGAGTTATGGTTCTTGTGTTCTGCACATCGTCTGATGATGCTCAGTATTTCTATAAAGTTTCATGAAAATATCTTGACCAGTTTTCAAGTTAAGGAGCTGACACTAATTTACCACTGTCGAATTTCAAAGGGGAATAACTCAAAAACTGTCTGGATAAGAGTTACTGTTCTTGTGTTTTGCACGTCATCTGACGATGCTTTATATTTGTAATATCTTGGACAGTTTTCCGAGTTATATAGCGGACAAGATTGTGCGACAGACAGACAGACATCCGAGGCTAAAACAATGTCAGGGGGGAGACATAATTACCGAGTTTATGTTGAAGCCATATAAAAATGTGGGTTGTTGGCCAATTCTTTGACATACTCTTTATGTTCCTTCTAATTCAACTTTTATATTGTTATTGAATCACCCTGTTTATTGTAGACTGGTGCAATACCGTCCTGCCTTAAAAAATATATATAGTCTTCTGGCCATAAAAATTCTAAATGAACCTGCAAAGTACTGTTTATGTCTCTAATGTCTAAGCAGTCAGCTGACTTGATAAATATTTTCTCTGCAAAACACTTATGCTTGTTACAATTAAGAGAGGACATGGTACTCTTGGTAGATTTTATGCCATTTATTTTACAAAGAGGTAACTTTTGTATTTACTGATTGCTTTCCTGCAAACAAAGCCCTTTTTGAATAGGGCTACAGTCTAAATGAAATGAATCTTTTCCCAGCTTTGCTTTCAGAGTAGACACTTTCTACAGTGAAAACAAGCCTATTCAAATACGAGTGTATATTGAAAATTTTAGCACCAAATAATAAAAGTTTTCAGATAAAAATTCTGATATTTTTCTTATTTCTGCTGAAAACATAGATTGTGGGTACTCATTAGAACCACCCCACTGAGGCAGTTCCAATGAGTACCCACATCTATGTTTTAGCAGAAATAAGAAAAAATAATGTATACTCCTGTAAACCCAAGTTTTACTGTATAAAAGTGGGTTTTAAGGGGGTCAACATTAAACAGGCATGTTTTCATGATGGATGGGAAGTTTGTTTGAATTCTTGTGGGCCATTTTGTGTCATTTCCCACATCATGAAAACATGCCTGTATAATTTTGATCCCCTTAAACTCTACTTTTATACAAAAACATAGATTGTGGGTACTCGTTAGAACTGCCTCACTGAGGCTGTTCTAATGAATACCCATAATCTATATTTTGAGCAGAAATATGAAAAATATCAGTTTTTTTTTAATCTGAATTTTTTTTAGTTTTGGTCGTAAAATTTTCAATATATTTTGTAATAAGTATAACAGCCCTTACAACCACCCTAACAACTGGGTACAAAATAAATTTAGACAGAGTTAAATCCTTTTAGTCTTACTCCTTTGGAGTTCCATACAACAGTGGCCAACACCTTTCCAGCTGAAACTTCATGAACCTCAGGGAACCATGTCATATCCCCGATGACTGAGTTTTCTTTTCTGGTTCACTGTAATGGACCTAAGTCTTATCCACAGTTACAAGTTGCAAGGAGGAGGGCTTGTGATTGTGTTGAGGTTTAACGACACATCGACCCTTATGGCTCATTTTATGTTGTCTCCCAGAGAAAGACAGAAAAGAGACAGAAGAGATAGTAGAGGAGATGAAAGAGAGGGACAGGGAAGAATGAGGAACAAGAACGAAAGTAAAGAAACAGAATAAAAACATCCCCCCTCTACCCTAACCTGCTACAAGAATAGCAAGCCTTGCCCATGAACGCTCCAGTGACATAAGATACATGATACTTTCACCACACCCGACCACCCCCAGGAGGGCTTGTAGCTAACACTTCAGACACTGACTTTAGCAAAGATACAATGTGTAAGCTGGTGGGTCATTTTGAGGCAGTCTGTTGTGCAGTTATCTCGAATAACATACAGTAAGACATCGATGACTTGAACACCGATCGCTTATTTACCTTGGATGGTTCGAACTAGTTTTTTGAGCCCCTACAAAATTCTTCCGATAGCTCAAGAAAACAAATATTTAGGGAGTTTCTTATTTTATCATGAAATTGTGTGTAGTGTGTACTCATTAGATTCACCCCATCTAATAAGTACACTCAACATACCAGTATTGCACAGAAGATCTAAAAGACTTCCTTAATTATCTTCATTTGCTTCCTGACCTGGCGCCATGATTAACTCTCAGTGGCTTGAACAACACATATCTTGAATAAATTTCCATAATCCCAATCCGTCTGAGCCACTGAGGTTTTACTGTATTTTACTGGTCAAAAACAACACATCACTGTACTACATAAGATATGCAGGACTAACAACTTTGTTTTTCATGTTGCACAAAGTTGATCCAATCTGCACAAAATATGATATAGGAACAATTAACAAACATTACTGCCATTATTAACTGGCATGTTTTCATTGATTTGCATGGAGATGTCTTTTGATCAGTTCCCATGATTTCAAATCAATGGGAAACATCTGTTGTCATGGCAGCAAAGTACTAGAGCCAGTGGTGGATTTTTTAGAGGGGGTTAGGGTGTTCAGTCGAACCCTCTTAGAGTCCAAATTATTTCATTTGCACTGGGGAATTCATAGAAAATATTAGTAAAATGGTCAAGTTGAACCCCCCACCTCCTAACCAAATTTCAACCCCCATGTCCGCGAATCCTGGATCCGCCTGTGAGAGCCACATGACTACAAAACACAATTAAGTTAAGTAAATAAGTGAACTCTGGAACTGAAACAGTCAGATCCATATCAAATTCTCAACATCAACAGGAAAGACAGACAAATACAATTAAACAGCCGCCAAAAAAATAAAACAAAAAAAAACATGGCAAGCAGAGTTGGCAACCATTTCCCAAAAAGGTGGTTATTGTGTTACCTAAGCATTACTGAATATAATTATCTAACTTACATAATTGTTGTTACATGTAAGTCTATCCAAAGAACATATCTGCATTATTTCCATCCTTGACCTTGACCTCAAGAGCACACGTAGGGTCAGGATAGTACACCATTAAACTTGACCAGTATCTAGTATCAGTATCTAACATCAGGGCAAGCATGAACAACAATTACAAATGTACTTCCATCTAGAGGTTTCGGAAATCATCCTTTTAAAAACTTGAACCAAAAAACTTGAAAATATTTTTTCTAGATCCATGACCTTGACATCAAGGTCACTCATGTGGGTCGGGATGGTACAGCATAACATTTCAGACTAATATCTAACATCAGGGCAGGTATGAACTACTTCCATCTAGAGGTTCCGGAGATACAGCCGTTTAAAAACTTAAACCAAAAGCTTTCATATATTTGTTTTCTAAGTCCGTGACTTTGTCACTCATGTGGGTAGGGATGGTACAGCATAAAACTTCAGACCAATATCCAACATCAGGACAGGTATGATCTTCTTCCATCTAGATGTTCAGGAGATTTTGTTTGTGTTGAGGTTTTACGGCCCAGTCAAACCAATGGGGTCATGTCAAGCGCGGTCAGTTTACCTAACACTCGTTTACTGGGCAGGCTTAGTCCTCTAAGCGGTTAACCAGTATTGTGCATATTCTTTCGCCAGAAACTGACAACTGCCCTTCTTGAATCAGCGGAAGGGAAAGAATTACCGTAGAAAATATTTCATGACCAATCTCCACCAAGGAATGTTGCCGACCTCGGTGGGGGTTGATTGTTTGTGTTGAGGTTTTATGGCCCAGTCCACCCAATGGGGTCATGTCGAGCGCGGTCAGTTTACCTAACCACATGTTTACTGGACAGGCTTAGTCCTCTAAGCGGTTAACCAGTATTGTGCACATTCTTTTGCCAGAAACTGACAAATGCCCTTCTTGAATCAGTTTCTGGCGAAAGAATGTGCACAATACTGGTTACCGCTTAGAGGACTAAGCCTGCTCAGTAAACATGTGGTTAGGTAAACTGACCGCGCTCGACGTGACCTCCTGGTCTCAAGTTGGACAGCACATCCAACTGAGCTACTGAGGCCGGCTGTTCAGGAGATACAGCCTTTTAAAAAGTTTAACTTTTTTTTTCTAAGTCCATGTTTTTGACTAAAAGTTGGTAGAGGGCACCCAAGGATCAAGGATTGATATTATGTCTTTGTTCAGTCCCTCTATGATGGTTCAACAAGTGTTTTCTTAAGTTCTGGCTGTCTGTGCCTGAGGTGTTTTACCACGAGCCCTCGTCACGTCTTTTTAAGAGAAGTACTCAAAAAAATATTTTATGCATGGAATTATTCCAATTTAGAAAACAATTGAAAAATTTGATCAAAATCGGGATAGAAATAAGAGATATTGAAATTTGAATATAATCATTAGAACGAGTTATACAGTCGACTCTTGTTATCTCGACCTCGCTTATCTCGAATAACCGCTTATCTCGAAGTGAAAATCCGGTCCCTGTTTAAACATGAAAATCTAACAACAGGTAACAAAATATTGTGGAAAAGAGGAGAAATTGCTCCTAAGGAGCAATTTCTCCTCTTTTCCACAATATTTTCAATACATTTCCAACTTCAGGATTAAAATTATATATACATTTGTATAAAATATGGTTGTTCGATTTATTTTTCCTTAATTCTGCAAACCTGATATGTCGAAGTACGGACATCTCGAAGTATTTCAGAGAGTCCTTTGGAATTCGAGATAACGAGAGTCGACTGTATATGAGTTATATTCAAATCTATTATCTCCCTACTCACCAGATTAGATTGCTTTCATGAGCCAGCTGATTATAGCAAAAAGCTCATTTTACTCATACTGCAAGAACTGGTGGAACATTTTGCCTCTTCTTTTGTTTTTCTTTGCATCATGAAAACATGCCTATGTAATGTTTACCCCCTTAAACCTCACTTTTATATAGTAAAACTAGGGTTTACAGGGGTATACATCATTGTCCTTATTTCTGCTCAAAAACAGAGATTGTGGGTACTCATTAGAACTGCCTCAATGAGGCAGTTCTAATGAGTACCCACAACCTATGTTTTGAGCAGAACTATGAAAAATATCAGAAATTTTTGTCTGAAAATTTAAAGATTTTTGGTGGTAAAACTTTCAGTATATTTGAATAGGCATGTTTTCGTAATGGCTCTTTACTATTTGTATAAATGCTGTGGCCTGTGAATCCTTTATCTACAGGGGAATATGTGAAGAAACACAGATAAAAAACAAAATTTAATTTCCTTATTCTGAACCATACATACATGTACATGTACATTAAAACTTCAATGACTCGAACACTAATGGCTTGTTTACCATGGCTGATTCAAACACGTTTTAAGTCACTACGAAATTCTCAAACAGATAATGAAAACAAATATTGAGAATATTTTAGGGAAATATTACTATTTTATCATGAAACTGCATGTTGTGTGTACTCTTTAGAATTGACTCACTGAGGCAATTCTTGCGAGTACACTCAACATACTTTTATTTCTTGGAAGATTAAAAAGGATGTACTTCAGTTGTCCCCATTTGCCTCCTGACCGGGAACTATAATTAATTCTCAGTGCATCCAATTACCCATGGTCCTAAAGATGTCTGAGCCACTGATATTCAATTATACATTTCAGCAGGAGTCATAGGAAATATACAAAACATTACCACAGGAACATATAAGACCAACACAAGGCTATCCATCTAGACATTCATGACTGATCGATCATTTACATAAACTATATAATAATCTAGCTGCAGAATTAAGAATGATAACTAGTTTTTGGAATTGGCCAGAATTTTATAGTTGATCAACTGGACCCAGTTGTTCAAAACCTGATAAAGTTGTTAGCTAACATAGTTATCTTGAAATATGGCAAATACATTGATACTTTTTGCTGAAAAATGTGAGTAGCTTTTGCTTTGCAAAAACTACTCACACTTTTGCAGCATAAATATCAATGTACATGTATTTGAAAATACCGTAGCTACAACAGTTCACGAGTTTGTCATTAATTCGCTTGTTAAGCTAAAGATGCTTTGAACAACTGGACCCTGTTTTATAAAACCGACTGATCAATGACAAATAGTATGAAATATAATCATTATATTTTAGCCCACTTCCAGGTACTTATTCCTAACTCCCGATTAGAGGCTATCAACATAATATTTTCTTATTTTTTCCATGAAAACATTTGTTGTAGGTACTCATTAGAAATTTCTCCATGAAAACATTTGTTGTGGGTACTAATTAGAAGTGCCTCAGTGAGGCACTTCTAATGAGTAACCACAACATATGACTTAATGGAGAAATAAAAAAGATGCCAGTCCTATTCGATTGAAAACAGTGCCTCATCTGGAGATATGTTTATTTCAGGCTATTTTTATCAAATTTTATCAAATTTCTTTAAAATTATTCATCACAAATCAAACATGACACAAATAGACAACTTAGTATTTCATTATTCATAATTTGCCTATCAAAATATAAAGGGAGAAAAAATATGTTCCTAAAAATAAATTTTCCGATCAGTCCAGTCGACTCACTGAAAATTGTTTATGATCATCAGTGACAAGCAGCAGAAGTGATTGATGATCTATTATGATCAATTATTGGGACAACACTTATGATAACTGAATGCCCTGACTTAGGCCAGCCTTCATTTCCATGAGTTGTCATTCAATAGTTTCTGATACCTGGTCCATTTATTTTCAGTACAAAACTGTTACTTTATGACAAAACTGAAGTAAGAAAATATACTCGACTTATAAATGAGGAGTATTCTGATGATAATTCCAGGATAATTCTTCTTATAAATGTCTCCATAAAAAACATACTGTGGGTTCTCATTAGAAGTGCCTTGGCGAGCAACTTTTATTGAGTACCCACAACATATGTTTTAAGGAGAAAAGGAGAAAATAACATAATTTTTATGAAGGATTGGAAAAAAATAATAACAGAATTATCATCAAATACTCCTCTTAGCAAGTCTTCTATATACATGTATTGTAGTCATTCTAAATATTCTGACAACCAGATTCCCTACACTACTAATCCTGAAATTTCAGTCCACTTGACTCCCAACTTTCAGATAACTAATTTCCCATATCAAAGGTCCTGGTGAATGAATGTCAATCACCATTAAAATATATGAATATCTGATTCTGAGATAATTTCTGGGTTATGTGTCGGAAAAGTGCTGGCCATTCATGCTGACTAAATGATCCAACAGCCAGAACCTGATAAACTGTCCTTCATAGCTCAAGAAAGGCATTTTTCAACATGGAAAATTTCTTCATTAAAATATATGTTGTGGGTACTCATTAGAAGTGCCTCCCTGAGGCACTTCTAATGAGTACCCACAACATATATTCTCATGGAGAAATGAGAAAAACATTATGTGGATATCTCCTCATGTCTGGAGCTGTGTGCTCTTGCAGGAGCTGTAAATTTGGGTCTTCACTTGACACTATCTGCACAGAAATATATGTATTTAAAGTAAGCACAGTATAAATAAATTTACACCTAAATGAAGAATGAAATGACCCCCATCATGAGAAAAAGTACCTTCTGACATGTATGTTTCTTTGTTTGTGTTGAGGTTTTACGGCCCAGTCAACCCAATGGGGTCATGTCGAGCGCGGTCAATTTACCTAACCACACATTTACCGGGCAGGCTTAGTCCTCTAAGCGGTTAACCAGTATTGTGCACATTCTTTCGCCAGAAACTGACAACTGCCCTTCTTGAATCAGTGGAAGGGAGAGAATGACTGTAGAAAATATTTCATGAACGATCTCCACGAAAGAATGTTGCCGACCTTGGTGGGGGTCTAACCCGCGACCTCCTGGTCTCCAGTCGGACACGCATCCAACTGAGCCACCGAGGCCGGCTGACATGTACATACTCCCAATGAAGACTCAAATCAGCCTGCCCATCTGCGTAGTCTGATCAGTCTTTATTTTCTGCATGAAACAATTATTCATCCTTAGCTAACCAAAAATGTGCCCAGTGAAAATTCTATCTGACTGCGCCGGCTGATCTAAATCTTCGATGTGCACACATCTGAATTCCAAAGGTACATTTTCTAATGTTGTGGCTCAAATTAACAATGATGTCTATATACATATGTACAAAAAGAAGAGGCATAGCAGAAGATATATTTAAAACATGAGAGATTCTCCAAAGGAGGGGCATCTAATAAGTAACCACAAAGTACTAACTAAGTACCCACATCATATGTTTTTGAGAAGAAATAAGAATAAGTAAATTCAGATGAAAAAAGCACCTTATTTGAAGCTATGAATGAAACCTTGCTTTGATATCAAATATAGAAATGCAATTTCAGATCAAACAATGTCGCAATTTCCCCCACAAAAACACAATTTATGGATACTCATTAAAATTGCCACACCCTGGAGAATCTAAAAAAATGTTTCTTGTGAAAAATGAGAAAAACATAATTACCTAAATACCTTCATGGCTCCATATAAGTCTCCCTTTTTTTTAACCAAAAAATTAATGATATTTTCTTATTTCTCCACAATGTACTTTTAACGAGTACCAAAACCCTATGTTCATTACCAAAACATGCCTATATAATTTTGACCCCCTTAAACCCCACTTTAATGTAGTAAAACTGGGGTTTACAGGGGTATACATTATTTTTCTTATTACATTCAAAAACATAGATTGTGGGTACTTGTTAGAACCGCCTCGCCAAGGCGGTTCCAACGAGAACCCACAATCTATGTTTTGAGCGTAAATAAGAAAAAATATGAACAGTTTTCATCTGAAAATTTTGCATTTTTAGGTGGTAAAATTTTCAGTATATTTGAATAGGCATGTTTTTGTAATGTATTGTGGAGAATAAAGAAAAAGTATTATCTTGATACCCATGCTTGTCTGAATCTATAACCCTTATTTAGGTGAATTACACAGTAATGCAGGGAATAAACTATATCACAATGCACAGAGATCTGTTCTACCACAAAAATGGACATGTGCCAGCAAAGACTCAGATCAGCCTGGGCATCATCCCAGTCTGATCAGAGTCATTGCTGTGCACTCAATAGATAGATAAGGACCCACGCTGTCTTTGTGCAGGTAGTGAAGACTCTGATCAGATTTCCCACATGCGCAGGCCGATCTGAGCCTTTGCTAGTCACACATCATTTTGGAATACATGTACTCTTGAATAACCTGAATATTCAGACACCTTAACTGGCTTCAAAGGAGATGTTGTTTATAAAGAGCTGGACCCAGTTGTTCAAAGCATTGTTAGCTTAACAAGCTCATTAGTTTTGAACAACTGGGCCCTGGATGCCAGACGTGGATGCAGGACAAACAGCTTCTGAAAGGAAAGACCACTAAGAGCAATGAAAATACTCAGAAAAACTGAAAACAGCTGAAGTGTCAAGTTCAGGGCCAATCTAGCTACTTTCAACCAAACAGGCCCAAGTGACCCTCACAGTGCTCCAGCTAGCCCTATACAAAGGGGTGCCCTCTTGCCCTTTCCTGCTGCCCCTCTGTCCTTATAAAGCTGCCCTTTGCCTTACTTCAACTCATCCATTTACATCTACCAGCACTGTGCCGGTTTCTCTGGAACATACTCGCACAGTAGCTACAAAATGTATGAACACACTCAAAAATCTCC
The DNA here is from genome assembly GCA_964016985.1 of Anodontia alba. NCBI lineage: Eukaryota > Metazoa > Mollusca > Bivalvia > Lucinida > Lucinidae > Anodontia > Anodontia alba. The sequence continues at coordinate 75,121,489 of OZ024832.1, forward strand.
AGACATTAAACCCAATATTTTGGTGAAAATTTCATTAAAATCGGACCAAAATATCAATATTTAATCAATATTACAAAGATATCAATATTTAATCTTTACCACTGTTTGGGGGTAAATCAGCAGACAACAACTGACAATATTTATATTTTTCCCAGAAAACAGGATTTGACATTTCATGAAAATTGTCTCCATTGGAGATAATGAGCCTGTTTTCGGGGAAAAATTAAAGAAATATTTCAGTATGTCATCTGCTGAAAATTTTACCCAGACTGCTGAGTGTTTAAAGTAAATTTTATGAATGGGATTATATTTTGTAACATGTCTAGGTAATACTAAGCGCATGACATGGCACATGGTGCCCTCAGTCTTGTGTGACAGCACCTAGGGTTAGTGCAAAAAGTGCACTACCCAGCATCCCTCTGCCCTCAAATCCTAGCTGGGGCACTGCCTCATATAAATTTTCAAAACTCCTAGAATAGGCTCAAAGATCACAAAGATCCAGAATACGTATATGCTACAGGTGAAGTATACAACCACCACACAAAAATCAGCTGTAGTGAAGACAGATCAAAATAACTTATCAGTATCCTGAATCTTGAATTCAGGTGATCTAACTTGACATTCTGAATCCTGAGCCACAATTCAGGTGATCTAACTTGATATTATGAATCCTAAGCCGTGATTCAGGTGATCTAACGCGACATCCTGAGTCCTGAGCCTGTGTTTCTGGTAATCTAGCTTGACATCCTGAACCCTGAGCCTTTGTGTGATCTAACTTGACATCCTTACTCTTGAGCCTTTGATTCATGTAACCTAACTTGTCATCCTGAATACTGTGCCATGATTCAGGTGATCTAACTTAACATCCTTACTCCTGAGTCTTTGATTCATGTAATCTAACTTGACATCCTGAATACTGTGTGATGATTCAGGTGATCTAACTTGACATCCTGAGTCCTGAGCCTTTCATTCTGATTCTGATAATAACTTTACATCCTGACTCTTGAGCCTTTCATTCAGGTGATCTAACTTGATGTGTGAAGCTAGATCACCGGAATCAAAGGCTCAGGAGTCAGGATTAGTTATTAATAGATTTTGGTTTCTATTATGGTACTTGCTCTATATTATGGGGCAAATAACCCTTAGCAAACAATTTAGACCCAGATAAGCTGTCACAGAATGTGGTGTCTGATCAGATTTTGTTTGCCACCCATCCACAGATTTTAGACACATCATTAGGCAGTTTAAATGGATTTGTTCTAAAGTAAGGACAAGCAGGTGTTGCAATATTTAGTGTAAAATATGGTACCATCAAATGTCAGTTGCACTGCTTGCTAGCTGTACCTCAGAACTTCTGCTGCAATTTTCATGAAATTTTTTACAAAATGTTTATTATTGTCAAGTCGTTTTTTGCATTTCCCTTGCACAGATCCTGTGCTAAGTCAAAATCCCACTGCTATTAAATAGTCTTATAGTGCATTTTGGCCCAATGGTGTCTTTCACACACTACATACTTATTTCTACATCCTTGTCAGTCTCTTGGTGTTCGAATTTTTTGTGCAACTATTTTACCATAACCTCCTCTACCTTCATCGTAGTCTGTTCTGTATTCATCTCTTACCTATCAAAAAAAAAATAATTAAAATCTGCTAAATCATAAGCTGTGATCAGAAGACTTGTTATAATGGAGTATTTGTTTATAATTCTGGAATAAATTTCTGAAGTTCTCCATAAATACATATGCTGAAACTCTTCTAATGAGTACCCATGATACATATTTTTAAACAAGAGGACAATGATAGTCCTAAATGCTCACCTGTGCTGAAAAGTAGGTCAAGGTCACTCTATGTCTACAACATTCATTAATCTGGGGGACATAACTCTTAACATATCCATGCACCCCACCCCCCAACACCAATCTGCAAGTTTAACGGTCATGAAATCAAAACTGAAAAAGTTGTACTGATGATAAAGTCAAATATATGCTTTTTCAACAATCAAGGGTATATAACTCTTTGACAAATGATACAATCTGGCCATATTTCGAACTTTTCAGAGATTCCATCCATGTCCACCTTATCCGCTTCAGGAAGATTTGATTAAAACTGAATGAGTTAGTCAGATAGATGACAAAGTCAAACAGAGACTATTTCAGCAATCAAGGGGATGTAACTCTAAAATTAATGATCCAATCCAGACAGTTTTTGAACTCATCCATGATTTCATCCATGTCCCCCTCATCTGCAAGTTTCAGTAAGAGCCAATCAAAACTGAACAAAGTCAAACAGCGACTATTTCAGCAATCAAGGGGATGTTACTCTAAAATTAATGATCCGATCCAGACAGTTTTTGAACTCATCCATGATTTCATCCATGTGCCCCTTATCTGCAGGTTTCAATAAGATCCAATCAAAACTGAACAAGTTATGCTGATGACAAAGTCAAACAGAGACTATTGCAGCAATCAAGGAGATGTAACTCTAAAATTAATGATCTGATCCAGACAGTTTATGAACTCATCCATGATTTCATCCATGTCCCCCTTATCTGCAAGTTTCAATAAGATCCGATCGAAACTGAACATGTTATGCTGATGACAAAGTCAAACAGAGAATATTTCAGCAATCAAGGAGATGTAACTCTAAAATTAATGATCCGATCCAGACAGTTTTTAACTCATCCATGATTTCATCCATATCCCCCTTATCTGCAAGTTTCAGTAAGGTCCGATCAAAACTGAACAAGTTATGCAGAGACTATTTCAGCAATCAAGGGGTTGTAATTCTAAAATTAATGATCCCATACAGACAGTTTTTGAACTCATCCATGATTTCATCCATGTCCCCCTTATCTGCAATTTTCAGTAAGATCTGATCAAAACTGAACAAGATGCTGATGACGAAGTCAAACAAATTTTTTTTCAGCAATCAAGGGGATGTAACTCTAGTAATAATGATCCGATATGGCCAGTTTTATATACTCATCTGAGATTTCATTAATGTCCACCTTGTCTGCAAGTTTCAGAAAGATCTGATCAAAACTGAATGAGTTATACTGGTGACAAAGTCAAACAGAGACTTTTTCAGAAATCAAAAGGACAAAACTCTAATGATCTGATAGGCCAGGTTTCGAAATCATCTCATTGCAAAAACATGCCTATATAATTTTGACCCCCTTAAACCCCAGTTTTATATAGTAAAACTGGGGTTTACAGGGGTATACATTATTTTTCTTATTTCTGCTCAAAACATAGATTGTGGGTATTTGTTAGAACTGCCTCATCGAGGCAGTTCTAACGAGTACCCACGATCTATGTTTTGAACAGAAACAAGAAAAATATCTGAATTTTTTATCTGAAAATTTTAATTTTTTTGGGTGATAAAATTTTCAGTATATTTGAATAGACATGTTTTCATAATGTGAGAATTCATCCCTGTCCACCTAATCTGCAAGTGTCAGGAAGATCCAAACAAAACTGAATGAGTTATGCTGATGACAAAGTCAAACAGACACTTTTTCAGCAATCAAGAGGACATAATTAGAAAATTAATGATCCAATCTGTCCAGGTTTTGAACTCATCAATGTCCATCTTATCAGCAAGTTTCAGGAATATCCAATCAAAACTGAATGAGTTGCCCTAGTGACAAAGTCTAACAGAGGCATTTTTCAGCAATCAAGGGGACATAACTCTAAGATTGCTGATCCGATCTGGCCTGTTTTCGAACTAATTTGAGATTTCATCTAAGATCACCTTATCTGCAGGTTTCAGGAACATAAAATCAAAATTGAAGTAGTTATTTTCCCAGTGTAAGTCTATAGGACCTTGTGGTTGCCATAGCAACCAAGGTTTTTGCTGGATTTCCATGAAAATCTTATGTTATTGATGCCTCATCAGAGGCATGCGACAGATGCGAAAATGATCAAGATCAGCCTGCAGACTGTGGAGATATAACTGGTCAAAGATGTGGACGGATGACAGATGGACGGACAGTAGTTGGATGGCCTTCCATACTATAAGCTCCAGGTGAACTAATAAAAAACATCCCAGAATTATCAGTCAGAGCTCCAGGTAAGAGGGGTATTCCACATAATATCTTTCTTAATTCTCCTTGGAAACATATGCTGTGGCTCATCATTATAAGCACCTCGGTGCGGCGCTTCTAATAAGTACAACATATATGAGTACCACAACACATGTTTTTATGGAGAAATAAAGAAGTATCACTATATGGATCAAACATGGTTTTTCATGTATTAACATTCGCCAGGTCCCATGGGAGGTGTTGAAAACTGAGGCCGAAGGCCGCGGTTTTCAACACCTCCCAAGGGACCTGGCGAATGTTAATGCATTAAAAAACCATGTTCCATTGCTATTATTGCATAAAAACTGAAAACATTTGTTACATTTCGCATTATTTCTTGCACTATTTTGTTTTGCCTTTTCACCGATGTCTCGGGAACGTAATTTCCACTGACTATGCTCGTTCTAGGGCCGGACAGTATACATCTTGTAATGGCAGCAAATCTGTGGTCCCCGTACGAGCATATTTAAAGTTGCGGAGCCGTGCATTAACAGCGTGTGAATTGCCTTGTTAATACACGGCTTTTTGCCGGTTGATGCACGGCTGTGCGACACTGCTTTTTATGCAATAATACTTTTTGAATGGAAAAAGTGCCTTATGTGGAGCTATAATCACTAAACACTCCTCCTTATAATGTCCTCTGACTTTGTTACCGAAAACTTCAAAATGCCATAGATGTATAATCAAATCCAGTTCGTGCATTCATGCACATAAAGCTGTTCAATATACATTTACATAGCTCTATACAAGATTTTTTTCAATCAAAATAAAAGCCTCTTTGTAGCACTGTCACTGGGATCAAAAGCAAAAACCATGTTAGCTAAACAACTGTATTGTATCCACAAAAAAATGTATAGATAATATAGAAAAAAGACCATAAATGGTCATTTTTCTATATAATCTAAACATCTTTGTTTGGATACAAGACTTTTGGAGTCCACCTATAAATGGCCATTTTCTATATTTATCTTAACATTTTTGTTTGGATACAACACTTTTGGGGTCCATCTGTTAACCATCTTACATCTGAAACCATCTTATGGTGAGCCGTTATATAAAGAGGTTTCACAGTTTTATCTCATTTCTACATACATTGTAAGACATACATTGTTAATAAGAAATGCCTTGCTGAGATTCTTCTAATGAGTATTTAGTATATAACCCTAAGAACAAATGTGCTCGGACAGCAGACAGAACAGTACAGAATGCAGCACCTAGTCAGGATCTACAGTGCTTGCCACCTAGCACATCAGTTTTTAAACACATTAAAAGGTAGGTAAAACTGACCTGTTCAAATTTCAGGAAAAGTATGGTAATGGTTATGCCTCAAGCTGACCCTAATGACCCCCTTTGTGGAAGGAGATGGGGAGGGGATGTGATGAAATGGAGTCAATGATGGGTGTTGCGTCTAAGCTGGAGGTGGGCAATCCCCATTTAGGTCATCTACTGTGAAAGTTCTCGTCATTGGTTGATTGTGTTGGGGCTTAATGACACATCAACCCTTGTGGGCCATTTTGTGTTGTCTCCCAGAGAAAGGGAGAAGAGAGATAGTAGAGAAGATGAAAAAGAGTGACAGGGGAGAAGGAGGAAAATGAATGGAAGTGAAGAAACAGAAGAAGTAAAAACAATACCCCTTCTACCCCAACCTACTGCAAGGGTAGCAGGCCTTGCCCTACCGTAAGCCAATATCAGTTGGATGCCCATGTGACATAAGATATACGACACCTTTGCCTCATCCAACCACCCCCAAAAGTTCTCATTAACAACTATGATCTGATACCTAACTCTGTTGTTTCAAATAATGTAACTATTTAACCTATTTGAATTAGTTAGTCCTTTCTGTCAGCAACTTTACTTCAAGAAATATCTTAACCCTTGTCCTGCTGACTAAATTAAGATGCCACGCCCACTTCTAATTTTCAGCCAATCAGATTACTTGATCCCAGTTGTTGCAACAAATACACATACTTAATAGCAAACAGTGCAGATCCAGATCAGTTGGCTTCTTCAGAAGCCAACTGATCTGGATCTACACTGTTTGCAAAGGCAGGGTATATCCGGGTTCAGCAGGACAAGGGTTAAAAAAGGACAGCTGCCAATCAAGAGTACATGACAATTTTTTTTTTCTGTTTATCTTGAAGTGATCTGATTTTTGTTTTGCATTATGTAACCAGGTAGCATGAAATCATTTAGTCCAGATTATGACTTAAATGTTGGACAGGAATAAAAATTATATCAAGTATGATAGCCAGTATGATTATACATGTAAACATAAAAAAAAAAAAAAAAATTAAAAAAAAAAAAAAAATAATAATAAAAACAAAAAAAGGAAGACATTTTGACAAAAATTTATGCCTGGCATAGTGATCAAGCCCATGACCTTCTACTTACAAATCTAATATGCTAACAATTAGGCTGTCACTTGAAAGGTATACATTGATTAATCAATATTTGCTGGAGTGCAACTTTTTTTTTTTATCTCCCTTGCCAAGCACTCTTCAGCTGAAGATCGATTAACTACTTATATGGAAACCTAACAGACTAATCATATACGCCTATCACAAACTGAATCTAAATAGAAATCGTCCTTAAGTTGTTTTTTTTCTTCTTTTTTCTGTCTATGCCCATGAGAATAGGCAATCTTAGAGTTTGATATTGCTCGGAAAGAACTTTATGAATGGTCATGGACTGGTCCATGCTATTTTCCATGGACTGCTACATTGTATATAACCAAGTATAAGCGTTCACAAACATTGTGTGCTAAGCATAGATCAAGCTTTTTTTGTGAAAGTTAAAACTTGTTTATTGAGCAATTAACATGAGATGAGAATAAGGAACATGACTCTCACCTGACCACCAGTTTTTCCTCTACCATACTGTCTCCCTTCCTTAAATCCTGCATCCCAGTCTGTTCTTACTATTCTGTCATCAAGCCGGGTACCATTTACATATCTCATTGCCATCTCTGCATCTTTTCTTGTATAATATCTGAATCCAGTTAAAGAACTAGAAATGTCCAAAGTAAATATTCGACCCTATTATCACACTCTGTAGTGTGATCATAGGTGTTTCAAAATTACTGGGAAAACTTGTGGTAAAATATGTAACTGACTACTAAGGGTACACTTTAAAAACAAATTCAGCAAATGATATCTATGTGTTTATGTGATGTTTTTGTGTTGTTACAAATATATTCTTTCCTGATTTTCTTTATGAAAGGATATGTTCTTGGCATTCATTTGAATTGCATTAACAGGTTGATGTAAGACAAACTGTTACTAAACAGTTAAACCTTAACCTTATAAATATGCAACATAATCATATTGTAATAATAGTACAGTCAGCACATACAGAGATAACACCATATCCAAAGACTATGCTTTCAATCATGCCTGTGCTGGAAGAATAAAAATAGTTACTGTAATACACTTCAATCTTTTTATAACACGGTTCGTTATAACACGGTTTTGGATATAACACGGTTGAAAGATGGATCCCAAAAAATGCATAGATTATATTGAAAAATGACCATAAATGGTCATTTTTCAATATAATCTATACATTTTTGTTTGGATATAACACGGTTGTTTAACTAACACGGTTTATGCTATGGACCCTGACAATCGTGTTATAAAGAGGTTGTGGTGTATTAACATAGCTCCAGATTAAAGGCCCTTTCTTCCACCAAAAAGTACTGATAATTTTCTTTCTGTGGTACTTTTGTATTTTACACCAGTCTTACATCTACAATTTGACTCAAATTTATGCAAGAGGAGACCAGTTTTGAAGAATTTATTGCTATCATATGATTACATTTCAGTTCTGAACTTCTGAACATGCAAAGACATAGTACTGTATGTCAGTGAACAGTTGTGACAAGTTACATGAAACTGCTTGAACAGGATTGGTACAGCAACTAGAGTTATAGATGTTGACAGCAGTGCTTGAAATGGCTCAGATCTCTATTCACCCTTCATAGATGAATTTGTCTGATTTTTTTTTTTTTGTGTGGCCAAGTCAACCTATTACAGCATTAGGGTCATGTCGAGCATAGTCAGTTAACCTACTCACACTTTTCCTGGGCAAGTTTAGTCTTCTAAGGGGTTAACCAGTACTTCTGCACATACGTTTTTCAGTAACTGACACACTGTCCTTCTTGAATCAGCAGAAGGGGGAGAATGGCCACAGAAACAACAGCTATTTCATGACCAATCTCCACAAAATTCATGGGGTGCGAGCTCATGAACCCAAGATCTGCAGTCCGACATGCTGCTGACTGTGCCCTGCTTCATGGGGGAGGCTATATGCAGCAAACGTAGACACATACAAATGTATGTAATTATACCATACCTTCCATAAGATGTGCCCAGCTTAAAACAAATTCTAATTCCCACCAGCCCCAACAGCCACAAGGCTACAAGAAACTTTTTGCATAATACAAAATGTAGTTACATGTAGGAAATATGTGCAGACAGATATGATTTTGTGACTCAAGGACAGACAAAAACATGCAATGTCTACCCATGACCCAGGGTATACCTGGTGCATACAATGTAGTTTGAAAGAAAAAAAAAAAAAAAATCAAAGAATTCTTTGAAGGCAGTGAACAACTTCACAAAGGAGGCCAACAGATTTCCTTTGCAAAACTTTTAACTTCCATTTGCTTTATGGTTGAGGACAGATACTTCTGAAGAAGCCAAATGATCTGGATCTGCACTGTTTGTCATTCAGTACATGAATTTATATCAATAACCTGGATCAAGTAATCCGGTTGGTTGAAAATTTGAAGTGGGCATGGCATCTTTATTCAGCATGACAAGGGTTATGAAGTATTTGGTGATAATACTAGGATAACTTTTCTTGTTTCTCCATAAAAACATATTTTGTGCATATGTTTTGGTGAGGTGCTTCTAACGAGTACACACAACATATATTTTATGGAGAACTGAAGAAAATTGTCCAAGAATTATTATCAAATACACCTCCATAACGAGTTCTTAACTGAATGTTTAGACTATCTGGATCAATTCTATGGAAAGGATACTCTACAAAACAGAATCCACAAGGAGTCTTCTTTACTTTGTCTAGTCCCATAATTATTCTTTTAATGTCACCACACCTGCTGAAAAGCTCATGGATTTGTTCCTCTGTTGTGTAAAATGAAAGATTTCCTATGTATAGAGTTGAGCTGGCCAACAGCAGTTTCTCTTGTTCCGATCTGCTACCCTATAATAATACAAATGATTTAGCCTGTCAAGTTCTACATGTACATACAAAAAAAAGGAAAGGCGCTTCTAATGAGTACCACAACAGGTTTTCGTCAAGAAATAAGAAAAATATAGACATTTTTTGGTTGAAAAAAGTGCCCTATCAAAGGCTATGAAAGTGTCAGGTAGTGAAGGTGATAGGGTCCAAGAAACCAATTAATGCAAACTACAGGCACCATGGACAGATCTTGGAAACTGTTACCTGCGCCAAGTATTTGGGTTGATGTCTCCAGTGGCCTGTCCTGGAACTCCCATGTAGACAGGATTACCGACACTGCTAACAAAACTTTGGGCTTCATCCACAGAAGCATAAAAACTAAAACCGCAGGGGTGAGGGAGATGGCATACAATACACTTGTCAGACAGCATCTGGAATATGCTGTGGCTGTATGAGATCCCCATATGAAAGACAAAGTTCGGCAGGTAGAAAAAGTGCAGGGAAGAGCTGCAAGATGGGTTTCATATACAGTGGAACCTCAGGAGTCAGGACCAAGGGAATAGCCCTTTTCAGCTGCATAAGAGAAGTGGCTGCTCAGTGGAGATACTCATGGGCAATTTTCAGACAGCTGGAGGACTGATATAGCCTAAACAGTGGACTGTTGGTGTACCGCTGAGCTACTCACTCATGGTCAATATTGAAACACTTTAAATGAAATGAACTTTGGACCAAATTAACAAAAGTATATAAATCCATTACTTTTTATATTCGAGTTTTAAAATCATGAATTATTAACAATTTGAAAAGAAACAAGTGTCGTCTAAAACGCTTCAACATTCCCAGAAAAATTACCGAAAGAAATTCTATAAAGAAATAACATTCACTGCATGCAAATTAAAATAAAATTGGCCCTATAAACTTCCTACAATGCTTTGACAAACAAAAGCAATTTTTCTAAATGAAATGAAAACAGGAATATACATGTAGTTTATTTTTTCAACATAATTTTCAGGAAACTCATTTCCAGATAGCCTCACAGAAAAGACCATAAGAAAGTCAAAACAGGCTAATTTGCAATGATTATACTGCATTTTTTTTTGCAGTGAATGAACATATTGCTGTTTGTATTTCAGCGAGATCTACCTTTTATTTAATTTCTGATTCACGAGCATGACGAATGGGCATCATTTTCCCATAATTTTGTAAAGGTTGTGTCTCGTCTGCTCATGCTGAAACGCTTTAATCTGAACCCATATTTCGTTCTTTTTGCCTTCAAAATAATTTTGGTATAGTTTATTTTCCAGAAAATATGCTTCACGTCTTTTGGCACAGTAGTAATTTTTGACTACATAATATACTGATAATAATGAAATCAAGGGCATTCCTGCATTTTTCACAGGTATTCTGGTGTTTCAGTAGTGTTCTGGTATTTCGGTAAGTTGTAGGTTGGCAAGTGTATCTAACATGATTGAAACATGATTGAAACTTTAAAGTGGTGCAGTTTAGAGCAGAGGCAAGCTCATGTAAGCTTTTTTCTATTCTACATGATAGTACAGGGCATGGTCATGGTCCCTCTCCCTGACAACATCCAAAAGACTACCTGTGTCTCTAGATACTGTCATTCAATGACCTTTCATCATCTGCAGACCATCATAAATTATTACAAGTACCTATTTTTCCCACTCGCAGTTGTCCAGGGGAACACCCTGCCAGAACTTGTTGGGTGCCTGCCTAGTCTTAAAGATTTCAAAGCTGCATTTAGCACACTGCAGCAGTTTTAACCCAATTTTAATCTCATCTTCTTAACCTATCATATTTAATTCACTCAGCTATCATCCTCAAGTCTCAACTATCATCTTTGCATTTATCTTTTATAGCGAGCACAGCTTGCAACACGCTTCGCGTGTCGTGATTGAAGTGAGCTCTATGGTTTTTGTTTGTGTTGAGGTTTTACGACCCAGTCAACCCAATGGGGTCATGTCGAGCGCGGTCAGTTTACCTAACCACAAGTTTACTGGGCAGGCTTAGTTCTCTAAGCGGTTAACCAGTATTGTGCACATTCTTTCGCCAGAAACTGACAACTGCCCTTCTTGAATCAGCGGAAGGGAGAGAATGACCGTAGAAAATATTTCATGATCAATCTCCACGAAAGAATGTTGCCGACCTCTGCGGGGGTTGAACCCGTGACCTCCTGGTCTCCAGTCGGACGGCACATCCAACTGAGCCACCGAGGCCGGCTCGAGCTCTATGGTAGAGAATATGATCAAGGAAAAGTAACATACAACGATATATACTTTCAGCAGTAATCGCTCTGACCAATTTTCTTCCGTTTTTTTCTTCCCTGAAGTTGACACCGGAAGCTGACACCGGAAGTTGGCGGACTTGATTATGGGTCTCACTAATATCCGTCACGAAGTGACCAGAAACGAGTGTCAATAAGTGTCACGAACATATTTTGCTGATTATTTTTATTATTTATATACTGATATTCATTCTTTAATGACGCTGTGAAGGACTTTTGAAGAGACTACCCATACCAAAAAAAGTACAAAATAAGCACATTTTTTGGGTACGAAATAAGCACAAAATAGGCACAAAATAAGTATACCTTTTTTGTATAGAAATGGCCCACTATCTGAAACATGGACCAAACTGATACAAAATAGGTACATCTACAGAATATACCTGTTTTGTACTTTAAGCTTTTTATATCTTTACATGCACCTAAAAAGTACTCTGTGTGCCTAGAATGTACCCAGTGTACCAGCAGTGCCTATAATGTACCTGACATACCTAAAATGTGCCTGGGTACCTAGACTATACCTGGTGTACCCTGTATGTACCCACAGTACCTAAAATGTACCTGAAAAACCTAAACTGTGCCTGTGACCCTAGACTGTACCTGGTGTACCCTATATGTACCAACAGTACCTAAAATGTACCTGGTGTACTCTGAAATACCTATAGTACCTAAAATATACTTGAAAATCCTAAAATGTGCCTGGGTACCCAGAATGTACTTGGTGTACCATGTAATGTACCTGCAGTACCTAAAATGTACCTGGTAGATCCTGAATGTGCCTGCAGTATCCAAAATGTACCTGAGATACCTAAAATATGCCTGGGTACCTAGAATGTACCTGGTGTACCCTATATATACCTATAGTACCAAAAATGTACCTGAAATATCAAAAATGTGCCTGGGTACCTAGAATGTACCCATACTTCACTGTACATGTACTTACAACAAACACCATATGTATCTTAAATGTACTCCATGTGCCTAATATGTGCCAAAGGTACCTAATATGTGCTCAAAGTGCCTAATATGTACCCAGAAGTACATTTTAGGTACACAGTTTCAGGTACATTTAAACACACTATAAAATGTGCCTAAAATGTCCCTGAGGTAGATTGATAACATGACAATTGACCAATCACATTTCACCTACCTGATGTTTGCAGATACATTATGGGCACCTACTTGCCTCATAATTATTGGAATAATGTTGAAGGGCTGTAAAAACCAAACTGATGCAGATGAAAGGAACAAAAAGTTATCCCCTTTTGAGCCCTTTTTTGCTAAATTTATATTCCAACTGTTCTTTACCTTTTACTATTTTTATAGTGAGGCCTGCTGGCTTAGTCAGCTACAGATTAGATTCCTATCGTGGAAATGAAGAGGTTGCGAAATTGATGCCTGTCATGGCCACATATCATTGAAATAATTTCTAAACCCATTCTGTGTATAAAACAAAATTTGTATGTGCAAACTAGTTCTGGATATCAAAAACTGATTTATGGACATTTATTATAATAATAAAAATAAAACATGAATTATGGATTTATTCTACTGACCGTTCTAAGGCGGTTGTTCAGGTGTTAGTCTTACTCTTTGTTGCTTTGTGGTTTATTCTACAAGGCAATTTGTTCTACATCTTGCCTTGTGTTATTTTATTCTTGTGTTTTTCAGTGCTTTTAGCATTGTGATTACCTCGCTTGGGGAAGAGAGAGCTAATCTTAGTGCTTTTCATATATTTGTTCAATTTGCGCTTGTTTGGTTTTGTCTGTTTCCTCTTCCTCTTGGTGTCTGGGAAAGGCTGCAACTTGTGATTGTGGCACTCCTTGGACTTCTCTTAACTTTTTGGACTGAATATTTGCTGAGAACACCATATATATATATGTATAGGAAATCATTTTGGGTGTCTGAGACAAGAAATGTCGACTCCTCAACACATCTTGCCACTTGACATCATAATCATATCCTATTTGAATTCAATGAAAGACTTCTGAAAGCACTGCAAATTTAAATATATATACACATCCTGTATTAAGACTCACATACTTGACTTTTATTCCTTGAAATTAATACATCCAATCTTTAATTCAGCTCACAAGCATGATAGAGGACTTCAGTATTATTAAGGGCTTATCATAAACCAATATAATGCATTTTACTTACAATTTCTATTAACAGACATTCTGACTACTGAAATTTTCAGTCAACGATCTATAGAAAATGAAATATACACTTGAACAGATGTCACAGAGTAGAAAATGCAATGACAGTAGTAGCATCTGTACAAACTTGTATATGCATGCTTCTTTAAATGTAGTAAAAATAAATTCTCCTTACCTTAACACATGACCTTACATATTATATTAAGTTAAATCCTTCACATATTCTACATGTTTACTGCTCTATCTCTGTCTCTAAAATGGGCATTTCGGCACTGATCCAGATGTTTTTGGTCCAAGTATGTGGTCATAAATCTGATTTTCCTCAGAAAAATGTGCTACTGATTTAGAAGGAACATTATAAAATCATTATAATCCTTCAAGTGGTTCATAGGCACATTATTGGTACATTGGTTATGTCACCAAGATAAGACAAAATAAAACATTCTTTGTGTTGCTTCATACTTAATAACATTATAACATGTTACAATAATTAATTAAATAAAAATCTACAAGTTAAGTTTGACAGTTTACTCTAAGAAACATAAATTTAGAAAAGTTAGAAAATATAACAAAAACAACAACAACAAAAAAGAAAAATTCAAGGGTATTATTACGCAAAATCCTATTTGTTTTTTGTCCAGAATGATACACATTTTCTAGTGCATTTTCTATATTTGTTAAAAGAAAAAAAAAAAAACTACAAAAAGCATATTTTCCTTGTCATTTTAAATATGGCATATATAAGTACAGCATTATATATAAAATTAAATTAGATTGCCATTTTAACCCCATAATCTTAACATGTAACATATATGAGTGTTTGGGCTTCCTGACTATTTTCTGATTGCCCTTCAAAATCATACTTTTTACAAATAAAATGTGTAAAGGAGTATTATGTAGACAATGCATTTCATACATTTGTCCTTTTTTGACAGTACACTTAATATTAAATTTTTGTTTAGTTAGGAAATCTTCATTCTTCAAAAAAAAAATGCTAAGTCCACATAAAAGCACAAAAAAGGCACACATAAAAATGACTAAGTTCTTTTGAGTAGCAAGTTGAATTTCAAAGTTCTCAAAAGCCACATACAGTACAAGTTTCGCGAAGGTTATATCGTTCGCGCTCCACGATAAAAAAATTTGCTCGTTTGCGCGAAACAAGCGTGGGATGAGCGTGGGTTTAGCGCGGGTTTAGCGTGGGTTTTGCGCGAAGCGTGAAGAATGGAACGCGAGGTTACGTAATCGTAGCGCGAAACGTATTACTGGCACGAGCGTGACAAGCGTGGAAAGGATTAACGACATTAGTAAAATATTTCTATCACAGGTGAGTCTGTGAATAAAGATCGATTCACGGTACTTTTGCCTTAGATTTTGATTCAGAAGTTCTCATTCTGTTGACAGAAAACCACAGCACAATAAATAAAATTGCACATTATCTACATGTATGTGTGGACTTGCGCAACCTGAGCCGAGTCTTCCTTGTTTTATATCATTTCGCTTATTTGTGATCTCAATGCCTACGCGACAAATACAAATTGTCCGTCGGGAAGTTGAGATTCCCCTTCAACTTAATTTATGTCCAGTCGGGGAAGTATTTCACAATCTGGCAATAAAATGCTTCTTCTTTTTTTTTTTTTTTTTTTTTTTTTTTTTTTTGTTAGCGGTTTAGGTGAGTTATTGCATATGCGACCAGCATGTACAGCCCGACGTTAACCGGAGTTCCTTGGTGTAATTTGACGAAATACCTGGCCGATTTTTATTTATTTGTTTTTCCATCATATAGTGCAGGCAGCGTGGAGGTTATATCATCCATTCTCATGCGGATGCGTAAGTTGATCTGAGTCTGCACTAGTCGCAAAAGTCTCATTGTACCAAATGAGTTTTCCCAATCGCCGCACTCCGTGTCCCCAAAAATTAGGTTCATTTCCTTGTTCTCTTAAAATATTTTCCAAAGTTGCAGTGATACGCCACCAGACGACGACACACAATTCTGGGACGTTCGCATTTCCAGTATAGATTACAAAAATACAAGTGGAGATACCCGGAAGATGCAACAGTCACATTCCCTTGCCCCGCATGAAGAAACCGCGTGCTCGTAACGGTAACGTCACGAGAAATCGAGGCGGATACAGCTAAGAGAAAAACACACTTATGTGCGTTAAATTATACAGAATTTTTTTCGTCAGAACTGCATATGAAACTTGCATGTATAAAAAGTAGAACCTAAGTATTGGGACAGAAAGGCCTATGCAAAGTGTAGACACAGATCAGACGCCGCAGAGAAAAGGGGAATGGAACTAGTGAGGGGGAACAGGGAACATGGAAATTTGGAAACACTTTTAGGACATAAGACGTGCGACCAGTGAAGACTCAGATCATCTTCCGATGCAGGGGCGGTCAGATTTTGCCGGTTGTGGTGACAAACAGGCATGTACATGTAAACTTGGTCCGTCCGACTGGAGACCAGGAGGTCGCGGGTTCAACCCTCGCCGAGGTCGGCAACATTCTTTCGTGGAGATTGATCATGAAATATTTTCTACGGTTATTCTCTCCCTTCCGCTGATTCAAGAAGGGCAGTTGTCAGTTTCTGGCGAAAGACTGTGCACAATACTGGTTAACCGCTTAGAGGACTAAGCCTGCCCAGTAAACGTGTGGTTAGGTAAACTGACCGCGCTCGACATGACCCCATTGGGTTGACTGGGCCGTAAAACCTCAACACAAACAAACATGTAAACTTCAGTTCTTGAAGAGATAACAAATCTCTGGTTAAATACATCACCGTTTCAGTGAAGGTTCAAATGCGTTCTGTGGCGTCTGATCTGGGTCTACACTGTTTGCGCAGGCATGTCCGAATACGTAGAGTAAGTACGGAAATTAGATCAAATCGAACCCCTTTCAGAAATCGTCCTGGATCCGCCCGATTCATAAAAGAAATGCTGTGTTCGACTCGTAAATTTCATTATCAAGGCATATGCAATTAGCTCCCTTTAAACAGTAAAACATAGAGTGAGGTCCTTACCCCGCATTTACCAGGGTATAAATAAATATTGGCACTGTTATTCTTTTACATCATCTATATATTGAGAACATTAGGATTATTAAAATACCCAGAAAATGCAACAGTCATAAAGCAACATTCTTTCCCTTGCCCCGCATGAAGAAACCACGTGCTCGCAGCGGTAACGTCACGTGAAATCGTGGCGGGAAACCGCTTCGGGAGAAAAACACAACTTAATTTATAGAGCCTTTTCTCGTCAGAAATGTACACAAAACTGGCACGTATTAAAAATATAAAGAACCTAAGTATTGGAACAGATAGGCCTATGCCAACAGTGCAGACCCAGATTAGACGCCGCAGAGAACAAGGGAATGAAACTAATTTGGGGCAACAGGAATCATGACAATTTGGAAAACACTTTTAGGACGATGAGACCTGTGCAACCAGTGAATACTAAGATCAACCTGCGAATCAGTCTTCGCTGTTTGTATGAGCTTCTTTGGCCTCTGGGCTTTTCAAGATCATTCTCCGAGTGTATGCTTTTCTTAATTAAAGCCAATATTGGTGTCTTCAGAAGGTGTCTTTCACCTTCAAGCTAATGACAATTCAGATGAGTGAGTGTTTTACGTCCAACTAACAGTTAGGTCATGGAGAGATGGGGGCCTTGGTTTAAAGTCTCATATGAAAGACTGAAGAAGCCTGGGATCGAACTCATGACCCCTGCGTGGGTTACAAGGCGAGCAGCTTTACCACTACTCCACCGACTCCGAGGCACCCTTTCCTAATATGTCATACTGTTAAATATTTTATAAATGGGTCGCAGATATTGCACCATGCCCCGCCACTATACTAACATCAAGCAAGTGTCATAACTCTGTTAATAAATTAATAAAGTTTCAAGAAAATATCTTGAATTGTTTTCAAGTTACAGAGCGAACACAAATATATTACAGAAATCACTATGATATTCTCGATGTTCAAAGGGCCATGACTCCAAAAGTAGGCTCACTCATCAACGTATATGAAAGAAAAGAAGGGCAGTTGTCAGTTTCTGCTGAAATGATTAACAGCTAATGTCTGCCTGCCCCGGAAATGTGTGCGGGCTCGACAAGACCGAAATAGTTTTGACTGGGCCGTCTACGTCGGTACAAGGCTATTGTGAATGAAGTATAATTTACGATGCCCGCGCCGGACAAAACCTACAATACTACAATGTATGTATGACCAGCAAAGACTCAGGTCAGTCTGTGCATCGACCCACTATATAAAGTAAGCTTCTTGGATAGCCCTGAGTCCACAGACGGTGCATACTGTATGATCATCGAAGGGTCTGATCCTCGGGGGGGGGGGGGGGGGGGGCGGGGGTCCTATATATGGCATAGTACGGATGTGCGTGCCGAATAGCCCCCTTTTTCAGCACTGCCAGGTATATGATTGGCCCCCTTTTTTCAGCAAAAAGTATATGAATGGCCCGATTTTTCTGGTTTCCTATGTGAAAGGGCCCATTTTTCTGACATCCTGGTATATGCACATGTTTTTCGCTCAGAGATTTTTCGAGGCTGTTTATCCTCTTGGTATTACATGAATTGACTGTGATATTTGTGTAACAACCAGCAAAAAAGTGGGTACAAAAAAATCAAAGAATAGGTCAACATTTTAGATGATCAAGTATATGAATGGGTCCGTTTTTTTTTTTTCAAAGGCGGGTATATGAATAGGGTAGGTTTTGAAATACTGGCTCGCACACCCGTACCAAAATTACCCCAAAGTTACCGCCCCCTCCCCCACCCCAAGGTCTGATCAGAATGTGCTATTGCAGTCGCACTGTTGATCCCGCTTTGGACAGTCCTTGGACAGTCCGGCTATCGAAGGTTAATACGATCAGCGAATGCTCTGATCAGAATGTGCAGTTGCGCAGACTCACCCGAGTATTCGCTTGTCGCACAAGACGTTTTGTTACATCCAGAGATTACAGGAGGTACATCTGATTAGCGAAGGCTCTGATCAGACTACTGATGTGCGGGTTCAGAGTGTGCATGCTGACCTGACTCTTCATACAAATTTTATTGTTGGTTTTGCCATACACACACTCGTGCGCGTAGTGTTTGTGCAAACCTTTACGCAGCACTCTGAGTAAAATTTTCAACAGGCATTTTGAAATATTTTTCTCATTCTTCAATTTGACATTTCATGCAAATTGTCTCCATTGCATGAAATGTCAAATCCTGTTTTCTATTGCATGAAATGTCAAATCTGCTGTTTTCTGGGAAATAAAAAAAATAACCGTTTATTTGTCGTCTATTGAATTAGCCCTGAGTGGTAATCCAGAAATTTCGTGTTCGATACCCGGGAGCACAAAGTGTTATGTCCTTGAGCAAGACACCTTATTTTCATAACTTAGCATTGGTTTCTACCCAGGAAGACTCTGCCTAGAATGTCCGCAAGGGTATATAATATATATCATTTTGAAGACGCTTCCCCGCCGATGCTAGATTTACATGTGCGTCTGTTTTATTCGTTAAATAAATTGAGGTCTTGGTTTTGCATATCGGATGCTGAAGTCACAAAAACAGAACACTTTACATGAGAACGAAAGTTCTGAAGAATACTCTGTAAGCCTTTAAATATAATGTTTTAAATCTATATACTGGAAGCAAATAACATAACATAATATTTATTTGTACCGTGATAAATGCCGGGCAAAGTCCTCACACTGCAGGTTTTACTGTTTTAAGGGAGCTAACTGCAATTGACTAAAGGGAGCGGGAGCTAACTGCAATTGCTTTACGAGTCGGGCCCATCCGAAATGGGATGAAGAGGGGACAGGCTTATTACATTAGCGGTTAACCAGTTCACTGAACACCCTTCCGTCAGAAACTTGTAACTGCCGATCTTGAAGCAGCAGAAGGAGCGAATGACCATAGCAAATACATGTGTGTTTACTAATAAACCGCACAATCTGTAGGGATCAAGAATCAAATCCGCGATCAGGTCTCGCGTTCCATTCCAGCCGGTGCGATAACATTCTTTCAAATAAAGTCAGTGCTAACAACTTATAGTTCGAAAGGATGCATATCATACTTGCGAGAGAGAGAGAGAGAGATAGAGAGAGAGTCCACCCATTTTAGGAGCATCCGGCTATTAGATTTAGGTATTGCTAGAGAATAATGGCTAAACTGTTTTTTGTTGTTTTTTTTTTTTTTTTTTTTTTTTTTTTTGCAAATAGTGAAGACCCTGATCAGACGCCGCGTTCTATAATCTCGGTATGACTTAAATAATTTATGTTGAAAGAGACATAAGACATCAAATCACCAGCATCAAGTGGTGATTTAAATGGACAGCCCTAACCCTGGTCCAGTCATCATGAGAAACCGCCGAGGCCTCGATCCGAGAAGTGTAGATACCTTTCAGCCTGTCCGTTTCAGCCTCCCATGACAAATGAAATGTATCCATACTCCTTAAGGCCTCCCTTAATACTTGAAGCGCTCAGCACATTCAGCAGACGGCATTTTCATATTTTTTTCTTTATTTTCCAGTGCAAATAACGGGGCAAATAAGGCGTGAAATTACATATGGACCGTTTGCTGGGCAGACGATTCACATGAAAAGTTCAGCCTTCTTGCTGTAAAATACTGAAAACAGATCGGCATCTGCTCTAAAATTTTCAGCAGCGCTCCAGAGGTTCAAGCAGTTTTCTTGGCAGCAGCAGCACGTGCTAACCTTGAAAATAATGGGTGAAAGGCGGGAATTTCCGACTTAGGAAGAGAAGCAGGATAAATTGGTAAACAAACAATAAGATGGTTTGAAACGGGATATTTCCGCTGCTAAAGTGACACGGGAAAAATTAGCCAGCCTGAATATAGAATTTGTCAGGTTTAGGGGAAAACGTGATTGTCGGCATCTGCGGGTTTAGCGTGGGATAAGCGCGGGAATAGCGTGGGATTTAATCTTTTCCGCGATCGCGCATTAGAGCGAACGATATAACCATCGTGAAAGCTGTACTGTAATAGATACACTGCAAATATCTAAGTTCTCATTATAAGTACATTAAAGGCACATCAAAAAATGACAAAGTTAAAATCAGGTACACAATAAGCACCCTGGAACAATGTTAAGTTTTTTATGGGTACATAACAGGCACAATGAAAAATGACTAAGTCTGAATAAGCATAAAAAAGGCACATTCAAAATTTCTAAGTTCTCAGTCAGGTACAAAATAAGTATACCTATTGTGTGCCTAAATCCTAAAGGCACATAATAAGCACAAAATAGGTACATATTTATGTACCTATTTTGTACCTTATTTTGGCATGGGATACAGATAGGTCTGTGCTGTTCTCGCATTTTAGGCTAAGCCTATATATTCATTCTTTAATGATGCTGTGAAGGACTTTTGGAGACTACAGATAGGTCTGTGCTGTGCTCGCCTTTAGGCTAAGCCTATTTTCATATTACTAATTTTCTTGTAGCCCAGAACAGCGCACCTGCCTTGAATGTTGGTGAGGGCATGAGGCACACCAAGAGAAAGTGCAGCTCAGAACAGCGCACCTGCCTTGAATGTTGGTGAGGGTGTGAGGCATACCAAGAGAAAGAAAATCTTATGTTGTAGCGAAAACTAATGACATTTAAAATTTCCGGTAAATTTTGTTGATATTTATATGAAAGAAAACGCGAGTTACCTTAAAATGTTGGTCTCTGTATGAACTCAAACTAGCAGACCCTAAACTCTTTGAAGAAAGCATATTTCAAGTTAGAAGAATATTGCTTTTACTTCTTCCTCTCAACGTTAAATGAACGCTTGTGTCAGGTAAAATCCTAGACCAATAAACACCTAAAATAGAATAGAATAGAATAGAATACATTTTATTTTCTATTCATAAGAGCTCATTGAAAGATATAACTCTCACACCGGATGGTGGTGCCCCGACAAATCAACGGGGGAACTTAAGAAGAAACTGAAAACTTAAACATAACTAAAAAAGGGCCCGCGCAAGCGCGGGTATAACATTAAATTTTAATCCATCGGACAGATTTCAGCCTGAAAAAAAAAAAAAAAAAAAAAAAAAAAAAAAAAAAAAAAAAAAAAAAAAAACGTTCCAAGATTCTTTTTATTATTATTTTAGTCAGACTTAACGTCGCTTTCAACAATGTTTCAGTCGTATATCGCGACGGTGTCTATATGTGACAGGGAGCCCAATGGTCACTTTAAGAGTGCTGTCTCACCGACATATCACACGCAGATACATGCCGTAACTTTCCACCTAGTCACATTATAGTGACACCGGACCGACCAGTTCCGCTTTCTCAATGCTGAGCGCAAACGATAGCCCAGATGGCATGCTACCGTAGGGCCAACGTTGAATAATGGTTGTCCATTTCGCAGTTGGCCCAACTTAGACATTCATCGTTGGCCCAATGTAAGTCTGCTCGTTGGGCCAACATATAGGCATTACGTTTGGCCAATGTATGCCTAAGTTAGTTACAACGTTGGGCCAACGCTGGGCTAACGTTAGCTCTGCACAATTTTAACGTTGGGCAAACGTAGCGATTATGTATGATGCATGACGTCATCCGATTTTTTGCCAGTGAAATAGGGCTGTTCCGACAGCAAATCAACATGTGAGTATAATTATATTATATATTCGTTTCTAATTTCGGCAGTAACAATGAATTGCATGAGGCGGATATGAAAACCTCTAATCCCTGTGCAGTTATGCTGATCCGAGTCTTTGCTGGATCCAGCAAAGACTCAGATCAGCCTGCACAACTGCACATTCTGATAAGAGACTTTCTTATCCACCGCATGCAGTTCATTATTTTTTGCCTAAATTAGAAACGAATATATAATATATTCACATGTTTAAATCTTAATCCTTCTTCTTTAAATCACATCTTGAAACCTTTATTGGTGTATTCAATCAGAGAGTCAGAACTCAAATGGTATAAAAGCTAGCTTTATGAGTAGTCTAAAGTTTTATAAAATCTTAGGTAGATGGTAACAATAATGAACAAGATTCCCAGCTAGCATTCTACGTAAATCTACATCGGGCCGTCATCGGCCCGTCAGCTACCCTGACGGGCCGATGACGGCCCGATATAGATTTACGTAGAATGCTGACTGGGTTACCCCAAGGTATTGGGTCACAAATTAATATAACAGGTTTTATTGCAGGCCCGGATCCAGGGGTGAGCAAAAGGGGCACATGCCCCCCCGAAGCGACCGCTAGTCATACCTTGCCCCCTGTATTTTTCGATATTACACTCTTATGCATAAGCTACCCAGATACCTGTGATCTCCAGAAAACGGGAGTTCATAAATGATAATGAAAGAGCCATTAGTAAATGGCATGCTGTGATTTGTCAATAACTTGTTAATATTGCCCTGCTGATAGGTAGCATATGGTCATTTACACAGGCTTCTGTCTTATAAATAGACGATTTCACATTCTACATCTTCTTTTTATCTAGATAATATACATGTATGAGTGGAAACGGTTTTAATTTTTTTCGAGGAGATTTTAATCCTAACCACCCTCTCTGCTAATTCAGCAGTCGACAAATTGGTGACATTTGTCTTAATTTGCCCTTTAAACAGGATTTGACATTTCATGCAAATTGTCTCCTGTTTTCTGAGAAATGTAATAAAAATATTTCAAAATGTTGTCTGCTAAAAAAGTTACCCATAGAGCTAAGTGTTAATTTATTTATTTAGCCTCAGAGAAACACTGTCTTTGGAGTTACAACCAGGTATGAAATAGATCAGACTGCGCAGCTGCAGAGAAAAACTAGAGTCTTGAAAAACTGGATACGTTATACCATCTAAGCAGTGAACAGGAAATGAAGGCGCTGATCAGACTATGCAGATGCAACAGGTTGATCTGCGCCTTTGATGTTCGCAAAGGTATAAAGGAGGTTTTCTTATGGCCAGGCTCTATTTATTTTTATTGCCTCCAGGGGTGGGCAAAAGGGGCACATGCTTCCCCCCCACCCCCACACCCCCCTCCCGGCATTGCAGAATAATGAATGATTTTTTTTACGTTCTGTGGTTGTGTGTGTGTGTGTGTGGGGGGGGGGGGGGGCATGGGAATTTGCCACCCCACCCCCCCTTTACCCCTACCCCACCCAATCCATATATATTTGTGTGGGTATGGTGGCTGAAGTGACAGGCAGGTTATCCGGGATTCTGCATGGCTAGCACTGGTAATCAAACCAGCCGGAATTATTTTTGCAGCTTAGAAATTACCTGCATATAAGGCAGAATGCTTTATTTGTTTTGGAGTTTTACAGCCCAGTCAACACTATTTAGGTTATTTTTGAGCCAGTCAATTTACATAACCGCACTTCCTGGGCAGGCTTATACATAAGTGGTTAACCAGTACAGTACACATCCTTTTGCCAGAAACTGGCAACTGCCCTTCTTGAATTAAGTGGAAGGAAGAGCATGATCCCACAAAAGAATGTTGCCCCAGCAGTTTTCGAACCCGCGACTTCCTGAAATTGTCAGAAAAAAATCAGCCTGCAAGATTAATGAAAATGACTTGAAAATAGCATGGAAATGCACTCTCAGGCAATCCAGTTTTAAAATTTCCCGGGGAAGGCCCCCGGACCCCCTTATAAGAGGAGAAACCCCTCTCATACTCTCCCCCTCTCGCGGCATAAGCCGCTCGATACATGCCTTCGGCAGTCAATGCCCCCCCCCCCCCCCCCCCCGTCTTCAGACCCTCTGGGTCAAGCCCTGTATTGGTCACCTTGGCGCTGAACCAGGAAGCCAGTAATAAAGATTACTTCATGCTGTGTTTGTGCTTTATGCAACAGCATATTGTACATTAATATGCTAATTAAATTGGTATATTGTATTAACCAGAAGAGTAAATATGCCCGATTGGGCATCAATAACCTTTGGTGACCTTTGTATTTTGCATGGTAGATGTTACTATAATCAGTAACTTGATACCTGATCGGGCACCATTTGATCACTTTTCTAGTATGCTCACAAAATGAAAAAAAAAATGTATCACCGTTTTTGACAAATCTCCACCAAATTTTAGAAGCTTAAAGATGAATAAAATCATCTAACTTTTGACCGTTCAGATTTTTTTAAAAGTACCTAGAAAAAAGTTATTAAGGTTTAAAGTCAATATTCCTGTTTTGCACTTCTGTGTATCCCGTTCGGGAACATATCTAAGGTACTAGAAAAATGATCAAATGATGCCCTATCGGGTATCAAGTTACTAATTATAGTAACATCTACCATGCAAAATACATGGGCCAACCTTACACCACATATCAAATAAAACTGTTTATTTAAGCTTTAATTAGCTTGTTATCTGATCCTCTATGTCATTTTTGTATATTTGTGTTGTACTCATTATATTTGATAAACTATTGTTTAAACAAAAAAAAACAAAAAAAAAAAAACTGTTTATTTCAAGTATTTTGAACAACGTTGACCCATTATTGTGCCAACTAAGACATTATTTAAAATAATTCATTAGATTGATATCCTGGCTGGCCCAATGTTGGGCCAGGATTGGACAGCCAACGGATAACCATCAGCTAACGATACAACCCAATGCCGACGTTGGGCCAACATTGTCATGCTATCTAGGAGAGCACCTATTACTATTTTTAATGTTTTGGGTATGACTTGGCCGGGGATCGAACCCACAACCTCCCGGACGCAAACTGGACGCTCTAGTCTGAGCCACTGCGCCAGTAGGTTCGAGGGTAATCGGTCTGCTGATTTGAACAGTTTTTATCACAACGGAGCCAGCGCATGAGAAAACCAACAAAATGACTGGGCTCTCAGGGAAAAATCAGATCAACATGGGCATCCGCCCAGTCTGATCAGTCTTCGTTGTGCACTTAATAGGTTGCTAAGGAGCAAAGATTTCTACGTGTAGACAGTGAAAACTGATCAGACTGGGCAGATGCCCAGGCTTATCTGATTCTGGGCCGGGTGCAGATATCATTTTGTTGATTTGTTTCTTGTGGCGGCTCATATATGCAGTGTTGCCGCTAGGACCAAGGTGATGGGGCCATTTTTGGCCCCACAATCATTGTTAAAGAGCCAACACCTACTTTAAAGGATCCTATTACCTTAAATATTAGCAACACGACTTAATGTTGAGGGTCATCAAGGCCCCTTGTCTCATTCATGCTTTTAGGTGGAGAAATAGCCCCTTGTCCCCCTCTAGATACAACAATGTATACGGGCAAGGCGGATATCCTGATAACATGATTGGATCATTTTATCAAATATTTGTTCCCCGAATGCCTTTGTGGCTTTATATGCATCACGAAAACATGCCTATTCAAATATACTGAAAATTTTACCACCAGAAAATGAAAATTTTCAGTTAAAAAATCCTGATATTTTTCATATTTCTGCTCAAAACATAGATTGTGGGTACTCGTTAGAACCGCCTCGACGAGGAGGTTCTAACGAGTACCCACAATCTATAACGTGAAAACAGTGTGGCGTCCTTCGGATCGGGACGTTAACTGAAGCTCCCCTGTGCAGGGAAAGTCACACCCTGTGCAGGTTAAAGACTCCCGCGATTAATCAAATGTGTTACTTGTTGGCCTTCATCCGGCAACACGGAGTATACATTGTACACCGTCTGTGTCATCCTAGGAGGTTTAGACGTAATGGAAGAAAGAAAGAAAGAAAGTATTTTACGCCATTGCCCATAAGAATGTGTTGTTTTTGATTTTCCATATTATGATTTGGATCGTACTGAAGTGCTGCTTTTGCTAACAGGTTAAACAATATCAAAATAATTTAAAAGAAAAACAAGGAAATAAAGAAAAACAACAGCTAAAAATTGTTATCACACACACACACACACACACACACACACACACACACACACACACACACACACACACACACACAAGGTCACCGAAGTGACTCAACCCCGAGTCCGTTCGTGGGAGAGGCCACTACACCACAGAGGACAGTATTAAGAACTGACCAAAATAAAATTACTTACTGGCTAGATTTTTCAATGCTGTTTGAAATAAGTCAACCCCCCGGGCCCCCACCCCCACCCCACCCCTCACACACACACGCATCTTACGACATAAAAGTCGTGACACGAATAAAACAATTAACACTTAATTCCGGTTAGATCAAAACTCAGACATTACGAAAACACACCTATTCAAATATATAGAAAAATTCAGCTCCAAAAACTGAAAATTTTCAGATTAAAAACTCTGATATTTTTCTTATTTCTGCTCAAAACATAGTTTGTGGGTACTCGTTAGAACCGCCTCAATGAGGCGGTTCTAACGAGTACCCACAATCTATGTTTCTGAGCAGAAATAAGAAAAATAAGGTATACCCCTTTAAACCCCAGTTTTACTATTAAAAAAGTGGGGTTTAAAGGGGTCAATATTATATAAGCGTGTTTTCATGATGGACATATAAGGACAAATACACAACCTTAACAATGATAGTTGTATTTGACGGGACTACGCGGAAAAAGAAAGGAACCGAACGGGACTAAAGCTTGATCACCCAGGAAAAGCCTTTATCCCATCATGAATGATTTTTGCAGACATATTAGTAATAGAGTCTTCTTTAAAATGCATATGAAGATTTTAAAATATTTCCTATCAGTAAAGAAATATTGCCAATTGAATAGGCCCATGTCAACTGGAGAAAAGACGGGAATTTTCGGGCAAATGATCATGTCCTAAATTTCTGCAAGTATCGCCAAAATATAAGTAATAAGTTGTTTTTATGATATATGCAAACCACCATAATCATTCTAGAGAATTCTCACATCGCAAACTTTTGAAAGTTTGTGCTTCAGTTTTCGAAATAATATGCCCGGAACCAGGCCGGGACCAAAACAATTTGCCACACATGAAGACTTCGGTTAAATTAAATGGTTTATTCGCATAATGACTGGCCGTTCGTTCGATAAGTCAAGTCAATCAAAATGGTTTACTGGTTACTTGACCACATTTAAAGGGAAGTGGGGCAACTAAAAGTATCCAGTTATCTTCAATCAGATTGAAAATAGCCCTAGATCAGATCGAACTTTTGGATATTTACCCTCTACGGTATGGGCGTTGAAGGCGTTTAACGTTAAACGACGTTGATACCATTTTATGATAAATTAATTCCAAAATTTTGCAATTCACTATAGTTTTATTTTAGTAAATATCATATAAATGAATCAGCCAGTCAGTAATATGTCGAAAAAAATGATAAGAATAAACAAAAGCGCTGCAAACACTGCAACATGCCCCGCCATTGCACTTATACCAAGTAACTGTCAAAAATAAAATCAAAGAGAAGGTGCATTAATCTTTCCCTAAATATTATCAACATTCATACATGTACATATGTTAACTTTGATTAAAATGTTCAACGTGATTGTTTTTCTTTTTCTTTTTTTTTTTTTTTTTTTTTTTTTCGTTTAGGCGTAAAAAAAAGAAAGAAAGAAAAAAATAACCGTGTTTCCGCTAACCCGACCGACCCTGTTTCAAACACCCGACTCTGCTATTTTTTATCAGTAAAAATGCAAAATAAAAAAATAAAGCACCGATCCTCACAAAATACCTCTATTTTCATAATGTTACAGCCCCGACCCTGTTCTTTTCTGGAGATAAAATAAAAAAAAAAAAAAGTTTCTCCTACCTACCGTTAGCGGAAACACAACTATTTTTTTTACGCATTATCACATTTACGAGACCGAGAAATGAATACGCCTGTAAACACTACTTTACAAACACTACTTTACGTAGAGAGATTATATAGTGAAAAGTGAAGTTTACAAGGGGTGTGCAATTGACGGATTTTTTTATGTTTTGCACATCGTATCATGGTGATAAATATTTGCATAAAGTTTCAAGAAATATCTCGATAAGTTCAAGTTACAGAGTGGACACAACTATATTTCAGAAATCTCTATTTTCAAACTTCAAAGGGCCATAACTCAATACGTAGGTTAACCAGAGTTACGGTTTTTGTGTTCTGCACCTCGCGTTATGATGCTTTACAAGTTTCATCAAAATATCTGGAACGGCTTTCAAATTACAGAGCGGACACAACTACATAGCAGAAATGGCTATTTTTCAATAACTTCAAAGGCAGGTTAACCAAAGTGACGGTTTCTGTGTTCTGCATGTTGTCTCATGGTGCTTTATTAGTGAGATATTTCATAATAATATAGAGCGGGCAGGAATACCTAGTAGAAATTGATATTTTCAATATCTATTGTGTTCAAAGGGCCGCATCTCCAAAAGTAGGCCAACCAGATTTAAGGGTTTTGTGTTCTTCACATTGTCTCATGGTGCTTTACATTTGTGAAAAATTTCATAATACTATCTCGAACGATTTTTAACTTACAGTGCGGACAAGAGTACATGGTAGAAATGGCTTTGTTAAATGTTCAAAAGTAGGCAAACCAGAGTAACGGTTCATGTGTTCTGCAGGTCGTCTTATTATGTTTTACTTTTGTGTGAAGTTTCGACAGTTGAGGAGTTTCTGTGCTTTTTCCGGAAGAGCTTCTCCGGAAGAGCACAGAAATATTTGAAAATGTTGACATACATTTTGAAGAAGACCCTACACTTTATATGCCTACCAAACATCATTCAATTCCATTGAAGAAAAAGGCTTTTCTTGGCATCAAAATTTAGTCCCGTTTTTACCCGTGCGGTCCCGTCAAGCACAACAACCCCTTAATAAGGACTCTGGTCAGATTGCGCGGATGAACATGCTCGGACTCCGGCCAATATTTCACTTACGTCAGTTTTTCTTTCTATTGCGTATCCCTGAACAGTCTGAAAGGCTACACATGCCTGGACGCCGGTTCATATTTTAATCATTTTTATTTCTATTGTCAACGCACTAGCTATTATGGTTTCGGACAATTTGAATCCTATTGTCGGTGGCAAAGAAGATTTTCCCTCCTGCCCACCACTTTTTATATAAAAAATATCATTATATGTAATAAATCAATTATCAACAACAAGAAAAAGAAAAAGTGCTGGGAGGGAAAAGGAAACTCTTCTTTGACCCAGAATCCGAGTGATCCTTTTCCTTCGTCGTGGTTCATGTTGTATTTGATTCTCTCTCTTTCAGACGTCAAAAGCGTATTGCTTCAAGTGCCTGTGGTTATTCTTGAGCTCACAAAACAGGGTTAAATCTCCGCAGTTGTAATAATTGCTGCATGCGCAGTTGCAGATATCGATTTAAAAGCTAGAGTTGTCTATCAAGAAATACGGTAGGTAACCTCGCATCATAATGGATTTGGAGCGCTGCACAGTACTCAGTAGCAAGTAAGTCGAGATGTCAACTTCCGTATTTACCAGGATATTCGCAGTCAGAAAACGTACCTTCCGACATGTGCGCTCGCCGGGATAGCTCAGCCGGTAGCGAGATTTTCTCCCACCTTTGTCTCTATGTGATAGGCTTTTTGCCCACGTGAGAAACTTCTATCTCACATGATCATGTCTTAGGCCTACTGGTCCTAAGACCAATCCACTTAGAGTTGGGAGAAAAAGAATCCATCATGAGCCATGAGGGAAATCTCTTCCTTGGGTTAGGAATTTCAACCAGCACAAGTCTCATCCCTGGTTGAAATTCCTACCCCTCGGGTCTCTTGAGCCTCGGTTGAGAGAACCTTATCCTGCATGGACACTCATGATGGAAATATTGTCTCACGACTGGCTACACCCCGGGAGCTACCGTGACACCTCTGTCCTGTAGGTGTGAGTCCGGAATCGAGTCCAGCTGAGGACATGATGACACAGTATGTATGAATGGTAGGCAGTTCTCTGCCAGTCGCGGGTGTTTCACAGGGTATTTCCTAGTCCCTATACACCCGAGCTCTCCTCCACCATAGAACTGTCCTCTGAATAGTCATATATAACTTTCAGAGTAACAGGTAGGTAGGTAGAAAGAAAGAAAGAACCTTCAATGGGTGCCAGGATGCTACGTTTCTTCATGTGACCAGACTGTGCAAATTCGAAGGCTGATTTCATTCTTTGCTGGGCGCACATATCAGAAAGTACGTTTTATCATGTTGGGGCTCATAAATTGTCGGACATATAACTACTTACCATACTCGTAGTTGTCCAAACATTACGAAAACAAATTATATTATTCAAATATACTGAAAAGTTTACCACAAAAAAAAATGTAAATTTTCAGATAAAAATTCTGATACTTTTCATATTTCTGCTCAAAACATTGTTGGTACTCGTTAGAACCGCATCGGCGAGGCAGTTCTAACGAGTACCACAATCAGTGTTTTTGAGCAGAAGTAAGACAAATAATGTATACCCCTGTAAACCCCAGTTTTACTACATGTAAATAAAAGTGGGGGTTTTAGGGGGTCAATATAATATAGGCATGTTTTCGTGATGAATTTAAAATAATACTCAGTTGAGAGTGTCCCAGTATGAAGAGGTAGATAGATAAATTTGAACAAATCCATTTTACTACCTCGTGACGCGTCTAAAAATCCGGAGTGAAAAGAGACACTCCGACAATAGTATTTGCTTTTCGTACAATCTCGAAACACATTGTTTAGCATGCCTACCAACCAATCGAATGCGTAACGTCGCTTTAATCGCTACACAAGTATTACAGATGACATCCACTTTGGAATTAGATGACGCAAAACGGTAGACAGACTTTGCACATTCAGTGCTTTCATGAGTGGTATACATTTTGCGAGGAAAGATTTTATGCTGCAAAAATTCTTGCAAATTGTTTCAAAAAGTTTATGCTTTCTTTTGACAATACTTTAACAGTAACTGAGTTAAAATTTCCATGAAAATAAGTAAATAGTGAAATAGAAAGTTTTGAAATAAATAAGTAAAACAAAAAAAAAAAAAAAAAAAAGAATTCTCATTGTCTGGGAAATCAGATCATAAGTCATGTAAGAACTGCTGAGGGCTGTTTCATTGTAATCCCTGCTCAAAGGGAGGAAGTGGATTGAACAGTTTTGACAGTTAACCTGCCAACAATAGTGATGCTCATCTGATATGGCAATTTTAATGTCTACATCTTTGGCAGTTTTTGTTGTACTTGAAGATCATATCCTAAGATGGTAGAAGTGTCAAATTGACAATTTCATCTTTTATGTGTGCAGGTTGTTGTTAAAAATATTTGTTTGCTTATAAAAGCTGGGCTGGATAAAGTATAGAGATCATTCAACAAACGCGCAAATTTTAACCCTTGTCATGCTGAATAAATTAAGATGCCACACCCACTTATAATTTCTAGCCAATCAGATTACTTGATCCGGATTTTTGATAGAAATTCACATATTTAATGACAAACAGTGCAGAGCCAGATCATTTGGCTTCAGAAGCCAACTAATCTGGATCTACACTGTTTGCTAAGACAGGGCATGTCGTGTTTAGCAAGAGAAGGGTTAAGACCTGAATTTACCGTCCAAGCAGTATCAAGGCTTTAGTCTGGATTTTGAGGACTATATTTGAATTTCAAATAGGACTGTACCATTTGTGATAAAGGTGAACTCTGATATTTGGATTAAATAGAAAGGATTAATTTCCGGGTGTGACAACTGGAAACCTAGCAGTGAGCATTAACTTAGAATTGGCACTTTATTTAATTTTATTATTTTAGTTTGGATTTCCTGCATTTTTAGTCATAATAATATGATTTAGTTTTTTTTAATTGTTCTGACAGAAAAAATACATATTAATAAATGTCAGTTTAATAAAGTGGCGTTCCTCATTCATTATTAAATCAGATATTTCTAATATATGTTATGCCTATAAAGTATAGTGCATAATAAAGAATTAAAAAATCGGGGATGCTTTTCCGGAGCCCATGGATATCATCACGAAGGCACCCCACTTAAACCCCACTCTTATATAGTAAAACTGGGGTTTGCATGGGTATTTTTCTTATTTTGCTAAAATCATAGCATGTTGGTACCCGTTAGAACCGACTCGCCGAGGCGGTTCTAACGAGTACCCACAATTTATATGTTTTGAACAGAAATATGAAAAAAATCAGAATTTTCCATCTGAAAATTTTCCTTTTTTGGTTGTAAAATGTTCTACATATTTCCAATCCGGAATTCAAACTAATTGTTTTGCTTATTAAACCGACGGTAACGAATTCGATCGTTTGGTAGGTGTGGTTTAGGGTGGTTTTGGGTTGTTTATATGTTCTTTGTTCGTGCATTTGTATTAAGCGCCCTTGCGGACTAAAACTGCTAGTGGTTGAATTCGGTTAATAGATGTGGTTGACCATCAGCTTATGCAAGTGACCGATGCAAATGACCGATGATGGATTAAATATCAGTAAATAAAACTGCCAGAAATATCAATATTGTTGTTTGATATTACATGGTTTTTGATATAATAGAACTGGAAGCTTGCTGGTTAACTGTACAGATTGTATAGAAACATGACTGTAAATGGTCATTTTTTTTCTATATAATCTATACATTTTGAATTGACTTTAATTACAGGTTACGCACAGTGAACACAACTTTTCTCTGGATCCTAACCACAATGAAAAAGGAACTTATTATGTATATAGAGACAAAAGTTAATCGCTTATGGAAAATCATGATCAGTTACGTACTCATTTGCCTTAAACGAGTACGCATCGAGTAGATCGATTAATCGGGATATCACTAGAACTGATAGATGAGTGACAAACAGTGATTACTTTAACTCTTTCGGTGCCAAATTTCAGACGACATTTGTCGACTGTTTTTTTTTTTTTTTTTAATTTTAACAAACTGCCGCTTGGAAAGACTATTATATGTAATGTTGACAGACTGAATTGCAAACAGCGTAGATCCAGATGAGACGGCTCATCGAGCCATCTGGATCTATGCTTTGCAAAAGCCCCTTATAATCGCCTGTTGCAGTGAAAGAGTTAAGTCTACACCACCCTCTTCCACAGCGCTGTAGGTAGCGCATCTGGCTGCAGATCCAGGGGACAGGGGTTCGAAACCCAGCTCGACCTCATTACTTTCATGGAGATTAAACATGAAATAATTTCTACGGTCGTTCTTCCCCTTTCGCTGATTCAAATAGGGTAGTCATGCAAGACTCCTGCTTAGAGGACTAAGTTGTCCAGGAGAAGCAAACAGTTTTGATAAGAGTTACCTCCCTTGAAAGCGTTCAGGTTGCATTTATAATATACGAATATATAGGATTCTGCTTTGGTACTGTTGGCAGAGTACATGCATGTAAGAACTGAGTACAAAAGTAATGATGATGGTATTTATAGGTCCGGATAAGATGCTTTTTTTATCACGAAAATATGTCTATATAATTTTGACCCCCTTAAACCCCAATTTTATATAGTAAAACTGGGGTTTACAGGGGTATATATTATTTGTCTTGTTTCTGCTCAAAACATAGATTGTGGGTACTCGTTAGAACCGCCTCGCCGAGGCGGTTCTAACGAGTACCCACAATCTATGTTTTATGCAGAAATATGAAAAATATCAGTTTTTTTTTATCTGAAAATTTTCGGTTTTCAGAGGTGAAATTTTCTATATATTTGAATAGGCGTGTTTTCGTAATGTTCAGCCACTTGTACAGTCTGACATTTATCTTACTACTCCACAAAAACGTGTTGTGGGTACTCATTAGAAGCGCTTCGTCAAGGCGGTTTTAATGAGTACCACAACATATATTTTTTGGAGAAATGAGAAAATATTTTCCGGATACCCTATGTTATCTCGAGCTATGGTATTGTATATTTTAGTGTTAGACTTATATTATTAAATTTTGTTTACTAAAAAATAAATGTGTTCTTTTCTTTCAGCTACAGATGAACTGAAATAATGGACTGTATCAAACAATTTACAAACTATTTAAAACAAGCTGGAGTTTTATCAACGCATTTATTTTGGTATACATGTTTAACTGGTCATTATATAGCTAATGATCTGTGTTTCCCGCGGTACGAAACAGCGAAACGTTGGCGTGAATATGAAATCGGAGAATTGCCATGTCTGTGATTTGTGTAATAGCGCGTTTTCAAACTTAGTTGAGCTAGTGAACCACGTCAAAGAACACATTTGGCAACATGAATGTGAACCGTGCACACAGAAATTTACATCAGCTAATGATTGGTATGAAGACTTTTCAGTACACTCTAGGATAACGCCAAATAAAAATAACGTGTACAGTAAGAGAAAATTATCGCTACATGGAAGAAATATACAGTGTAAATTGTGTGGGAAGGGTTTTATGTACGAAAAGTCCTTTCGCAAACACATGTACACTCATAATGAAAGCCAGACTCTTGATATAGAAACTTCCAGTTTTGAATCAGACTTTCAGAAAAATGAGAAAATAAAGATCCGACGTAGAAGAGGAAATTACAAATGCCGGCGTTGTAAAATAACATTTATTACACTTTCTCAGTTGCAGTTTCATGACTGCTCAAAACATGAACTCGATAAATTTATTTGTGGTATATGTGGACTGAAATGTCCCAGCAAGCATGCTCTCGGTTTTCATTTGAATATACATACAGGAGACAAACCCTATCAGTGTCCTATATGTAATCGTCAGTTTGCCCACCCTTCATCACTGAGACAACATCGTTCTTTACACGCGGAGACAAACCTGTTCTGTTGCGAAATTTGCGGTAAAGAGTTCAAACATGTAAAAACATTACGGGGACATATTAAAAATCACAAGGCGGCAGACAAAAGTGATAAATCGTTACAGTGCCCCATCTGTAAAGAGTATTTTGTCAGCCTAAGACCCCATCTCAGAACCCATACCGGCGAAAAACCGTACAGTTGTGAGATTTGTGGGAGATCGTTTGCTCAGTCATCTACTCTCAAAAACCACATGGTTGTGCACTGGGGTAGAACAATTAACTGCCCTGTCTGCGACAGAGAGTTTAACAACCGATACAGTATGAAGCGACATATGAAGCTACATACTGGGGAAGGTTTATTGAACTGTGGAATTTGCGGTGCACCATGTACTTCTACTACAAGCCTAAAAGTACACATGTCAAAACACTCAGTAGACAAGCACGTCTGTCATATATGTGGAAAACAATTTACTCATTCATCAGGATTAAGAAATCATACTATAACTCACAGCTCAGTTCGACCGTTTCTTTGCGATACTTGTAACCGAAGATTTAGGGATGTACATGCGTTGAGAAAACACATGCTCATGCATTGTGGAGATAAAAAGATCACATGTACTGTGTGTTATAAGCGATTTAAAACTAAGGCTACGCTTAATAAACATAGTGCTTTTCACAAAAAGCTCAGTGTGCAGATCGGAAAGTCACTTGACTAGTTTCTGTAATTCTTTAACAATGATTTTTTAAGTACTGTGAAAATGCCCGTTTTATTTGTGCCGTATCTTAAGAGGAAGGTCCTTCGATGCTCATAGGGCTAACGTCTTTGATGCACATTCGGATAGCAAAGGCCCAGATCAGACTGCGCATCTGCGCAGTCTGATCAGGGCCTTTGCTGTTCGTGTACAGAATCATCAGATATTGGAGAATACACCGAAATATTTAGTAAATGCCCTTATCAGAATACGCGGTTTATGCAGGCTGATCTGTATCTTCACCGTTTGTATATGCCCCGAAGACATACTTACTTCAAACGCAGCTCATTTGCCGGCCTCGGTGGCTCAGTTGGATGTGCCTCCGACTGGTGATCAGGAGGTTGCGGGACCCCACCTGGTCAGCAACACTCTTTCGTGGAGATTTGATCATGAAATATTTTCTACGGTCATTCTGCCCCTTCCGCTGATTCAAGAAGGACAGTTGTCAGTTTCTGGTGAAAGAATGTGCACAATACTGGTTAACCGCTTGGAGGACTAAAATAGAAAGGAAGGCAATGATCAGGAATCGATACAATTATCCCACACCTCCCATCAGAGACATCAAAGGGAAAGAAACACAAACACGAAATAACTGGACCCTAATGTTGGGGGGTAGGGGGGAGGCGGGCGGGGGGGGGGGGCTTAAATCGATTTTACGTGGTCACAATCCTCGCCCTTACTTCTGCCGCGGTTTAGACACACATTGTTTTTTTAGTCCGCATGTAGGCTTCCTAACTCATCAGTGCTACATCTCCGATAACACAAAAAATCAACAAATTACAGAGATGAAACAACGATGAGGACTCGACAGCACGAAACAACTGAAATGCTAGAGCAAAAGAAAACCAACAGTAAGACTCCGGTGGGCCCGACCAAAGTTAGAGCATCAAGTACCAACCAATATTACCCAAAATTAAATTTCAAGTAAGCCTTTACGCTGGAACCATCATAGAATCTGAGGCCTAACCCGTCGGCGTGCAAGTAAAGAGGGAAGCAAAGTTATTAACCATGACTGGGTTAACAACCATGCATACAGTCTGTCGTATAACATTTATGTTGTACCCAATCTTTTTATATCGAAGAATGATTTTACGAAGTTGGGTACTGAAGTCACCAAAGCCTGCCCAGTAAAAGTGTGAGGTAAACTGACCGCGCTCGACATGACCCCATTGGATTTGATTGGGCCGTAAAGCCCCAATGCAAACAAACGCAAACGTGGCACATTTGACAAGGCCTGTGATGTTTGTTGGTTGTAACAAAAGGCCTTGAACAGACTGCACAGAATATGCTGGCTCGTGCATGTTTTGATCACAGATGTGAGGACGACATGGTTCCCAGTTGACATAGCTACAGATAAGAGGGGGTATCCACATAATATTTTTCTTATTTCTCCACAAAACATATGTTGTGGGTACCCATTAGAAGCGCACTAATGAGTACCCACAACATATGTTTTCGTGAAGAAATAAGAAAGATATCAGCATTTTTCGGATGAAGAAAAAGCGCCTTATCTGTTGCTATGAGTTGATATGTATTGTGCATAACAATCGTCGGCTTTTTAAGAAAACTGAGCACTTTGCAGATTTTCCGCCATTTATTTCACAAGGTAGACAACTTTTATTACTTCCTGTTTGCTTTCCTGGACACCTAACCGCTTCTGAAAAGGCGTCTACTCTAAAACGAAGCAATTAGCTCCCACAGGGAGCATATTCTTTTATTTGAGAATATGCACATTTTCAGATGGGAAGCAAGTAATTCTGACAGAATTGCCGCCCCTGAAAGTAAATTCATTCCTCTTAAATCTGATATTTGAAGTTTATGGTGAACAACTGTGATGTTTATGTGATGTTGGTTATATTTTATATAGCATGTGAAGTCAGCGTGACGTAAATTCTAATTGTGTTGGTAAACATCCTGTATTTTTTAATAGAATGGTAGAACGTATGTTTGTGAGATTTTCCTCTGATGGCTAGCCATCTTTGAGAAATTATTCTCCAACACAGTAATAGGAATCCCGGACAATCCGGATTTTTAAATTAAATGGTAGTATTGTTAACAGAGATGTATTATATTCTGTTTTATATGCTATTGTATACATTGAGCCTATATTTTTATTCACTGCTGTTTCTGCTCGACAATCTGTCCATTATTTGATAATAAAGATACAAAATCTTTTGAAGAAAACTTTCATATATACGGCATTTAATGAATTGGCCATAATAACTATTACTTACCTCTGTGTGTGTGTGTGTGTGTGTGTGTGTGTGTGTGTGTGTGACGAGGAGAGTGCTTATATATGCTGTACGCCATAATTTTGACAGGTTAATTATAACCCATGCAAACTGTGAAGGCGGTGGATTTGGGTGGGAGACGCGTGCTTAATTTAGTTTTTTTTTTTTTTTCTCTCGCACAAAACTTTGTGTTAAACAGTACAGTTTAACATACTTGTACATGTAATTACAACACTGTGACAGCCATAAAATAAAACCACAAGTAGGAACACGATAAAACGATTATTCAGCCGCCAACATTTTGAAATAGAGAAAAGGGGCCGTTTTCCGTCTCATGCCCGAATCATCGTCGTGCAATTAACCCTTTAGATGCCAGACACAACAATTGTCATCTGCTTTGTCTTCTGCCGGATACTTTTAAAGTCATTGTTGCAAACAGTGTGGACCCAGATCAGACTGCGAGCAGTCTGAACTGGGTCCATACTGTTTGCCTATATGCAAAAAGTATGTTTGAAAAGTTTGCAAGAAGACGCAGCAGAAGACATTAACAGATGGCATTTTCAGATGTAGATTTTCTTGGCATCTTAAGGGTTAAAAAAGGAAGCAAAATCATCAACTGTGTTACAGCATTATGTCTCAAAACCCATTCGTTGGTCTTTTTGGTACTTTCGAAGGCTGTGTTCATGTTTATGACAATTCCTGGATAAAGCTTGAGGTAAATGAAAACCCTGTGACCACTGTATTCTCATTGATGGTTGGAACACACACACACACACACACACACACACACACACACACACACATGGGTGGCAGGGTGGGGTCCTACATTTTGTAAATGTCCGACAGTGAAATTTTCCTCCCGGATATTTTTTATTTTATTTTCCAAAAATGTGCCCGCCATCATCGCTTTTTAATCATTTTCCATTATTTACAAGCATTTTAAATGATACTTAGCGGAAAAAAAAAAAGAAAATGCGGACATTAAGGGCCCATATAGATATTTTTCAGCACTTTCAACATTGCCACGTCTGCAGAGAGTTGTGTCAGTCAAATTCCTGAGAAAATATATCATAATCAAGTGAGCTACATTTAGCCCGTAGACCAGTATGCAGTATTTGCGTTTGTCGTTCTCCAACATAATAAAAAGGTAGGTTGATTTAGCTGGTATTTAAAAGAGGCGACAGTTGAGGAGTTTCTGTGCTTTCCCGGAAGAGCTTCTCCGGAAGAGCACAGAAATATTTGAAAATGATGACTTACATTCTGAAGAAGACTCTACACCTCATATTTCTGCCAAACATCATTAAATTCCATATCGGAAAAATACTTTTCTTGGCATCAAAATTGGTCCCGTTTTCCCCGTACGGTCCCATCAATTACAATAACCTACTTAATAAGGACCCTGGTCATTCTGCGTGGATGAACATGCTCGGACACCGGCCAATATTTCACTTACGTCAGTCATGTTTTCTTTCTATTGCATATCCTTGATCAGCCTGTAAGGATACACATGCCTGGACGCCGGCCCATATTTTAATCATGTTTTATTTCTTGTAAACGCCCTGTTACGGTTTCGTACAATTTGAATCTCGTCGTCGTCTTCGTATTGTCGGTGGCAAAGAAGATTTTCCCTCCTGCCCACCACCTTTTTTCCCTTTTTTTTTTCTTTTTATTTTGTTTGTTTGATAATTTATTTCACATTATATATTTCATTATATGCAATAAATCAATTACCAAACAAAAAGGAACAAATAAAAAAAAAAAAAAAAAAAAAAAAAAAAAAGGAAAAGGAAAAATGCGCCGGGTGAGAGTGAAAATCTTCTTTGACCTAAAATTGTTACAATTTGTCCGAGTGATCCATTTCCTTCGTCATCGATCATATTGTATTTGATTCTCCAGCTTAACCCTTGTCCTGCTGAACCCGGATATACCCTGTCTTTGCAAACAGTGTAGATCTAGATCAGTTGGTTTCTTCAGAAACCAACTGATCTGGATCTGCACTGTTTGCCATTCAGTATTTTAATTTGTATCAACAACCTGGATTAAGTAATCTGACTGGCTGAAAATTAGAAGTGGGCGTGGCATCTCTTTTTATTCAGCAGGAGAAGGGTTAAGACTCCAAATGCGTACTTCAAGCGCCTGTAGTTATTCTTGAACTCACAAAACAACACAGCTTGTCTTGGTTTTAAACAGAATGCGCACAATACTGGTTAACCGCTTAGAGGACTAAGCCTGTCCAGTAAACGTGTGGTTAGGTAAACTCGACATGACCCCATTGGGTTGACTGGGCCGTAAAACCTCAACACAAACAAACAAACAAACAGTTGTAATAATTGCTGCAAGCGCAGTTGCAGATATCGATTTAAAAACTAGAGTTGCCTATTCAATAAATACGGTAGGTAACCTCACAGCTTAGTGGATTTGGTTCGCTGCACACTAGCAAGTAAGTCGAAATGTCACGTACCGTATTTACCATGCTATCCTTAGTGTCAGAAAATGTATCTTCAGACGTACGCTCAGTCAGTAGCGAGATCTTTTCCCCACCTTTGCCTATATGAGATACAGGCTTTTTTTGTCCAAGTGAGAAACTTCCATCTCACGTGATCATAGAGAATCCATCATGAGTCAGTCTATGCAGGATAGGGAAATCTCACCCTCGGGGTAAGAATTTCAACCTGGTCAAGCCTCATCCCTGGTTAAAATTCCTACCCCTCGGGTGAGAGTTCCTTATCCTGCATGGACTCTCATGATGGATTCTTATAGTCTTATGACTAGCTATACCCCGGGAGCTACCGTGTCACCTTTGCCGTATAGGTTCGAGTCCGGGATTACAGTCCAGATGAGGACATGATGACGTGGTATGTATGAATGGTGGGCAGTTCTCTCCAGGCTGCGGGTGTTTCACAGGGTATTTCCCGGAAACTATCCGGCTTTCCTCCCCACAGAACTGTCCTCTGAACAGTCAATATGACTGTTTCTGAGCAAAAGGTAGGTAGAAAGAAAGAATCTTCACTGGGTGCCAGAATGCTACATTACTTCATGTGACCAGACTGCGCAAATTCGAAGGCTGATTTCATTTTTTGCTGAGCGCACAGACCAGAAGGTACGTTTTATTATGTTCCGGCTGAGTCGGACATATAACTACTTACCATACTCGTAGTTGTCCAAACATTACGAAAACAAGCATCACGAAAGCACGCCTATATAATTATGACCCCCTTAAACCCCCCTATTATATAGTAAAACTGGGGTTTACAGGGGTATACATTAATTTTCTTATTTCTGCTCAAAACATAGATTGTGGGTACTCGTTAGAACCGTCTCGGCGAGGCGGTTCTAACGAGTGCCCACAATTTATGTTTTTGAGCAGAAAAAAGAAAAAAGATGTATACCCCTGTAAACCCCAGTTTTACTGGATAAAAGTGGGGTTTATGTGGGGGACAAAATTATATACCGGTAGACATGTTTTCGGGATGAATACCCAGTTGAGGGTGTCATAGTATGAAGAGGTAGATAGATAAATTTTAATGTTCGTTTTACTACCTCGTGACCCGTCTAAAATCCGGAGTGGGCCGGTGAAAAGAGACACTCCAACAGTAGTATTTATTTCTCGTACAAACTCGAAACACGCTGTTTAGCATGTTTACCAAACATTCGAATGCGTAACAAGTAGATCGACATCCAGTCGGAATTCGATGACGCAAAACGATAAACAGACTTTGCATATTCTGTCTTTCATGAGCGATATAAATTTTTCGGGGAAAGATTTTGTGCTGCAAACATTCTTGCAGATTGTTTCAAAAAGTATATGCTTTCTTTTGACAATACTTTAACAGTAATTGAGTTAACATTCCATTAAAAATAAGTTAATATTGAAACAGAACGTTTTGAAATAAATCATTAAATATATAAAATATATAATTTCATAGTCCGGGAAATGAGATCATAAGACATGCAAGAACTATTGAAGGCTGTTTGATTGTAATCACAGCTCAAAGGAAGGAAGTGGATTGAACAGTTTTGACAATTAACCTGCCAACAATAGTGATGCTCATCTGATACGGCAATTTTAATGTGTACATATTTGCATTACGAAAACACGCCTATTCAAATATATAGAAAATTTTACCTCCAAAAAACCCAAACTTTTCAGATAAAAAACTCCAATATTTTTCATATTTCTGCTCAAAACATAGATTGTGGGTACTCGTTAGAACCGCCTCGGCGAGGCGGTTCTAACGAGTATCCACAATCTATGTTTTGAACAGAAATAAGAAAAATAATGTATACCCCTGTAAACCCCAGTTTTACTATATAAAAGTGGGGTTTAAGGAGGTCAAAATTATATAGGCATGTTTTCGTGATGGTTGTTTTTGTTGTACTTGAAGATCATATCCTAAGATGGTAGAAGTGTCAAATTGACAATTTCATCTTTTATGTGTGCAGGTTGTTGTTAAAAATATTTGTTTGCTTATAAAAGCTGGGCTGGATAAAGTATAGAGATCTGTCAACAAACGCGCAAATTTTAAGACTTGAACTTACAGTCTAAGCAGTATCAAGGTTTTAGTCTGGATTTTATGAACTATGTTTGAATTTCAAATAGGACAATACCATTTTGTGATAAAAGTGAACTCTGATATTTGGATTAAAAAGAAAGAATTACCTTCTGTGACAACGTGAAACCTAGATGTGAGCATTTACTTAGAATTAGCACTGTATTTGATTTTAATATTTTAGTGTGGACTTCTTGCTTCTTTAGTCATAATTATATAATTTAGCTGTTCTTTTAATTGTTGAGACAGAAAAGATACGTATGAATGAAATCGTTCCTCATTCATTACTAAATCAGATATTTCTAGTATACGTTATGCCTATAAAGTATAGTGCATAATAAAGAATTAAAAAAATCGGGGATGTTTTTCCGGAGCCCATGAATATCATCACGAAAACACGCCTATATAATTTTGATCCCCCTTAAACCCCACTCTTATATAGTAAAACTGGTGTTTGCAGGGGTATACATTATTTTTATTATTTTGCTAAAACATAGATTGTGGGTACCCGTTAGAACCGCCTCGCCGTGGCGGCTCTAACAAGTACCCATAATCTATAGGTTTTGAGCAGAAATATGAAAAATATCAGAATTTTTCATCTGGAAATTTTCCTTTCTTGGTTGTAAAATTTTCAATATATTTCCAATCCGGAATTCAAGCTAATTGTTTTGCTTATTAAACCGACGGTTACGCATTCGATCGTTTGGTAGATGTGGTTTAGGGTTGCTTATTTCTTTTTTGTTCGAGCATTTGTATCAAGCGCCCTTGTGATCTAAACCTGCTATTTGTTGAATTCGGCTTGGTTGATCACTGGGTTATGCAAGTGACAGATGTTAGTAAAACTGCCAGAAATATCCACAGTGTTGTTTGATATTACATGGTTATTGATATATATCATAATAAATCTGGAAGCTTGTTGGTAAACGGTCATT
Organism: Anodontia alba; assembly: GCA_964016985.1. NCBI lineage: Eukaryota > Metazoa > Mollusca > Bivalvia > Lucinida > Lucinidae > Anodontia > Anodontia alba. The sequence continues at coordinate 75,165,281 of OZ024832.1, forward strand.
TTTCCGATATAATCTATACATTTTGAATTGACTTTAAGTACAGGTTACGCAGTCGACACAACTTTTCTCTGGATCCTAACCACAGCAAAAAGGAACTTTATATATATATATAGAAACAAAAGTTGATCGATTATGAAAACTCATGATCAGTTATGTACTCATTTGCCTTAAACAAGTAATCATCGACTAAATCGATTGATCGGCATGCCACTAAAAACTGCTAGATGAGTGACAAACAGTGATTACTTTAACTCTTTCGGTGCCAAATTTCAGACGACATTTGTCGACTGCTTTTTTATTTTAACAAACTGCCGCTTGGAAAGACTATTATATGTAATGTTGAAAGACTGAATATCAAACAGGGTAGATCCAGATGAGACGGCTCATTGAGCCGTCTCATCTAGATCTATGCTGTGGTAGTGAAAGAGTTTAAGTCTACACCACCCACTTCTACAGCGCAGTGGGTAGCGTGTCTTATTACAGATCCAGGGAACACGCGTTCGAAACCCAGTTCTATCTCATTTCTTTCATGGAGATTAATCATGAAACGAGACAAAAATTTAGACGTAAACGTCTAAGTACCGGCGCAAATTTTGTTCATGTTTACATAGAGACATGGGACAAGGGTATACTAAAGTTTAATAAATTTTCAATGTAACAGGTAATATCGAACAACAATATGATTCTTTAACTTTCACTGCCACAAGCGATAATCATAGGCTTTTGCAAACAGCATAGGTCCATATGAGCCGTCTCATCTGGATCTACGCTGTTTGAAAGTCAGTCTTTCAACTTTACGGGTATACACTTCTTTTCAAGCGATAGTTTGTTAAAAAAGTGAAAACAGACAATAATGTCGTCTGAAATTTGACACCGAAAGAGTTAATGTTTGCTTTTATTAAGCTTTATGAAATTTTTTGATTGAAATGAAAATAAATTAGACATTAATCTATTTATAATACAATTTGTAGTAAGATTTTTTTTTTATTTGCCGGGATCGTCACAAACCGACGATCCCGGCATATATAAAAGGTCCTTAGTGAGCTAATCGAACACGCTCCCTAAAATGTAAACTATCCAAAGCTATATTAAGAGACCGGCGCGATTCGCTCGCCGGTCAATAATTTCTACGGTCGTTCTTCCCCTTCCGCTGATTCAAATAGGGCAAGAATCCTGCCTATAGGACCAAGTTGTCCAGGAGAAGTGTTAGGAGGTTCACTGCCGACTTTCTTGCGCATGAAACCCCTTCTCAAAAGGGATTTTCTCGAAAAAAGGAAAGGATTACTCCCAAGAAGATCAAATACTCCAAAGAGATGCAAATTCTTTCCTTTTAAAGTAGACTCCTTTTCAGAATTGAAGCAAACATTTTGATAAGAGTTACCTCCCCTGAATGCGTTCAGGTTGCATTTATAATATACGAATATATAGGATCCTGCTTTGGTACTGTTGGTAGAGTACATGCATGTAAGAACAGAGTACAAAAGCAATGATGATGGTATTTAAAGGTCCGGATAAGATGCTTTTTTTATCACGAAAATATGTCTATATAATTTTGACCCCCTTAAACCCCAATTTTATATAGTAAAACTGGGGTTTACAGGGGTATATATTATTTGTCTTATTTCTGCTCAAAACATAGATTGTGGGTACTCGTTAGAACCGCCTCGCCGAGGCGGTTCAAACGAGTACCGCAATCTATGTCGAGGCGGTTCTAACGAGTACCCACAATCTATGTTTTGAGCAGAAATGTGAAAAATATCACTTTTTTTTGTCTGAAAATTTTCGGTTTTCAGAGGTGAAATTTTCTATATATTTGAATAGGCGAGTTTTCGTAATGTTCAGCCACTTGTACAGTCTGACATTTATCTTACTTCTCCACGAAAACATGTTGTGGGTACTCATTAGAAGTGCTTCGTAAAGGCGGTTTTAATGAGTACCACAACATATATTTTGTGGAGAAATAAGAAAATATTTTCCGGATACCATATGTTATCTCGAGCTATGGTATTGTATATTTTTGTGTTAGCCTTATATTATTAAATATTGTTTACTAAAAAATAAATGTGTTCTTTTCTTTCAGCTACAGATGAACTGAAATAATGGACTGTATCAAACAATTTACAAACTATTTAAAACAAGCTGGAGTTTTATCAGCGCATTTATTTTGGTATCAGTGTTTAACTGGTCATTATATAGCTAATGATCTGTGTTTCCCGCGGCACGAAACAGTGAAACGTTGGCGTGAATATGAAATCGGAGAATTGCCATGTCTGTGATTTGTGTAATAGCGCGTTTTCAAACTTAGTTGAGCTAGTGAACCACGTCAAAGAACACATTTGGCAACATGAATGTGAACCGTGCACACAGAAATTTACATCAGCTAATGATTGGTATGAAGACTTTTTAGTACACACTAGGATAACACCAGATAAAAATAACGTGTACAGTAAGAGAAAATTATCGCTACATGGTAGAAATATACAGTGCAAATTGTGTGGGAAGGGTTTTATGTACGAAAAGTCCTTTCGCAAACACATGTACACTCATAATGAAAGCCAGACTCTTGATATAGAAACTTCCAGTTTTAAATCAGACTTACAGAAAAATGAGAAAATAAAGATCCGACGTAGAAGAGGAAATTACAAATGCCGGCGTTGTAAAATAGCATTTATTACACTTTCTCAGTTGCAGTTTCATGACTGCTCTAAACATGAACTCGATAAATTTATTTGCGGTATATGTGGACTGAAATGTCCCAGCAAGCATGCTCTCGGTTTTCATTTGAATATACATACAGGAGACAAACCCTATCAGTGTCCTATATGTAATCGTCAGTTTGCCCACCCTTCATCACTGAGACAACATCGTTCTTTACACGCGGAGACAAACCTGTTCTGTTGCGAAATTTGCGGTAAAGAGTTCAAACATGTAAAAACATTACGGGGACATATTAAAAATCACAAGGCGGCAGACAAAAGTGATAAATCGTTACAGTGTCCCATCTGTAAAGAGTATTTTGTCAGCCTGAGGCCCCATCTCAGAACCCATACCGGCGAAAAACCGTACAGTTGTGAGATTTGTGGGAGATCGTTTACTCAGTCATCTACTCTCAAAAACCACATGGTTGTGCACTTGGGTAGAGCAATTAACTGCCCTGTCTGCGACAGAGAGTTTAACAACCGATACAGTATGAAGCGACATATGAAGCTACATACAGGGGAAGGTTTATTGAACTGTGGAATTTGCGGTGCACCAAGTACTTCTACTACAAGCCTAAAAGTACACATGTCAAAACACTCAGTAGACAAGCACGTCTGTCATATATGTGGAAAACAATTTACTCATTCATCAGGATTAAGAAATCATACTATAACTCACAGCTCAGTTCGACCGTTTCTTTGCGATACTTGTAACCGAAGATTTAGGGATGTACATGCGTTGAGAAAACACATGCTCGTGCATTGTGGAGATAAAAAGATCACATGTACTGTGTGTTATAAGCGATTTAAAACTAAGGCTACGCTTAATAAACATAGTGCTTTTCACAAAAAAGTCAGTGTGCAGATCGGAAAATCACTTGACTAGTTTCTGTAATTCTTTAACAATGATTTAACAATAACTGTGAAAATGCCCGTTTTATTTGTGTAAGAGGAAGGTCCTTCGATGCTCATAGGACTAACGTCTTTGATGCACATTCGGATAGCAAAGGCCCAGATCAGACTGCGCATCCGCCTTTGCTGTTCGTGTACAGAATTATCTGATATTGGAGAATACACCGATATATTTAGCAAATGCCCTTATCAGAATACGCGGTTTTTGCAGGCTGATCTGTATCGTCACTGTTTGTATATGCCCCGAAGACATACTTACTTCAAACGCAGCTCATTTGCCGGCCTCGGTGGCTCAGTTGGATGCGCATCCGACTGGAGACCAGGAGGTCGCGGGTTCAAACCCCGCCGAGGTCAGCAACACTCTTTCGTGGAGATTGAGCATGAAATATTTTCTACGGTCATTCTGCCCCTTCCGCTGATTCAAGAAGGGCAGTTGTCAGTTTCTGGTGAAAGAATGTGCACAATACTGGTTAACCGCTTGGAGGACTAGAATAGAAAGGAAGGCAATGATCAGGAACCGATACAATTATCCCACACCTCCCATCAGAGACATCAAAGGGAAAGAAACACAAACACGAAATTGCTAGACCCTAATGGAAACATCACTAGCAGAAAGCCAAACGGACAGTTACTTTCCCATGAAGTGGCCAAATGGCTATCCAAAACAAAAAGATGTAAGCGACACACACATTCAAAGACGAACTATAACAAAAATAAACGATGACAGAAGAACCGCCTTGGAACGGTCGGGGAGCGGGGGTGGGGGTGCGGAGGGGGGGGGGGCTTAAATCGATTTTACATGGCCACAATTCTCGCCCTTACTTCTGCTGCGGTTTAGACACACAATTTGTTCAGTCCGCATAAAGGCTTCCTAACTCATCAGTGCTACATCTCCGAGAACACAAAAAATCAACAAATTACAGAGATGAAACAACGATGAGGATTCGACAGCACGAAACTGAAATGCTAGAGCAAAAGAAAACCAACAGTAAGACTCCGGTGGGCCCGACCAAAGTTAGAGCATCAAGTACCAACCAACATTACCCAAAATTAAATTTCAAGTAAGCCTTTACGCTGGAACCATCATAGAATCTGAGGCCTAACCCGCCGGCGTGCAAGTAAAGAGGGAAGCAAAGTTATTAACCGTGATTGGGTGAACAACCATGCATGCAGTCTGTCGTATAACATATATGTTGTACCCAATCTTTTTATATCGAAGAATAATTTTACGAAATTCGGTACTGAAGTCACCAAAGCCTGCCCAGTAAAAGTGTGAGGTAAATTGACCGCGCTCGAGATGACCCCATTGGGTTGATTGGGCCGTAAAGCCTCAATGCAAACAAACGCAAACGTGGTACATTTGACAAGGCCTGTGATGTTTGTTGGTTGTAACCAAAGGCCGTGAACAGACTGCACAGAATATGCTGTAAGGTGCTTCTTTGCCATGACACGGCTCGTGCATGTTTTGATCACAGATGTGAGGACGACATGGTTCCCAGTTGACATAGCTACAGATAAGAGGGGGTATCCACATAATATTTTTCTTATTTCTCCACAAAACATATGTTGTGGTACTCATTAGAAGTGCCCCACTGAGGCGCTTCTAATGAGTACCCACAACATATGTTTTCGTGGAGAAATAAGAAAGATATCAGCATTTTTCGGATGAAAAAAGCGCCTTATCTGTTGCTATGAGTTGATATGTATTGTGCATAACAATCGTCGGCTTTTTTAAGAAAACTGAGCACTTTGCAGATTTTCCGCCATTTATTTCACAAGGTAGACAACTTTTATTACTTCCTGTTTGCTTTCCTGGACAGCTAACCGCTTCTGAAAAGGCGTCTACTCTAAAAAGAAGGAATTAGCTCCCACAGGGAGCATATTCTTTTATTTGAGAATATGCACATTTTCAGATGGGAAGCAAGTAATTCTGACAGAATTGCCGCCCCTGAAAGTAAATTCATTCCTCTTAAATCTGATATTTGAAGTTTATGGTGAACAACTGTGATGTTTATGTGATGTTGGGTATATTTTATATAGCATGTGAAGTCAGCGTGACGTAAATTCTAAACATCCTGTATTTTTATTAGAATGGTAGAACGTATGTTTGTGAGATTTTCCTCTGATGGCTAGCCATCTTTGAGAAATCATTCTTCAACACAGTAATAGGAATCCCGGACAATCCGGATTTTTTAAATTAAATAGTAGTATTGTTAACAGAGATGTATTATATTCTGTTGTATATGCTATTGTATACATTGAACCTATATTTTTATTCACTGCTGTTTCTGCTCGACAATCTGTCCATTATTTGATAATAAAGATACAAAATCTTTTTAAGAAAACTTTCACATATACGGCATTTAATGAATTGGCCATAATAACTGTTACTTACCTGTGTGTGTGTGTGTGTGTGTGTGTGTGTGTGTGTGTGTGTGTGTGTGACGAGGAGAGTGCTTATATATGCTGTACGCCATAATACTGACAGGTTAATTTTAAACCCATGCAAACTGTGAGGGCGGTGGACGCGTGCTTAATTTAGTTTTTTTCTCTCGCACAAAACTTTGTGTTAAACAGTACAGTTTAACATACTTGTACATGTAATAACAACACTGTGACAGCCATAAAACAAAATTTCTGAAAACGGAGCAAACGAACACCACAAGTAGGAACACGACAAAACGACTAATCAGCCGCCAACATTTTGAAATAGAGAAAAGGGGCCGTTTTCCGTCTCATGCCCGAATCATCGTCGTGCAATTAACCCTTTAGATGCCAGACACAACAATTGTCATCTGCTTTGTCTTCTGCCGGATACTTTTAAAGTCATTGTTGCAAACAGTGTGGACCCAGATCAGACTGCGAGCAGTTTGAACTGTGTCCATACTGTTTGCCTATATGCAAAAAAGTATGTTTGAAAAGTTTGCAAGAAGACGCAGCAGACGACATATTAAACAGATGGCATTTTCAGATGTAGTTTTCTTGGCATCTTAAGGGTTAAAAAAGGAAGCAAAATCATCAACTGTGTTATAGCATTATGTCTCAAAATGTAGGGTGGGGTCCTACATTTTGTAAATGTCCGACAGTGAAATTTTCCTCCCGGATATTTTTTTTTATTTTCCAAAAATGTGCCCGCCATCATCGCTTTTGAATCATTTTCCATTATTTACAAGCATTTTAAATGATACTTAGCGGAAAAAAAATGTCGGACATTTAGGGCCCATACAGATATTTTTCAGCACTTTCAACATTGCCACATCTGCAGAGAGTTGTGTCAGTCAAATTCCTGAGAAAATATATCATAATCAAGTGAGCTACATTTAGCCCGTAGACGAGTGTGCAGTATTTGCGTTTGTCGTTCTCCAACATAATAAAAAGGTAGGTTGATTTAGCTGGTATTTGAAAGAGGCGACATTTGAGGAGTTTCTGTGCTTTCCCGGAAGAGCTTCTCCGGAAGAGCACAGAAATATTTGAAAATGTTGACTTACATTTTGGAGAAGACTCTACACCTCATATTTCTGCCAAACATCATTAAATTCCATATCGGAAAAATGCTTTTCTTGGCATCAAAATTGGTCCCGTTTTCCCCGTGCGGTCCCGTCAATTACAATAACCTACTTAATAAGGACCCTGGTCATTCTGCGTGGATGAACATGCTGGGACACCGGCCAATATTTCACTTACGTCAGTTCTTTCTATTGCATATCCTTGATCATCCTGTAAGGATACACATGCCTGGACGCCGGCCCATCATCAGGAAAATACGCCTTTATAATTTTGACACCCTTAAACCCCACTTTTATATAGTAAAACTGGGGTTTACAGGGATATATATTATTTTTCTTATTTCTGCTCAAAACAGATTGTGGGTACTCGTTAGAACCGCCTCGACGAGGCGGTTCTAACGAGTACCCACAATCTATGTTTTGAGCAGAAATATGAAAAATATCAGAGTTTTTTTATCTGAAAATTTTCATTTTTTGGTGGTAATGTTTTCAGTATATTTGAATAGGCGTGTTTTCGTAATGTATTTTAATCCTGTTTTATTTCTTGTAAACGCCCTGTTATGCTTTCGTACAATTTGAATCTCGTCGTCGTCTTCGTATTGTCGGTGGCAAAGAAGATTTTCCCTCCTGCCCACCACCTTTTTCCATTTTTTGTTCTTTTTATTTTGTTTGTTTGATAATTTATTTCACATTATATATTTCATTATATGCAATAAATCAATTATCAAACAAAAAGGAACAAAAAAAAAAAAAAAAAAAAAAAAAAAAAGGAAAAATGCGCCGGGTGAGAGTGAAAATCAGCTTTGACCCAAAATTGTTAAATTTGTCCGAGTGATCCTTTTCCTTCGTCGTCGCTCATATTGTATTTGATTCTCCAGCTTAAGATTCCAAAAGCATACTTCAAGCGCCTGTAGTTATTCTTGAACTCACAAAACAGCACGGTTTTAAACAGAATGTGCACAATACTGGTTAACCGCTTAGAGGACTAAGCCTGTCCAGTAAACGTGTAGGTAAACTCGACATGACCCCATTGGGTTGACTGGGCCGTAAAACCTCAACACAAACAAACAAACAGTTGTAATAATTGCTGCAAGCGCAGTTGCAGATATCGATTTAAAAACTAGAGTTGCCTATTCAATAAATACGGTAGGTAACCTCACAGCATAGTGGATTTGGTGCGCTGCACACTAGCAAGTAAGTCGAAATGTCACGTACCGTATTTACCATGCTATCCTTAGTGTCAGAAAACGTATCTTCGGACGTACGCTCAGTCAGTAGCGAGATCTTTTCACCACCTTTGCCTATATGAGATATAGGCGTTTTTTGTCCAAGTGAGAAACTTCCATCTCACGTGATCATAGAGAATCCATCATGAGTCAGTCTATGCAGGATAGGGAAATCTCACCCTCGGGGTAGGAATTTCAACCTGTCAAGCCTCATCCCTGGTTAAAATTCCTACCCCTCGGGTGAGAGTTCCTTATCCTGCATGGACTCTCATGATGGATTCTTATAGTCTTATGACTAGCTATACCCCGGGACACCTTTGCCGTATAGGTTCGAGTCCGGGATTAGAGTCCAGATGAGGACATGATGACGTGGTATGTATGAATGGTGGGCAGTTCTCTCCAGGCTGTGGGTGTTTCACAGCGTATTTCCCGGAAACTATCCGGCTTTCCTCCCCACAGAACTGTCCTGTGAATAGTCAATATGACTTTCTGAACAAAAGGTAGGTAGAAAGAAAGAACCTTCACTGGGTGCCAGAATGCTACGTTACTTCATGTGAGCAGACTGCGCAAGTTCGAACTCTGATATTTGGATTAAAAAGAAAGGATTACCTTCTGTGACAACGTGAAACCTAGATGTGAGCATTTACTTAGAATTAGCACTTTATTTGATTTTAATATTTTAGTGTGGACTTCTTGCTTCTTTAGTCATAATTATATAATTTAGCTGTTCTTTTAACTGTTGAGACAGAAAAGATACGTATGAATAAATCGTTCCTCATTCCTTATTAAATCAGATATTTCTAATATATGTTATGCCTATAAAGTATAGTGCATAATAAAGAATTAAAAAATCGGGGATGTTTTTTCCGGAGCCCATAAATATCATCACGAAAACACGCCTATATAATTTTGATCCCCCTTAAACCCCACTCTTATATAGTAAAACTGGTGTGTGCAGGGGTATACATTATTTTATTATTTTGCTAAAACATAGATTGTGGGTACCCGTTAGAACCGCCTCGCCGAGGCGGCTCTAACAAGTACCCATAATCTATATGTTTTGAGCAGAAATATGAAAAATATCAGAATTTTTCATCTGGAAATTTTCCTTTTTTGGTTGTAAAATTTTCAATATATTTCCAATCCGGAATTCAAACTAATTGTTTTGCTTATTAAACCGACGGTTACGCATTCGATCGTTTGGTAGATGTGGTTTAGGGTTGCTTATTTCTTTTTTGTTCGAGCATTTGTATCAAGCGCTCTTGTGATCTAAACCTGCTATTGGTTGAATTCGGCTTGGTTGATCACTGGGTTATGCAAGTGACAGATCAGTTAGTAAAACTGCCAGGAATATCCACAGTGTTGTTTGATATTACATGGTTTTTGATATATAACATAATAAAACTGGAAGCTTGTTGGTAAACGGTCATTTTTCCGATATAATCTATACATTTTGAATTGACTTTAAAGTACAGGTTACGCAGTGGACACAACTTTTCTCTGGATCCTAACCACAGCAAGACGGAACTTTATATATATATAGAAACAAGTAATCATCGATTAAATCGATTGATCGGCATACCACTAAAAACTGCTAGATGAGTGACAAACAGTGATTACTTTAACTCTTTCGGTGCCAAATTTCAGACGACATTTGTCGACTGCTTTTTTATTTTAACAAACTGCCGCTTGGAAAGACTATTATATGTAATATTGAAAGACTGAATATCAAACAGGGTAGATCCAGATGAGACGGCTCATTGAGCCGTCTCATCTAGATCTATGCTGTGGTAGTGAAAGAGTTAAGTCTACACCACCCACTTCTACAGCGCAGTGGGTAGCGTATCTTATTACAGATCCAGGGAACTAGCGTTCGAAACCAAGTTCGATCTCATTTCTTTCATGGAGATTAATCATGAAACGAGACAAAACATTTAGACGTAAACGTCTAAGTACCGGCGCAAATTTTGTTCATGTTTACATAGAGACATGGGACAAGGGTATACTAAAGTTTAATAAATTTTCAATGTAACAGGTAATATCGAACAACAATATGATTCTTTAACTTTCACAGCCACAGGCGATAATAATAGGCCTTTGCAAACAGCATAGGTCCATATGAGCAGTCTCATCTGGATCTACGCTGTTTGAAATTCAGTCTTTCAACTTTACGTATAAACTTCTTTTCAAGCGATAGTTTGTTAAAAAGGTGAAAACAGACAATAATGTCGTCTGAAATTTGACACCGAAAGAGTTAATGTTTGCTTTTATTAAGCTTTATGAAATTTCTTGATTGAAATGAAAATAAATTAGACATTAATCTATTTATAACACAATTTGTAGTAAGATTTTTTTATTTGCCGGGATCGTCACAAACCGACGATCCCGGCATATATAAAAGGTCCTTAGTGAGCTAATCGAACACGCTCCCTATAATGTAAAATATCCAAAGCTATATGTAGGGTACAGTGAACTAATTATTTTTCCCATAGAGCTCCATAGTAATTCCACCCTTTTTGGTGCTTAAGGGTTCATTTCAGGGTTTGGCTGGGCTTTTAAATTTTGTTTTAATTCAAAGCCCAGGCTTAGCATAGCAAAATAAACAAGGAAAAATACCACCATCACCAGCACTTTCAGGGACTTTTTGGAGGCTGAATGTAGCAACCCCTCAGTTGGCAGGTATCAAAAATTGAAACTTTGCAATTTCACCACTTCTTCTTTAGGCTCCAACAAACACACACAGAAACATTTATTTCTTTGAAACAATCAGAAAATTACAAACAGACGTTTTTTCTTCAAATTAGAATGATGAGTTTTAATTCATCTTTATTATTAACCAATCACAGGCCCCCTTACACAAAATAACTACCCCGGGCTTCCCTATACTTTTTTGCACCAATCAGCAGACCTGTCACAATTGGTTCACTGTGCCCTTAAGAGACCGGCGCGATTCGCTCGCCGGTCAATAATTTCAACGGTCGTTCTTCCCCTTCCGCTGATTCAAATAGGACAGTTGTCCAGGATTCCTGGCTATAGGACTAAGTTGTCCAGGAGAAGTGTTTGGAGGTTCACTGCCTGCTTTCTTGCGCATAAAACCCCTTATCAAAAGGGATTTTCTCTAAAAGTAAAGGATTATTCCCAAGGGGACCAAATACTCCAAAGGGGCGCAATTTTTTTCCTTTTAAAGTAGACTCATTTTCAGAATTGAAGCAAGCAGTTTTGATAGAGTTATCTCCCTTGAAAGTGTTCAGGTTCCATTTAAAATATACAAATATATAGGTTCCTGCTTTAGAACTGTGGGCAGAGTACATGTTAACACAGGTAATGGTGATGGTATTCCTAGCTCCATATAAGGGTTATTTTAATTTTTTTTATCACGAAAGCATGCCTATATAATATGGACCCACTTAAACCCTACTTTTATATAGTAAAAATGGGGATTACAGGGGTAAATATTATTTTCCTAAAAACATAGATTGTGGGTACTCGTTAGAACCGCCTCAGCGAGGCGGTTCTTACGTGTACCCACAAGCTATATTTTGAGCAGTGTTGTTGGGGTTTTTTTTTTATCTGAAAATTTTCAATTTTTCGAGGTGGAATTTTGTATATATTTGAATAGGCGTGTTTTTGTAATGTTCAGCCACTTGTACAGTCTGACATTTATCTTACTTCTCCACAAAAACTTGTTGTGGGTACTCATTAGAAGCGCTTCGTCAAGGCGGTTTTAATGAGTACCACAACATATATTTTGTGGAGAAATAAGAAAATATTTTCCGGATACCATATGTTATCTCGAGCTATGGTATCGTATATTTAAGTGTTAGACTTATATTATTAAATATTGTTTACTAAAAAATAAATGTGTTCTTTTCTTTCAGCTACAGATGAACTGAAATAATGGACTGTATCAAACAATTTTTTCATAATGAAAACTATTTAAAACAAGCTGGAGTTTTATCAACGCATTTATTTTGGTATACCATGTTTAACTGGTCATTATATAGCTAATGATCTGTGTTTCCCGCGGTACGAAACAGCGAAACGTTGGCGTGAATATGAATTGCCATGTCTGTGATTTGTGTAATAGCGCGTTTTCAAACTTAGTTGAGCTAGTGAACCACGTCAAAGAACACATTTGGCAGCATGAATGTGAACCGTGCACACAGAAATTTACATCAGCTAATGATTGGTATGAACACTTTTTAGTACACTCTAGGATAACGCCAGATAAAAATAATGTGTACAGTAAGAGAAAATTATCGCTACATGGAAAAAATATACAGTGCAAATTGTGTGGGAAGGGTTTTATATACGAAAAGTCCTTTCGCAAACACATGTACACTCATAATGAAAGCCAGATTCTTGATATAGAAACATCCAGTTTTAAATCAGACGTACAGAAAAATGAGAAAATAAAGATCAGACGTAGAAGAGGAAATTACAATTGCCGGCGTTGTAAAATAGCATTTCTTACATCTTCTCAGTTGCAGTTTCATGACTGCTCAAAACATGAACCCGATAAATTTACTTGCGGTATATGTGGACTGAAATGTCCCAGCAAGCATGCTCTTGGTTGCCATTTGAATATACATACAGGAGACAAACCCTATCAGTGTCCTACATGTAATCGTCAGTTTGCCCACCCTTCATCACTGAGACAACATCGTTCTTTACACTCGGAGACAAACCAGTTCTGCTGCGAAATTTGCGGTAAAGAGTTCAAACATGTGACAACATTACGGGGACATATTAAAAATCACAAGGCGGCAGACAAAAGTGATAAATCGTTACAGTGCCCCATCTGTAAAGAGTATTTTGTCTGCCTAAGACTCCATCTCAGAACCCATACCGGCGAAAAACCGTACAGTTGTGAGATTTGTGGGAGATCGTTTGCTCAGCCATCTACTCTCAAAAACCACATGGTTGTGCACTGGGGTAGAGCAATTAACTGCCCTGTCTGCGACAGAGAGTTTAACAACCGATACAGTATGAAGCGACATATGAAGCTACATACAGGGGAAGGTTTATTGAACTGTGGAATTTGTGGTGCACCAAGTACTTCTACTGCAAGCCTAAAAGTACACATGTCAAAACACTCAGTAGACAAGCACGTCTGTCATATATGTGGAAAACAATTTACTCATTCATCAGGATTAAGAAATCATACTATAACTCACAGTTCGGTTCGACCGTTTCTTTGTGATACTTGCAACCGAAGATTTAGGGATGTACAGGCTTTGAGAAATCACATGCTTGTGCATTGTGGAGATAAAAAGTTCACTTGTACGGTGTGTTATAAGCGATTTAAAACAAAGGCTACGCTTAATAAACATAGTGCTTTTCACGAAAAATTCAACTTGCAGATAGGAAAGTCATTTGACTAGTTTCTGCAATTCTTTAACAATGATTTTTTAAGTATTATTTGTACCGTATCTTAAGAGGAATGTCCTTCGATGCTCATAGGACTAATGTCTTTGATGCACATTCGGACAGCAAAGGCCCAGATCGGACTGCGCATTCGCGCAGTCTGATCAGGGCCTTTGCTGTTCGTGTACAGAATCATCAGATATTGGAGAATACACCGATATATTTAGCAAATGCCCTTATCAGAATACGCGGTTCATTACAAAAACATGCGTATTCAAATATATAGAAAATTTCACCTCAAAAAACTAAAAAAAATCAGAAAAAAAACACTGATATTTTTCATATTCCTGCTCAAAACATAGATTGTGTGTACTCGTTAGAACCGCCTCGGCGAGGCGGTTCTAACGAGTACCCACAATCTATGTTTTGAGCAGAAATAAGACAAATAATATGTACCCCTGTAAACCCCAGTTTTACTATATAAACGTGGGGTTTAAGGGGGTCAATATTATATAGGCATGTAATTTGATCATGAAATATTTTCTGTGGTCTTTCGCTTCCTTCCGCTGATTCAAGAAGGACAGTTGTCAGTTTCTGGCGAAAGAATGTGCACAATACTTGTTTACCGCTTGGAGGACTAAGCCTGCCCAGTAAAAGTGTGAGGTAAATTGTGATATTTATATGATATTGGATTATTTTATGCAGCATGTGAAATCAGCGTGACGTAATTGTGTTGGTGAACATCCTGTATTTTATATTAGAGTAGTAGTAAATATGTTTGTGAGATTTACCTCTGATGGCTAGCCATCTTTGAGAAATCATTCTACAACACAGTTGTAGGAAACCTGGACAATCCGGATTTTTAAATTGAATACTAGTATTATTTACAGAGCAGTATTTGTTTATGCTTTTTTATATGCGATTGTACAAAGTACATTATATTTTATTCACTGCTGTTTCTGCTCGATCATCCGTCCAATTTTTTTACTTGATAAAAAAAAATACAAAATCGTTGAAAGAAAAGTTCACATACACGCCACTTAATGAATTGGCTGTAATAACTGTTACTAACACGTACGCGCGCGTGCGTGCGTGCGTGTGTGTGTGACGAGGAGAGGGGTAAGATATGCAGTAAGCCATAATTTGACAGATTAATTACAACCCCCGCAAACTGTTTGTGGGGTATACTATATGCTCATTGTCCGGCTGTCCGTCCGTCCGTTACGTTTTGGTTTCTGCTTGCGTGGGGTATCAAATAAGCACTGCTTATTGACATTTCTTGTTTTAACACTTGCTTTCCTGAACCCGGATATATCCTGCCTTTGCAAACAGTGTAGATCCAGATCAGTTGGCTTCTGAAGAAGCCAATTGATTTGGATCTTCAATGTTTGCCGGTCATGATTTGAATTCATATCAACAACCTGGATCAAGTAAACTGATTGGCTAAAACTTAGAAGTGGGCGTTGCATCTTAATTTATTCAGCATGACAGGGGTTAAATGAAGTTACTTAGAAAGGCCACAATCTCGAAGCACAGCGTCCCTAAACGCAGAAAGAAGAAAAAAATCAGGATCAAACAATGGAAAAACGAAACAGTAGACTCGAAATAATTGGCATACGAAAACAAAATACTGCAACAGTGGATTTTCTTTAGAATAAAAAAAACTACAGTATAACCTCAATGACTCGAACACGAATGTCTGGTTTACCGTGGATAATTCGAACTCTTTTTTCAGTCCCTACAAAATTCTTCCAATAGCTCAAGAAAACAAATATTTAGGTTTTTTTCTTATTTTATCATGGAATTGTATGTTGTGTGTACTCATTAGAATCACCTCATCAAGGCGATTCTAATGAGTACACTCAACATACTATCATTGTGTAGAAAATCGAAAAGATTGCCATAAATTATCGCTATTTGCTTCCTGAACTGGTGCCATGATTAACCCTCAGTGGCTCGAACTACCCATGTCTCTAACGAATTTCCATGGTCCCAAAGATGTCGAGCCATTGAGGTTCGACTGTATTTTGGCGAAGACGATGGAATGGGGTGGGAGGCACAGGCTTAATTTAGTTTTCTCTTGCACGAAACTTTGTGTAAAACAGCACAGTTACATACTTGTACATGTAATTACAACAGTGTGACAGCCATAAAACAAACTTCCTGAAGTCGGAGCATAAGAAAAAACACAAGTAGGATCACGAAATGGAGAAAGGGATCGTTTTCAGACTCATGCCCGAATCATCGTCGTGCACTTAACCTTTTAGATGCCAAACACAACAATTGGCATCTGCTTTGTCTTTTGCCGGTTACTTTAAAAGTCATTGTTGCAAACAGTGTGGACCCAGATCAGACTGCTCCTGGAGCAGTCTGATCTGGGTCCATACTATTTGCCTATATGCAAAACGTATGTTTGAAAAGTTTACTAGAAGATGCAGCAGACGACATACGTAAACAGATGGCATTTTCAGATGTAGTTTTCTTGGCATCTTAAGAGTTAAAGAAGGAAGCAAAATCATCAACTGTGTTATAGCATTATGTCTCAAAACCCATTCTTTGGTCTTTTTGGTACTTTCGAAGGCTGTGCTCATGTTTATGACAGTTCCTCGATAAAGCTTGAGGTAAATGAAAACCCTATGACCACTGTATTCTCATTGATTGTCGGAACACACACACACACACACACACACACACACACACACACACACACACACACACACACACACACACGTGTAAAAGTTTTCATTTGTAGGTTAAACAAATACAAATGCGAAAGAATTTAATACATTTTATTCTTCCTAGATAATAACATACGTGCTTCACATGATAAAATGCTACAAGAGCTATAAATGGTAATTAAACAACATTTACCGCTGTTTCCCTAAATATTCGGACAGCTTGACCATTTACCGTACTGTTTCTAAATTGAGCCAGCGCACGACAAAATTCACAAGAATTGTGCCACCAGCGAAGACTCAGATCAGCCTGCGCAACCGCGCAGTCTGATCAGAGTCTTCGCTGATCGCATGTGCCTTCTTCAGCCTTCGGGCTATCCAAAGAGGGGTAAACGAGAACTCTTGCCATACTTGATGGAGGTAGAGGTTGACCTGAGACATTGCTGGTCACACAGGTCGTATTGTACGTTTTGTTTTGTTGTGCGCTGACTCAATTTTGTACAAGTTTGTTTGACTTGTAGGGTAACGTCCTAACGTCCTGATGTAATGGCTGACAGTGTATCCGTTGATCAGACTGTTGGTACTGCACTTTTTATTCGGACATATTCGTCCTAATATTTTGGGTAATAACGGTATATCACATTTTTTTTAAATATATCACAGTCACTCAATGTGTTGGAGAGCATTATTTACAGGGCATTGCTTTGAGAAACAATTGGGCGCTTGTTTAGACGGTGTCCAATCTAAGATCTGAGTAATTTGGATGCATTTAACCCATTTGTGCCGAATCGACGCTTCTACCGGTTCATTTCAATATGAGGAGTGGCAGGTTTTTATTGTTATCATGTTTTATAGCCATTCCTGCCTTAAATGCAAATGTAGGCCCTGATCAAATGAGACATTCTGTGGCGCCTGATCTGGGTCTATTCTATTTTATGGGACACTAGGCATAAATGGGTTAAGGCCAGTCTTGTATATATTAAGAGGAAAGAACCAAGTTCTGGAAAATAGCAAATAGTAAATAGTACAATAAACTTCCACTATTAAGACCACCTTTGGTACTGCCTAAGAGTGGTCTTATTACTGGGGTGGTCGCAACCCTTGTCATGCTGACAAAATTAAGATGCCACACCCTATTCTAATTTTCAGACAATCATATTGCTTGACCCAAGTTGTTGCTGTGAATTCACATACTTAATGGCGAACAGTGCAGATGCAGATCAATAGGCTTCTTTAGAAGCCAACTGATCTGAATCTACACTGTTTGAAAAGGCAGGGTATATACGAGGTCAGCATGACAAGGATAAATTTTAATGTAGAACGTAGCTCTAGGTAAAGTACTTTTTTTCTCTCAACCAAACAGTACTGATATTTTTCTTATTTCTCCACAAAAAAAATGTTGTGGTACTCATTAGGAGCGCCTCGCCGAGAAATAAGAAAAAAAAATACGCGGATAGTCCCTCTTATCTGGAGTTACGTAGAATAACAAGAAAAAAAAAACAACAAAACATTTGGGACCGGCGAAAGCTGTACTTAAGAGTGGAGTTGTCTCAGCTCAGCCAGAATTTTATCCTCCAAATATATCGCTGCAAAATTCCTTCTTGTTTAACATAGCTGCGCATGAAAAATTCTCTGTTAATTATTATAATTGGCATTTTTATATTTATAAGCAGAGAAAATTCCATGTGCAGCTGAGTTGAGCATGAAAAAAGTTTTCTAATCTCGGAGCCAATTGCGCATGCCTGACATAGCCTCAATCATGCGCTGTGTGGTCTGGTCCAGTTCATATTTTAGGCGGATACACTATCAAGGTAAACATTTATGTCCAATAGTGCTTGCCTACCTTCTGAAAAGGAGTTTACTCGAAAAGGAAAGAATCCACTCCCACAGGGAGCAAATTCTTTCTTTTAAGAGTAGACCTCTTTTTTTAAAGGACTTGGTGTGCAAGAAAGCAAAGAGGAACCGACAAGCTACTCCACCCCCATTGTCAAAAAGGGCTGAAATTCTCTCAAGTGTATTAAGTTCCTGAAAGACACATCCCAGCAGGCACACAACGTAAAGACGTTGAATCGACGTTGTTTCAACGTTCTTTGCTTGCTGGGATCAGGCATTTGTTCACAAAAGTTTCACATCGAATACACATTAACCCATTATTGCCAGTGAACTCATCAACCTCAACTCCACTTTTGGAAATGTCCATTTAACGTAGAAGGGGTGTATGGTTACCTTTCATCAGTACCATTATTTTAATGCAAACGGTGTAGAACCTGGCCCCGAGGTTATAAAACTTTTTTCATGCTCAGCTTAGCGGAGCATGAAAATTTCTCTGCTAATAAATATGAAAATGCCAACCTAAGTTGGCATTTTCATATTTATAAGCAAAGAAATTTTCATGCTCAGCAATGTTTAGCAAGAAAGAGAATTGTAATTGTTAATAATTTGAGATTTATTAGCAGGACAAATTTTATGCTCAGCTGAGTTGAGCATGAAAAAAAAAAAGTTTTCGGGGCCAGGCCAGACGCCACTGATCTTGATCCATACTGTTTTATTGTTGTCCCTTTAATGAAATGCTAGGCATAGGTTAAGAAAGCATTCCTTTGGTGAAACTTAATCTATATTTACAAGAACAGTAATAAAACCGTTTCTAAGATGACAAGAAAACAGGGTTTGACATTTCCTGCAAACTGTCTCCCAATTTGTATGAAATCTCAAAATCTGTTTTATGGGAAAAATAAGAAAAATATTTCAAAATGTAGTCTGCTGAAAATTATACACAGTGACCTGAGCTTAATCAACCACAATTCTTCGGTGTTATACAGTCAAGTCCGATTGCTCGACCGACAATTTTGCATATTAACTTTTGAAGAGCTAAGTGAAATTGTAGCAGATGACATCCGATTTTTTATAGATAATTTTCCGAGAAAATAGGACGGCATTCCATGTGAATCGTCTAGACAGTCGGTTCACACAAAATATCAAGCCTTATTTTTTTTCTGAAAAATATTAAAAAAATAAAATGTCGTCGTTAGCATTTTAGGGTCAACTATATAAGGCTTACACTTAATAAACCTGACTCATACTAATATTGTTATATTATACAGTTAATTCCACTGGAAAACAAAGGCTTTCATCTGCAATTTACAAGCATTTAAAACTAACTATACCCAGTAGGTACTCACTGTGAGAAAAGATGTCTTCAGAATCATATGCAGAATGTAAAGATCCAGATCAGTCAACGGCGACGTATAATCGCTAGTCACTGATATATTCTACAGTATCTTATTATACATAGACTGATCTTGGTCTGCGCTGTCCGCATATTCCCCAACACAGTGTTCCTTGCCATCGCACATTTTAAAGACATCAGTGTATACTAAGACTTTTTTAACATCCTGTACGTAAACAGAAACCCAACAAGCATTGTACTTAATTCTATATCGGCCCGACAGGAAGCCTGTCGGGCCGATAACTGTCCAATATAAAATTAAATAAAATGTTTGTTGTGGAGAGGATTGATGATGAAATAAAATATGTCTTTTTTCTCAGTCCAAATTTCGTTGTTTGTTGTCTTAAAATGGAATCTTCTTCTTCTTTGAGGCGGCAGCCGCTGGTTTATTTTTGTTTGCACTTTTCTGTAATTAAAATGAAAGCGTTACTTAGATATCTGGACCCAGTTGTTCAAAGCATCGTTAGCTTAACGGAATCATTAGTGGTCAAAATGTTAACTGTTCTAGCTAGTACAATATCTAATTCATAGGTATTTTTGCTGAGAAAAAAAAGTGAAATGCAAAAGCTACTCACATTTATTCAGTAAAACATATTACCATTGTTGCTGTATTCAATGATCAAAGTTTTAACGATACGTTTACTAACGATATCATTAGTTTTGAACAACTGGGCCTTGATACATATTATAAACGAAAATAAACAAGAAAGAATAAACAAGAACATAAACAACAACAACAACAACAACAACAACAAACCAACAATTTTACAAATGAAGATGATATGTCTATAACATCGCCTGTGTTTCTTCCAATTCTGGCCAGTATTTGCCATGTTTGCTCAGTATTGCTACTCTAATGTATACTGACAAAAAACAACAAAAAAAAAAACAACAACACAGAAACGTCGTCTCAAGAAATATTTCATGATAATTATAAAAGTTTGACCTTCTTCGAGAAACTACTAACATTTAATTGTTATCTTTTTCAGGATCAGCCGGTCTAGTTCGTTTAAGTTTCAAACATGTTTCCAGGACAACGACCGTTATCAGTGAAAACGCATTTAAATTTTTGGTTGTTTCAAGGCGACGTTTCTTTTTGAGTCAGATTATAAGATCCGGGATATAGATAAGAGGGATATCAGCTAATTTTTCTTAGATCTGCACGAAAACGTGTATTGTGGGTACACATTAGAAGCTCCTCGGTGTTAAAACATACTTTTTCATGGAGAATAAGAAAAATACATATACTTTAGAGTTGAACGCATGCGCCTTATCTAGATTTATGTGGTATGTTGAAGGCAATCGGTGAAGAACATGACCCTTACGGGCTGAATTGGTATTCCAAAACGGGCCTCAAATATTGTCTCTGGATGGAAATTAAAACCCGAAAACACGAACTGTAAAATAGTAAAACACATGTGGTAAACAGAAAACGTGTTGTGGATGCGCATTAACGCGTACCCACAAAATGTTTTCGTGGAAAAATAAGGAAAATATCAATACTTTTCAGTTGAAAAAAGCTACCGGGTGTGTATAATAATACTTACAGGTCTGAGTATGTCCGGGATAGACACAATATCACGCCCAGTTTTCAACGTCAGTTCGACGTGGACGGAGTACGGGTTATAGGTACCAAACACAGGCCATAACGGTTCCGTGGTATCGATATTTGAGAATGTATAGAGAATTTTCCTGAAAGAAATATGTATTCGTTAACAAGATCAGCCAAAAGCATACATACAGAAAGTAAATAAATTCTAAAAGAGGTGACCCTTGAGAACAATGAACACACTCTTAAAGCTGAAAACAGTCGAAGTGTCAAGTGTTCCAGGCCAGACCAGCTACATGTAGTTTCGGCCAATTTGGCCTCATTAGTGAAACTTGTTACCATTCTGACGCAAGCGACCCACATTTGTTGACGCGTCGTAAACCTGAACTCATCAACATCATTGACCCTTATGTAAAAATTTGAAAACAACAACAACAACAAAAAAAAAACAAAAAAAAACGGAATGAACTCAATGTTCACAGAGGAGTAGAAAATATTAATTACAGTCTACCCTCATTATACCGACAGTCGATACAACGAAAACATTCGTTATACTCACAATTTGGCGAGCACGGAAACCCTCTCTCAAAAGGTGACAATTAATCAGGAATTATGCAGTAGCATTATTATTCAATACTTCAAGCAACATATGTTTTGGATATTTGTTAGAATCGCCTCGCCATCGCGATTCCAACAAATAGCCAAAACATATGGTTTATAAAGAAATTAAATTAAACATGCATTTGTTGCATATCATTATACTCATTGAGAATTCTTTACAACAGCAAATTCATTTAAATGGCAATATATTTGGGAACAAAAGTTGTCGTTGTAACGAGGGTTCACTGTACACCTTAGAAATGAAGTAAGGGGTGACATTTCACGGCCGCCATACGGCCCTAACACCAGCTGTTGCGAAGATAAATAGATTCAAAAAGGAAGCCCATCATATTGTATTTACTTACGGACAGACAAGTCTGTGTAAATAGTGTAGAACCCAGATCAGACGCCGACGAACGCGGCGCCTGATCAGGAGCTACTCTGTCACTCATCCACATGGTTTTTAAGCCGGGTTGGTAGAGGTATTTTCAAATTTTAGGACAAGTATGGTAAGGAATTATGGTGACTGAATATTTAGGGTAAGTACATGTGGTATTTCTTCAAAGACTAAGCTGAAGCGCTATGTGACATCGCTTATTGTTAACCGTACGCTTCGTGTAACCTGTTAACAATAAATGTTGCAACTGCAACGCTTACTGTTCACCTTGCTGTGGTTTTAGTAAGCGTCGATCATGTCCATCAAATAGCAGGATCAACCTGTACTGTAACCCTTGTATAGACAATCACTTTAGCCAATGATTTGGTTTTCATCTTTGATTTATAATTTAGCATTTCTTTAGGACAAAAAGGGGCCCCGGTATGGCAGACAAAAAGTACAATTAGTCTTCAAACCTAGATTTTAAAGCAGGATTGAAGATATGAAAACAAGGTGTGAAGTTCAAACCTAGGTTTTAAGTTTTAAAATCTTGATTTGAATAGTTTCTGTGCATTATGAATATTTATTGTGCATCTTCGACATATAAGGTAAAATCAACGAAGCATAAAATAATGGTCTTCACGTTGCACATGGCCTGTCAAGGTTTTTTGTTGAACTATTAGTCCAGATACAATATATATCCTTCAATTAGTTTTTCGATCATAACTTTTCTTTGCAGATTATCCTATTCAAAAAATGAATATAGAATTAAGTACAATGCTTGTTGGGTTTCTGTTTACGTACAGGATCTTAGAAAAGTCTGAGTATACACTGATGTCTTTAAAATGTGCGATGGCAAGGAACACTGTGTTGGGGAATATGCGGAGAGCGCAGATTATCCTATTCAAAAAATGAACTATTGTGTGTCTTCTGAATAGTTTTCAAGAAATTAGACAAAATCACTGGACCATAAAATACAGGTCACTTTGACGTACAGACTTTTGATTTTTGACCTTCTCTCAAGATGAATAAGTATTCCAAATATGATATGCCCCTAAAGATACAAGGTAAAGTCAACCGACAGAGAAACACCGGTCAATTTGACAAACATGTTCTACATAGCTAACTTTTTAGGTTGAGGAATATCGATCAAATAGTTTTTTTGGTTTTTTTTTTCTGAAAAACAGGCAAAGGCGTTGGATCATAATATGCAGATCGTTTTGGCAGACAAAGTTTATGATGTCTATATAAGTCTCACTCAAACTATTGCAGCAACTACTTGTTTAACGGATATCTTTCAGATTGTCTACAATGTCACTAGAATAATACTGTATATGTAGCTTAGTTACTTGGTCAGCCATAGTATCACAAAGCACTGGTATCAATGTGTAATGGATGTCTATGGTTCTTATAGGAATAATATAGGAACTTAAAAAAACATGAAGCGAAGAGGTGAAACAATGAAGACCGATTTGCCAAGTTAACACTATGCGTTGGTATTGCACAATGTAATGACAACACGAACACTTATTGGCCCCGTTACATTACGAAAACACGCCTATTCAACTATATAGAAAATTTCAACTCCAAAAACTGAAAATTTTCAGATAAAAAAACTCTGATATTTTTCATATTTCTGCTCAAAACATAGATTGTGGGTACTCGTTAGAACCGCCTCGGCGAGGCGGTTCTAACGAGTACCCACAATCTATGTTTTTGAGCAGAAATAAGAAAAATAATGTATACCCCTGTAAACCCCAGTTTTACTATATAAAAGTGGGGTTTAAGGGGGTCAAAAGTATATGGGCATGTTTTCGTGATGACACTAAGCGTTGCAGTTGCGACGATTAGTGTTCACGGGTAAAAAGAAGCCTTGCAGTAGCAACGCTGATTGTTAGCGGATAATACTAAGCATTGCTTTTGCAACGCTTTGCGTTAACGGGTTACACTAAGCGTTGGCTTAAAACTGAGCGGCGTTACAGTTCTGGTAAATAGACCACCAGATTTTGTGCGCTGTGCATCAAGATACCACAGGCGCAATGTTTGAGAAAAGTACCAGCAACTTTCTGGAGATTGTTTGTTTCTTTCGGATATTTTGCATTATGCATTCTGCACAATGTTACACATGTTCTTTACAATAATGAGCTAGGCCAAGAGAAATGAAGTCCTTGGGCATATGCGATTAGTAAAGATCCTGATCAACCAGTAATGTGTACAATCTGGAAAGGGAAAAATCCTTGCTGTAGATATATTTATTCTACAAAGCAGCCAAAGATTCTGCGAGTGGACAGGAATACTCAGGTCAGACTTTTAGGAATGCGCAGGCTGATCTGTGCCTTTGCTGTCCGCATATGTCTCGGACACATATTCCTGGCACGACTCAATTGTATAACCTAAAGCTGTGCCTAGCCTGTTTGCATTCACCAAGCTCTTGAACTATTCGATGAATGTGTTGCCTAATGTAGTAATTTAATAAACAAGAAGCAAAGATATACAGCAATGTACGAGGGATGTTCGAAATGAATTGCTTATATCTATCTGAGACTTCAAATTTCAAGTTAGCCCAAAAGTACTCATTTCATGCCCTCGAAGTACTCCCCGTGGCTAGAAATGCAAAGTTTCAGCCGATGTATCCACTTCTTGAAAGCGTCACGGTACGCTGATTTGGGCACAGTAATAAGGTACTGATGAATGGCAGATCCAAGTGCCTGTCGGGACTGGTATTTTCGCCCAGCAAGGAATGCTTTCAATTTCCGAAACAAAAAGAAATCACATGGGGCAAGGTCTGGGGAATACGGGGGGTGAGGCAAAACAGTTACTTTTTCTTTCTTCAAAAACGCCGTAACTATTGCGGAGGTATGAGCTGGGGCATTGTCATGTAGAAGACGGACATGTTTAAAACCAGTGGCAGGGCGTCGTTTCTGATAATACTTTTTCAGTTTCTTCAGTACTACGTCTTTGTAGCACTTTCCGGTGATGCTTTTGCCCTTTTTCACTGGCACTTTTATTGCGACTCCTTCACCAGAGAAGAAGATTGCATACAAAACCTTCTTTGTACGCAAAGAACGTTTGGCAATTATTGGGCGTTTGCTGTGTTTAGTGGCCCAGATCTTATTGCTAACCTTTCTGATGGGCTCAAAATAATGGACCCAGGTTTCATCACCTGTGACGACATTGGCAAACTGCTTTTTGTCATATTTTGGAAACATTTGAAGCAGCTTTTTGGCCACTTTAACCCGTTGCCTCTTTTGCTCGTCAGTCAACAGATGTGGCACCCATCTAGCAGAAATCTTTCTGACTTTCAAATGCTTCTTCAAAATAAGGTGAACCGTTGATAGTGATATGCCTACCTTTCGTGCAATATCACGAACTGTAAATCTGGCATCTCCTTCAATGATTTCCTTTATTTTGGAAACGATTTCTTTAAAAGATGCAGATTTTGGCCTACCTGATTTCGGTGCATTTTTGATGGACTCTACACCAGACTCAAATTTCTTTTTCCACCGCCGAACTGTGTCATATGACACACAAGATGGTCCAAAAGCAGTAGAAATTTCAGTCATCAGCTTCTTCAAAGAACAAACCAAGTTTTGAGCGAGCTTTGATGTAAGCCCGTATTTCATCTTTTTTGTCGACGCTTCTACCAACCATTTTTACTGCAGTGGTCAATGACTGCGTGTATTCAAATGGCAAATTTTATGTCTTACACTTAATCTAACATGTATATTTATACACAATTGTGTAGATATTGAATAACCCTATACAGGTATGTATTGGTTTTTATCGTGCCCCACGTGGATATCGAGCTAGAGGACAATAAGCAATTCATTTCGAACATCCCTCGTATGCCTGCACTTTAAACACCGAAACCTTTGGTCTTTGATTGCAGTGCAAGGACATGCCCACTTACAGTTACAATGAAGCGAATTCTGTGACGAGTAATACGATAAACACATATATCTCTTTTATATGAGTCAGCGCAAGACTTGTGCGACCAGCGAAGTCTCAGATCAGCCTGCGCATCCGCACAGTCTGATCAGTCTTCGCTGATCGCATGTACCTTCTGCAAAAGATGAATAGACGAGAACTTTTGTCATACTGGATGAATGTACAGGCTAGTTTGAGTCTTTGCTGGTCACACAGGTCTTATTGTAGGTTTTGTCGTGCGCTGGCTCAGTTAGGAGTTATTCATATCGTCCTGTCAGTGAACTAAACTTTATAAGACCATGTTTAGACATAAAAGAACGACTATCGGAGAGCCTAAGTAAGCAATGTCTATACCGAGCATTGACATCAAGTACAGTCCATTCCCTTTTAGTTGTATCCAATAAGAACCCGTATGTGGCGTGGTAGGTGGAGCCTGCTGTATCACTTGTGATTGGACTGTGAAGCATCAACATCCGCTTGTGTCTGAATTTGTGACAAACCTATAAACATCAACATTTAGCAGTTAAGAAGAACCGGTCACAGCCAGCCACAGTCTCCACTGGCTTTAGACGTACAATCAAAGTCAAGTTGCATGTTAGCCAGATGATGAAACCTGTATTGCTGACATTACGTTAAATGTATTAATTGTATGCGAGTAAAAATGCACCAAATTTAGTATGTTTCTTCGACAGCTTTTGTTATATATCCAACAGACTTTTTAATTCAAGTGCCTAAGATGCCTTAGATGAAATTAAAAATTAAACCACAAATGTGTATGTGTCTATCAGGGCGGTAATTAAGATAACTGTTAACTTTATTAGCATCATTAGTACGCAAATGCCACTTTACTATTGTTATCTTTATTGGCTCAAGAAGTAAGACTTGTTTGTTTTCCTGCTGATCGTTCCAAGGTAATACCTATGTTGCAGTTCTTTGTTTGTGCATGTGTACTTTCATATGTGGCGTTTGTATTGTTTTTATTTGTTCGTCATTTCTTCCTCTTTTGGTGCCTCGGGAAGGCTGTGCTTTGTGAATGTAGCCATCACGATAACATGCCTATATAATTTTGTCCCCTTCAACTCCCCTTATATATAGTAAAACTGGGGTTTACAGGGGCATTATTTTCCTTATTTCTGCTCAAAAACATAGATTGTGGGTACTGGCTAGAACCGCCTCGTCGAGGCGGTTCTAACGAATACTCATAATCTATATTTTGAGCAGAAATATGAAAAATATCAGATTTTTTTTTTAATCTGAAATATTTATTTTTTGGTGACAAAATTTTCTGTATATTTGAATAGGCGTGTTTTCGTAATGATTTCATAGGTATTTCAACTTATATTTTGGCACTGAAATGTCAGTGAGTTAGAAAGAGACCTGTTTGAGTGGGTATATTACTTACATTTTGGCAGTGAAATGTCAGTGAGTAAGAAAGAGACCTCTTTGCGTGGGTATATTACCTATATTTTATCATTGAAATGTCAGTGAGTAAGAAAGAGGCTTCTTTGCGTGGGTATTTTCCTTATATTTTGGCATTAAAATGTCATTGAGTAAGAAAGAGACCTGTTTGCCTGGGTATATTAGAGTAACACTGCTGAATTGCCATTCGTGTCTCAGTTTAGCTTCAAAAATGCCGTTCTATGCTTATAGTTACAACTTACTTAGAGAATCCTATCTTACCTGCTTGTGATCGTTGCAGCGTTCGGCGGAAAAAGACCAAGCGAAAGTCTGACTTCCAACATAGAAACTACTATGAACAGCGTCCAGACGGGCAATACCAATCTCGAACACCAGGGCGTTACGGAGCAACGTCACGTGGATCCGATAAAACACTTGTACTTCCCAGTAAAACCTACAATTCATTTGTAAACGGAAAAAAAAAACTGACGATAATTTTTCTTAATTTTCACAGAAAAAAGTTTTGACATTCCATGCAAATTATCTCCTATGGAGACAGTTTGCATGAAATATTGAAACCTATTTTCTGGGAAAAAATGAAAAAAAACAACAAAAAAAACAAAAAAACAACAACAACAAAAAAAAATCATTCAAGTTGTCTACTCCGCATGCTAAGCGTTTTAGTCAATAAATGATCCGCGACATGACAAAACCAACAAAGTGACTGTGCACCCAGCGAAGACTCTGATCAGACTGGGCATCCACCAAGTCTGATCAGAGTTTTCGCTGGGCGCTCAATGGGTAGCTAAGTATCCAAGGTTTCTTCATGCGGGCAACGAAGACTCTGGTCAGACTGGGTGGATGCCCAGTCTGATCTGAATCTTCGCTGGGCGCACAGTCACTTTGTTGGTTTTGTCATACTGCCGCTCAAATTACTAAATTAAGATATTATTAGAACTAATTTAAGCCGCGTTCTGTGATATATGCATTCGGGCAAATGCGGACAGCGAAGGCACAGAGCAGCTTGCGCATACGCACAGTCTGATCAGGGTCTTTGCTGTCCGCTTACAGAATAATTGCTCAAGAAGAAAAGTTTTTAGTTTCTGGCGCATCATGAAAACATGCCTATATAATTTGTACCCACTTAAACCCCACTTTTATATAGTAAAACTGGGGTTTACTGGATATACATTATTTTTCTTACTTTCGCTAAAAACATAGATTGTGGGTACTCTTTAGAACCGCCTCGTCGAGGGGGTTCTAACGAGTACGACTGCTTTAAGTAGAAATATAAAAATATCAGCAATTTTCATCTGAAAATTTTCATTTTTTGGTGGTAAATTTCAGTATATTTGAATAGGCAATGTTTTCGTCATGGAAAAAATGTGCACAAGTAGTGGTTAACTGCTGAGGACTAAATCTGCCCAGAAAAGAAAAGGTGTGGTTAGACAAACTGATTCGACATGACCCTAATGGGGACGTTTAACCTCAATACAAACACATACAGAATCATTGGATACTGGAAATTATTCTCTGTATAGCAAATGCCTCTGTAAGATTGTGTAACTTTGCCGGCTGATCTGGAATTTATATGTACCTTTCGGTTAGGCCCCGAAGATAGCTTTTTTTTCATGGCTCGCAAACTTTGGCACGCGACCCGTACCTCACAACAAAACATGCACCCGAAATAGAGTGTTGAAACTTTCTGCTGGTGACTAGTGTTTGATGGCTTGAGAACTGTTTCAGATTCATATATATGAAATCCTGCTAACTTAATCTGCATGTAAACCTATCGTGAAAACATTTAACATTTAGCCAGTTATTGACGCAAATAGGTAGAATGGGACAAGTGTGTATAAAATGGACCGAAGAGATCGATGTTTAGGGATTCAATGGCCTTCATGATATACAGTCGAAGTTCAATGACTCGAACATCTTTGGGACCATGGAAGTTTGTCCTAGACATCGGTAGCTCGCGCCACTGAGGGTTAATCAAAGCGCCAAGTCAGTAGGCAAATGGAAACAATTGAGGAATATCTTTTCGATCTTTTATAAAATAATGATATGTTGAGGTACTCATTAGAACCGCCTCAACGAGGCGATTCTAATGAGTACAAACAACATAAAAATTTCGCCAAAATATCCCAAAATATTTGTTTTCTTGTTTATGTAACAGAGGTACTAGTAGATTATGATGAATATAATACAATCAGGTAAATGTGAAGAACCACAGATACTTAGACACAAGGCCGCGGGATTGCACGGGCGAAGCTAGAATGGAATTATTTTTACGCACGCTCAGGGACAGCTTCAAACCGATTCCCTAGTGTCACATCCGAAAGAGGGCTACTCTTAAAGGATAGAATTTGCTCTAGGAGCAAATTCTATCCTTTCACAGTAGCTCCTATTTTGGAAACGATAAAGTCTTTCCTTAAAAGTTCCCCCTATTTTGAAAGCGATAAATTCTTTTCTTTAAGTGCAGCACTTACAGAAAAGAAGCAACATTTGTTATATTAGTTGATGTTTCTGTAAATAATGATATTTTTCTTACGCATGTTACGCACATGCGTAATGTGCGTAATGAATGCTTCGCCTCAGGAATTGTGTAGCCAGAGGATTAACCCTTCGGATAAGGCGAATGGAGCTTATTACACTGCAATATACCATTCCGTTCAGCTTTGGGCAAAATGTAAAATACTTCTTTAACAAGGTCGCCTAAAATGCGCGCAAATATTATTTGAAGCCGACTGTAGGAGTCTCGCCATTTCCCACATTGCGATTGTACGACCAGTTGAGAACAAAACAATAATATTCCACATTGCGTTTTATAATTTGTCAGTGACCTTTAACGTTGACAATTAGCCATCAAGTAAAGTATAGAAAATATGTGTGCCGAATTTAGAAATATTTCACCATACGAAAGTCAAGTCACCATATTCATCAAAATTATAGTCGAATTTACCAGGGCCCAGTTGTTCAAAACTTAACCCTTGTCATGCTGAATAAATTAAGATGCCACACCTACTTCTAAATTCCGCCAATCAGATTACTTGATCAGGTTGTTGATACAAATTCACATACTTAATGGCAAACAGTGCAGATCCAGATAAGAAGCTTCAGAAGCCAACTTATCTGGATCTACACTATTTGCTAAGACAGGGCATGTCGTGTTTAGCAAGAGAAGGGTTTAACAAGGTTGTTAACTAACGTAACGTTTAAATTTCTATCATGAAGTATGGCAACTACATGAATATTGTTTGCTGAAAAAATGTGAGTAGCTTTTATATTGCAAAAGCTACTCACATTTTGCAGCAAAAATATCAATGTATTTTGAAAATACCTGAGTAAGAGCAGCTAACGAGTTTGTCATTAACCAGCTCGTTAAGCTAACGATGCTTTGAACAGCTGGGCCCAGTTTTGTGGACATGCATTTTAGGTTCTAATGCAATGCGGTGCACAATAAAAATGTACTACTAACAGGTGTCCCCTGTACATCACTATAGTGTAGTTTATTTTGTAATCTTAAATGATCATTCAGCCCACTCTGGGAATTTAGAAACAAATACGAAGACCTCTGAAGAGATCTACTGACCGAACCTGGCTAGTCTGGCCAAGAAACTGGTCACTTCAGGTGTTTTTCGTTTTGCTGTATTTTGTGTGTGTGCGTGAGTGTGTTCATTACTTTCATGTGTCATTCCTTTTAGGAACTATTCACATTACGAAAACACGCCTATTCAAATATATAGAAAATTTCACCTCCAAAAACTGAAAAATTTTCAGATAACATGTCTGCTCAAAACATAGATTGTAGGTACTCGTTAGAACCGCCTCGGCAAGCCGGTTCTAACGAGTTCCCACAATCCATGTTTTTGAGCAGAAATAAGAAAAATAATGTAGTGACACCTGTAAACCCCAGCTTTTCTATATAAAAGTGGGGTTTAAGGGGGGCAAAATTATATAGGCATGTTTTCGTGATGCCATACTTCCGCTGACCATTATCAATGACCACACCTGTAAACACCAAAGCTTACCTTCCAGGTCCTCTAAAGAACTTCGTACCAATAACACCAGAATATTTCTTAAGCTTCTTGGACCAGATAGACTTCTCAGGCAACAACGGCTTTGGTATGTTCGGCTTCTTTGTGTCTTGAAGTTTATCTGATAAGAGAAACGTAATTGGGGAACATTGTATGATAATGAATACTATTAGCTAATTTTCTAGATAGCGCAAAGGGGTCGTATTCCCTGTGTTTGAAGTGTGTTCACCCGAGCTTAGGTCAACATACCAAAATCTTATTTTGGAATATCCTAAAATCGATACATGCAAAGGAAAATTAGGAATGTTCAGACACACATACATGAACCCACAATAAATGGGGTGTAATCAGGCGTCCATGGAATGTGAGAATTACTTAGTAGGCATGTTTCGTCCATCAGGCCTACCAGCCTCATTACGAAAACACACCTATTTAAATATATTGAAAATTTTACAACCAAAAAAAGGAAAATTTTCAGATAAAAAATCTGATATTTTTCATATTTCTGCTCAAGACATAGATTGTGGTACTCGTTAGAACCACCTCGCCGAGGCGGTTCTAACGAGTACCCACAATCTATGTTTTTGAGTAGAAATAAGAAAAATAATGTATACCCCTGTAAACCCCAGTTTTACTATATAAAAGTGGGGTTTAAGGGGGTCAAAATTATATAGGTATGTTTTCGTGATGGAACGGAGATTTAGGAAAATACGGGAATAGTAATGTCCGGCGTTTAGAAAGCCTGTTTATAGCTTGGCTGTGGCAGAAACATCAGAATCTGATAGGAGTCTGCAAACAGTCACACTATAGGAATTAACAAGGTCACGATGCCTCCCATAATACTTCTTCAGTGTTGACACCAGTTTAGTTCTTTGGTACACAGTCAAAAGTCTCGTAGTGAGCCGTCTTCCTCGTTCGATAAAGTCCTGATACTCAGAGCAGGCTCTAATATCACCATTACGAAAACATGCCAATTCAAATATACTGAAAATTTTACCATCAAAAAATGAAAATTTTCAGATAAAACATTCAGATATTTTTCATATTTCGGCTCAAAACATAGATTGTGGGTACTCGTTAGAACCGCCTCGACGAGGCGGTTCTAACGAGTACCCACAATCTATGCTTTTGAGCAGAAATAAGAAAAATAATGTATACCCCTGTAAACCCCAGTTTTACTATATAAAAGTCGGGTTTAAGGGGGTTAAAATTATATAGGTATGTTTTAGTGATGGATATAATGGTATAAATCCAAGTGTGAGAAAGAGGTTTTCGTCTCAGATGTTTCTTTAAAGCCTCCATATTCCCCAAAATTAGACATTTTTTTTTTCTCTCCAAGAAAGGTTTAATAAATTGATATATAGTATTAATAGGATGATAAAATGTGGCAACTGTCAGCCTGTAAAATTTCAGTTAGTCTCGTTTTTGAACTGGATCAAAAATGAAATGATGTTTTACGCTCGTAACGTATCTCTGAGTTAATGTTGGCAACATTTATTTAGAAATATGATAAAAAAAACGAGACTAACTGAAATTTTACAGGCTGTCAGGTGCCACATTTTATGATTGTTTTAATACCATATATCAATTTATTAAACCTTTCTTGGATAACAAAATTTCTATTCTTGAAGAATATGGAGCTTTTAATGAACATTTGTTATAGGGAATATGATCGGTGTCTCCTGTCAATAAGCCAACTACCTGTTTTAGGTAAATGTTCTATTTACATGTTTTCCAAATCAGTTTGTAAATAATTATCATATGAAATGAACAGGCGAATACATATACAATTTTATAGTCTTGTAACCCTCCTAATGTAAATAAAATTTGTATTTGAATTTGAGTGTTCATTTCGTGTGATAATTATTAAACGAGTTCAGGATCGTTTTTATATCTTTTGCAAGCTGTGCGGACAAGCGATTGAAATTATTGAATGAGTTTGATAAATATCATGTGAAAGGAAAATGAATGTAATATTTTATTTATTATATGATCCAAAAATTGTGTTTTATATGCGTTTGATGCTCGAAACGTCGCTTCTTCACTACTAGTAAATACCCATTATCACGGACTAATTTCTGAAATATTACGCGCGCCGTCATCAAGTGTTATTACACTATAAATGTATTACGATTTTTATGTAATGAGGTTACATGTATAACAATATCAGATTGAACGGCATATGACAAATATAGAATATTATATAGTTGATTTTATAGCCCCGGACTCAGACTAAGCTGCCTGTATCAGACCGAAACCGACAAGGTAAACGAGATAAATGTGCTTTTTGTACTTTTTTTTTTTTAAAGAAAGTTTACTTGTTGACTACTTATTACTAACACAGGCACAAAATAGTATACATCCTACCAGGGCTAGTAGTGGTAACTATTATTTTAGGGTTAGCATAATAAGACTGATGTTGCAAATACAGACGCACGGCTCTGATTTTGTCTTAAATGTATAAAACGCTAAATGAAACTACAGTCGACTCTCGTTATCTCGAATTCCAAGGGACTCTCTGAAATACTTCGAGATATGCGTACTTCGACATATCAGATTTGCAGAATTGAGGAAAAACTAAATCGATTAACCACATTTAACAAATATATATGTAATTGGACTCTTGAAGAGATATATTGAAAATATTGTGGAAAAGAGGAGAAATTGCTCCTCTTTTCCACAATGTGTTTTACATGTTGTTAGATTGTTTAGGCAGGGACCAGATTTTCACTTCGAGCTAAGCGATTATTCGAGATAAGCGAGGTCGAGATAGCGAGAGTCAACTGTATTTGAAAAAGCGTATTTTTCATCGAATTACATGTTCTTAATATTTTTGGTATGTTTGCTTGTGTTGAGGTATTACGGCCCAGTCAAACCAATGGGGTCATGTCGAGCGCGGTCAGTTTACCTAGCCACACGTTTACTGGGCAGGCTTAGTCCTCTATGCGGTTAACCAGTATTGTGCACATTCTTTCGCCAGAAACTGACAACTGCCCTTCTTGAATCAGCGGAAGACAATGACCGTAGAAAATATTTCATGATCAATCTCCACGAAAGAATGTTGCCGACCTCGGCGAGGGGTTGAACCCGCGACCTCCTGGTCTCCAGTCGGACGGCGCATCCAACTGAGCCACCGAGGCCTGCATGTTTGGTATGTTACAATTATTAATTCCACATTATATTCTATATGCTAACCAGTCTGCGTTTTTTTTTTATTTCCACTAACCTATTTTTGTGCGGACGGTTTAACCTTTGCCATGCTGAATAAATTAAGAAGCCACGCCCACTTCTAATTTTCAGCCAGTCAGATTACTTGATCTAGATTATTGATATATATCCACACACTCAATGGCAAACAGTGCTGATCCAGATCAGTTGCCTTCTAAAAAGGCAGGGTATATCCGAGTTCTGCAGGACTAGGGTTAAACACTTTTGTAAACACCAGGACTGCTTATATTGACAAATCATTGGTACTTACCCAGATCAGCGACCTTTTCTGCCATGTCTTTAGCTTCTTCTTTTTCCATCTCATCAATATCCTTAGGTTTATTCTTGGTAAACCTAGACCCCGACTTCACGTTTCTCCTCGGCATGTTCATATCCGCTTCTTCCGCCATCTCTCTCTCCTTCATCTTGACAACTTTAGAAGATTCTAGTTCCCATGGAAACTTGCGTCGACCTGGAAACGATGCTGAACGTGTAAAAAGCAGCCTCTTTGTCATATACGAACAGTGAAAGCCAGAATCAGTCTGCGCAGTCACGCTTATCTCTTACGTTAACAAGTCTTAACAATGTATACCTCATGTTCTGCATGAAATTTGAGCCATCGCACGACAAACCTACAATAAGACCTGTTTTACCAGCAAAGATTTAGATCCGCCTGTACATTGTACACTCACCCAGTATGGCAAGGGTTCTCATTTATCCCCCTTTGGATAGCCTGAAGGCTGTAAAAAGCACATGCGAACGGCGAAAACTCTGATCAGACTGCGCGGATGCGCAGGCTGATCTGAGTCTTCGCTGGTCGCACATATCTTATTGTAGCTTTGGTTCGTGCGCGGGTTACTTTGAAATCGAATGCCGCTTAAGCCGTTGCTAGGGGCCGTTTGCAGCCTTGCAAACTACACTGCTGTATGTGAAGAGACTTAATAAAACCAAGTCTCCGGATTTCATTCTTGTGTGTGCTCTTCGTTTTGCAAAGGCAACATTTTATTTTTATTGGCCGGCGCGCGAATCGCGCCGGTCTCTTAATATAGCTTTGGATTTTTATGTATGGAGATGTTCGATTAGCCCAGAGGCGAAGTTTGGTAAGTGTGAATATGACCTGTAGTCCATCTTTGGTAAGTTTGACTATGACCTGTGGTCCATACTTAAACAGTTCAAACATTCATACATGTATCTTACGCATGCTAAAATAAGCTTCTAGATAAGATCTGGTAACTTATTTAAGTTCTGGCATGTTTTTTTTCTTTAATAATAATGTACAAACTAAATCTCGTGGAGATCCCAATATGACTAGGATTCGCATATTGCTTGATCAAGAAAATTCATAAAGCTAAAAAAAAAAGCATACATTAAAGAATCACATTGTTGTTCTTTTTTACCTATTACATTGAAAATTTATTAAACTTTAGTATTCCCATGTCCTATATTTCTAAGTAAACATGAACAAAATTTGCGCCGGCACTTAAACGTTTACGTCTAAATATTTTGTCTTGTTTTATTTTATACTGTATAAACGTGTCTTAATCTACATTAAAACCAGCATTTCCTCCTTTTCTTCATACTATAATTATACATTGTAAATGTCCTATCTTAACCCGAAAAGCGCCAAGTAAACTTTCTAGCAGGCGACATTCGATTTTTTTTTTTATTTTTCAGAGAAAACAAGCCTTGATATTTCATGTGAAACGTCTGCCAAGCAGACGATTCACATGAAATGTCAAGACTTGTTTTCTCTGAAAAAAAAAGTCGTCTGCTGCAGTTGTGGCTGGCGTTTTAAGGGTTAATGGGTCTGGATAAGCGGCCCTCTATGTACGTACGTATATGAGCCGCAACATGACAAAACCAACAATGGGACTGTGCACCCAGCGAAGACTCAGATCAGCCTGGGCATTCGCCTTGTCTGATCAGAGTCTTCATTGTGCACTCTTTGGGTAGCTAACAACCAAATGTTTCTTCATGCGCACAGCGAAGATTCTTATCTGACTAGTCGAATGCCCAGGCTGATCTGAGTCTTCGCTGGGCGCACAGTCACTTTGTTGGTTTTGTCATGTCGCATGTTGTGGGTGCTCATTAGAAACCTCTCTGCAAGGCGCTCTGATTAATACCCATAAATTATGTTTTCATGTTAAATATTTCGAATAAATGCGATAGCTGCAAAATGTTGCTGTAATCGCAATCAGATGCAGGTTCACGTATTTAATAAAGTAGCACGATGATCCATTAACACCATACATTTTTTTTTAAATAATTCTGGAACATACCTCTAGCTATACCCCTGTATTGTCTAAGCCTTAGACCAGCCACACGACGTAGGGTCTCAATATCCGATCGCATGTTTCTACCGTCGGCTGATATTGATCTCTCATGATGTGCCGTTTCAGCGTCAAACAGAAACCCGACACCTGAAATAAATAAATAAATGAATAAATAAATAAATAAATAAAAAATACATGTATTCCAACGCTAGGGTTAAATTCCATAAAATAAAATTCAAAACGATTGCCTTTGCAAACAAAGAACACCATTTCATCACGAAAACATGCCTATATAATTTTTACCCCCTTAAACCCCACTTTTATGCAGTAAAACTGGGGTTTACAGGGGTATACATTATTTTTCTTATTTCTGCTTAAAACATAGATTGTGGGTACTCGTTAGAACCGCCTCACCGAGGCGGTTCTAACGAGTACCCACAACCCATGTTTTGAGCAGAAATATGAAAAAATATTAGGATTTTTTAACTGAAAATTTTCATTTTTGGTGGTAAAATTTTCAGTATATTTTTATAGGTGTGTTTTCGTAATGTTAGGAAGGCAGGTAGGGTTGCCTTTTAATATTAGTGTACCAATTCCTCATAATATTGTCAAACTCTGGTTCAAGTATACGCAGCTTTTGACTGTCTGAAAGGGGCCTCAAACTACTAAGATTTGTCAGAAGACAACGCAGCTCGCCGGAAAGAGCTAATCGCATAAGAAAACAATCTTTAAATATTAAAGATTAA
Organism: Anodontia alba; assembly: GCA_964016985.1. NCBI lineage: Eukaryota > Metazoa > Mollusca > Bivalvia > Lucinida > Lucinidae > Anodontia > Anodontia alba. The sequence continues at coordinate 75,203,005 of OZ024832.1, forward strand.
ATGCAAAACTTAAAAATAGCTGTAAATGACCGACTTTGATGTCGGAAGAATGTCAAACTGAGGGATGGGGTATATGCCATCAAAACATCTTCCCTTACGTTGGTGTGGAGAAAATATGAAAGCTATATCTTACAAGCTAATTCCCTTAGGTTGGTGTGGACGAAATATGAAAGCTATATCTTAAATACTTCAGTAGTCACGTACACTTTTCAAAACTTAAATACAGCTGTAAATGACAAAGTATGACCTGACCTTGACCTAGGCAGAAGGTCAAACTGAGGAAGGGGTGTGTACTATTGAAAGGTCTTACCCTAAGGTAGGTGTGGGCCAAACTGATATTAAAACGGCATCTTGAATGCTTCAGCAGTTATGAACACTTTTCAAAACTTAAACGCAGAATGCAAACATGGGTTTAAATGTAAAAGTATGACCTGACCTTGACCTAGGCAGAAGGTGAAACTGAGGAAAGGGTGTGTGCTATTGAAAGGTCTTACTCTAACGTTGGTGTGGGCCAAATATTATAGCAGTATCTTGAATACTTCAGCAGTTACAAACACTTTTCAAAACTTAAACGCAGAGCTCGAACATGTGTTCAAATGACAAAGTATGACTCTCCTAGGCAGAAGGTCAAACTGTGAAACGGGTGTGTGCTATTGAAAGGTCTAGCCCTAAGGCTGGTGCGGGCCAAATATCAAAGCTCTATCTTGAATACTTCAGCAGTTATGTACACTTTTTAAAACTTAAACGCAAAACTTAAACATGGGTGTAAATGACAAAGTAAGAACTTGGGGATGGTGGTGTATGCTATTGAAAGGTCGTACCCTAAGATAGGTGTAGGCCGAATATGAAAGCAGTACCTTAAACAGTTAAAAAAAATATGCACACTTTTGAAAACTTAAACATTGTGCTAACGCAGACGCGGGCGCGAACGCGGGCGCCGACACGGACGTGGACGCCGACGCCGACGCCAACGACTGGGTGATAACATAAGCTCTCCAGGGACATAGTCCCGGCGAGCAAAAATGCATAAGGCATGACAGCATGTTATTTGGAGTTCATATTATACTGTAATGCCACGAACAGTAGTGCCAGTTTTTTATGTTCGACACTGAAATCAGATTCTGTCATTTTTTTATTTTCATTATTGTAAATTTTAAGGTTAACACGAACAACTCGAGTGAAAATGATAGGAGTAACTGGGCTTCATCAAGCAAAATGTGCCTTTGAATATGCGCACGATGCGCAGATTCATATCATCATGCGCATGCACAAAGTATAATCCGGGCATTAGGTCTTCATTCATACATTCTGTAGAACCCAATGATTCTGTTTGCGGACAGTCAAGGCCCTGATCAGAATACGCGGATGCGTAGGTTGATCTGCGCCTTCGCTGTCCGCATATGCTCGAAGGCCCATTTTCGCATGGCGCGCCCCAAATTTACTATCCAGCTGAATACAGAAATCGTATATAGCTATCGCATGCGGATACGCTATACGTTTGAACAGATACAATGGTCATACAGGTATAGAAGGGAAGTAATATAATTTTCGGAGTCAACTCTGTCAAAATTGTTTTGCGTCCCTTCTGAAAAGGGTCTACTCTAACCTTGGGTGCATTCTGTTTCCTTTTAGAGTAGAACCTTTCAGACTCCTGTGTGCAGGGCTGCAAACCTGGAGTTACAAAAAGTTGTTTTCTTTTTACAAAATGGCGAAAAATCTGGCGAGTTTATCCAATCCTCTTTAACCCTTCTCTTGCTAAACACGACATGTCCTGCCTTAGCAAACAGTGTAGATCCAGATCAGTTGGCTTCTGATCTGGATCTGCACGGTTTGTCATAAATTATATGTGAATATCTATCAAAATCCCGGATCAAATAATCTGATTGGCTGGAAATTAGAAGTGGGCGTGGCATCTTAATTTATTCAGCATGACAAGGGTTAACAGATGAAAAGAAATATTACTTACACAAAATATCTCCAAAGGCTTTGTCAATTTCTCCTACAAGATAAACAAAGTTCTAAAATTAATTCAAGGCATAAAAGCGTACTTTGGTTAAAGGATTTGACTCGTTTTTATCTTGTGAACAAATAATTTAGTTGTTTACCATACATACCCTAAGTATTCGAACCCACAGTAACGAGCAAACAATGAAGGCAGAGATCAGACGCCAGAGAACGCGGCGTCCGATTAAGATCTGCGCTGTTTGCCACTCATTCAGCAGTTATAGACACATTATCAGGTAATCAGATGGGTTGTTTGAAGTTTACAAGTAAAAGAAATAACAGTGTGCAGTTATGTAGGGTATATGGTATTTATCAGTGTTGGAAATGACCAGAATTTCATAGACGATCAACAGTTTTGAAAACCGACTGATCGTCGATTAATAATCGACTTATAGAAAATATATTCATTCTTATTTTAGCCATCTTCTTGGTACTTATACAAAGCTACAGATCGATAAGCGGTGTAACAGAAGTGCATGTTTTGTTATTTCACCATGAAAACATATGTTGTGGGTACTCCTTAGAAGCGCCTCAATGAGGTTCTAATGAGGTATCCATAGCATATGTTTTCATAAAGAAATAACAAACATATCAGTTATTTTCGTTTTAAAATTTGTCTAATAATCAATATTCTTCACCTTTACTGATCACAAATCTAAATCAATATTCTTCACCTTTACTGATCACAAATCTAAAACTAGACCATGAAGTGAGCATATGCTCACTAATACCCCCGGCCATGGCCATCAGTGATAACATGGTTTCAATATTTTGCCATTAGCCAGAACAACAAAGGGAAATAACTTAAAGTGACCTGATCCCACAGCCCCTATTGTCTTTCCCACAATACAACTAGTCATACTTGTCATGTGTACAAAATTTCAAGATTCTAGGTATAGTAATTCTTGAGAAATCTTTGACACAAAATAAATGTTAGCTCACAGACACACAGAAAAGACAACAAAGGGAAATAACTCTAAGTGACCTGACCCCACAGCCCCTATTTTCTTTCCCACAATACAACTAGTCATACTTGTCACGTGTACAAAATTTCAAGATTATAGGTATAGTAATTCTTGAGAAATCTTTGACACAAAATAATGTTAACTCACAGACACACAGAAAAGACAAAAACTATATACCCCCTTAGCATACTTCGTATGCCGGGGGTATAATGAGCCATATAGACAGCTGTTAGTACAACACGATTTTTACAACTTGCCTATTAAATAAAAAGTAAGAAAATTATGTTTCTAAAAACAGACATTTCCGATTAGTCGACTATAAAATTCTTTCCGATCATTAGTCACAAGAAGTAAAAGTGACTGATGATCGATTATAATCGATCATCGACAGAAACACTAGTATTTCTAATGTAATTCATTTTTACTGAGATTTATGTCTCTTGTGTTCAAGTATCCAGGACGACACCCTGATATCCACTGAGTTATTAAAAAATATTAGGGCAATTCCATAACTTTTTCAGCTATGCAAGCAAATTTGCTGTGCAAATGCAGATAAGATTTCGTACCCTTCTGGGTCTCTCTTGTTTTGTAATTCCGATCCCAATTTAATAATGTTACCCGTAGTTGCAACAGTGGCCATTTCCAATTCAAAGAGGGAAGAGTCTACTTTAAAATTCAGGGTGAAAAGGTTGATAGTTAACATGAATCAAAATAAGCTGTGCTTCAATAGAAATAAAAAATTCAAATACTAAAACAAAAGATGTGTCTATTTTGTTTTGTTCTGGGAAAAAATTAAAGATGGCCAAAATAACATACAGCGTGCCGCACGAAAAGGATCCTTATGCAATTTGCGGACAACGAAGGCCCAGATCAGCCCGCGCATTAGCGCAGGCTGACCTGGGCCTTCGTTGTCCGCTTACAGAATCAATGGATACTGTAGTATAAGTCGACGAGCAGAGAATGTTCATCTGGACTTTCACTGTTCGCAAACTGATTAAGGGCCTCCTCCCCACGTTCTGCATTAAATGGCTATCAATATATACAGTACTGCTAGAAAAAAAAACAACAAAAAAAAAAAAAACAAAAAACAAAAAAAAAAACAAAAAAAAAAAAAAACGTTTGTATTCTTATTGAAGAATAAAAGACATTTCTAATCTGGTCATATATTTGCAATGACTAAGTACACATATGATACATACTCGTATGATAAATTTCCTCCTGCTTTCATTAAGCAATGAAAAATAAATTGAAATGTGCGATGAAAAAGTGCATACCATTAAACACGTGATTAAAAGACACACTAAAAGACAAACTTAAGTACAAACCCAAACAACGAATCTAGTACTACTTTACATTTGTAACGATTAATTAAATTTAAAAGAAAATAGACTTTTATCATTGTTTTATGAAGAAATACCCTTTTTGATAGAACATAAGTCCACAGTTGTACTGGCTATACCGGTGTGTGTCGAGTGCATAAGACAAGTATTTGATGGTAAATAAGAATTAGACAGTGACCTCCGACTGTAAGATTTTAAATGTATAGAATATATTGCCGTTTAGAGACGTCAACCCAGCAGGCACATGACGTTAATACAACGTCGCATCAACGTCGATGCAACGTTATGACAATGCATCGACGTTAAGCCGACGTTATTTAAACGTCATGTGCCCGCTGGGAAACAACCTTTTTACCTGTGTATAGATATGCCTCCCACGAAAATGTAAACGGTGTGCAAAGCAGAAGAAGAAACAAGACAGATGCGTGCTTCTTTGAGGTGGTTAAGTGCAACTACAACACTTCGTTTCTGAATGTAGCCCGAGTAACCTTGTAAGAAAGTATGCCAGGCAAGCGTGTTTGAAATCAGTCAACCATCTCCCAAAGTACATGCAATATTACCAGGCGCTCTAACGGTAAAAATGAATCCCTCATCATTTACAGGCCTGTTCAGGACCCTTATTTTAGATCTGTGTGTCCCGTGGGTAGTAGGTTTGCAAATCACCTTGTAACATCCGTCCACTGTTTTCGCGTCCACAACTCTGCACGGAACCGCGTTACCTTTTGGATCTTTAATTTCTACGCTGATGGCATCAAAGCTGTCTCTTTGTGGTCTCCCTTTGGCATCATATAAGAACACCTTGATGACCTCGCACTCTTGACCCAGCGGTGCTTCTAATGTTTCAACGGACGTTTTAGGAGGAAATATGGCCGTTGATCTGATCTGACCCATCCCAAGAACGAAGCTTTTAAACTCAGGACCCATGGCATTTTTGTCAAAACTTACATAGGAATTTTCTAGAGGACATGCATCAAGGTGTTGTCCCTTCAGCTCTGACAGTCTATCTGAAATGGTCTTTGTAAGTTGGACGAATTCGGCCGGCATGCTGTGTATGAGACTATGTGAGGAAAATTCTCTGGCACTCGACATCAGGGATAGGTAGTATCTTAGGTAATCCTTCTGTTTCTGCAAGACAGACTTCTTCTCCTTGATCCGCATTTGAAGATTATCCTTCAGTTCCCTGCGGCGTATTTCTAACATCTTCATTCCAGAATCCATTTCTATGTCAATTTCTTTCTTCAACAAATCCTCTTTGTTTGCCAAAGTTGAATGTTCCTCCTCTGTTTCTTTCAAGACGTTTTTAGCAAATGCGATCTTATCTTCCAGACGCTTCATGAGATCGTTGACCGACTGTCGTTCTTCATCGTACACATCTGATATTTTCCGTATCACGTGACCCTTTGCTTCTTCATGATCCAGAACGGTACACATTTTACAAAGTGGCTTATTGCATACTTTTGCAGAGCAATAATAAATTAATGGCTGACCCTCATGTCCTGGGATGGAGCAACTAAGCTGCCGTTGAAAGGTCTCCAAACCATATTTCCTCAACTGTTCAAAATTGGCGATCTGGTGGTTCCTCGACATAAAATTTCGCAAGTGCGCATGTGTACACTCAGCACACATAAACGCTTGACAATCCTTGCAGAAGTAAGCTGCTATTCCGCTGTCTGGGCAATCTTTGCATGGGATCTGGTGAGACTTCCGCTTCAGGCGAATAAAATCACGCAGGCTTCTCCTGGAATTTTCTTTGGGGAAGTTTCTGACGCTGTCACCTGGAACGTCGTGTTTGATCCGACAGGTGGGACATATTATTGTCCAATCTCGTACCATTCCCTCTAGGCATTTATTGCAGAATGTATGGAGGCACGGAAGGACTCTCGGAATGTGATTTTCTTCATCATACTCCTCGCTACAGACATCACAGGACAGAAACTCCTCCTTGAGATCGTCGATATTTAACATCGCCATCTCGGATTATTGGTTCTGATCAGGAACTGAATCTGCATATACAGTTCTCATGACCTGCTGAAAAAAAATGAACGCTTTCGGTTATCATCTAAAAATCAGGAATTCAGTTCCGGAATTCAGCATTCAGGTAGATGCCTTTGAATAAATATTGGATCAAAATTGACTATGTTGGCCCAACATTCATTCAGGTTTATAAGTAAACGTCCCTGCGACGTAGAATATATAGTAGCGGTATTGTGATATACTATGAGCGTAAGATCCGACACATATGAAATACAGTATAATCCGCTATGAAGACCACCTTCGGTACTGCCTAAAATTGGTCTTATTAGCGGAGCGGTCTTAATATTGAATGTAGAACAAAGCTCCACATAAGGTCTCTTTTTTTCTCAATCAAAAAGAGCTGAGGCGCTTCTAATGAGTACCTACAACATATTTTTGTGGAGAAATACGAAAAATATTATGCTAATACCCCCTCTATCTGGAGATGTAGAATAATAAGAAAATCCCATTTGGGACTGGCAAACGCTTGTTTTAATAGCGGAGTGGTCTAATTGCGGAATTTTACTGCGATTCATTAGTTTTATTTTTATATTATATCATAACACTGTGAATAAATAATAACTTGAAAAATCTCTGTACTTTACTGCTATGCATCACGAAAACATGCCTATATAATTTTGACCCCCTTAAACCCCACTTTTATATAGTAAAACTGGGGTTTACAGGGTAGACATTATTTTTCTTATTTCTGCTTAAAAATAGATTGTGGATACTCGTTAGAACAACCTCGAGGAGGCTAACGCTGAATTTTAGCACATAACTTTACGGGATTATGTCCGTAACAATGCGTCAATGCTTTCTTTACCAATGGCGAAAAGGCGACATTGCGAGAAAAAGACAAAACAAAAAAAAAAAAAAAAAAAAACGTAATACGTAATATAAAGTGCAATTTTAATTTACTAATAGTTAACTGAAAAAGAGAATCTCACCATCGGGTTCTCTTCATGACATTTATTGGACTCGTACAAATATTTCAATATTTGATCGGAGAAGCTCGGAAAAGATATACATTATTAAACTCGTTTAATAAATACGATATGAAATGAACACAGTGCCAGTCATGAATTAGCTGCTGTATTTCTTTTTTTCCGGTATTTGTTTCGAACACTATTATAATGTAGGGGAGCATAATGACTTCATCATTGTTTGCAGGGTCTTTTTCTTTAAATTATTATCATAGGGACATTTACCCTCATAGCTGAGCCACCACATGTCATAACCAACAAAATGGATATGCGCCCAGCGAAAACTGAGAGTCGCCTTGGCATCCGCCCAGTCTGATCAGAGCCTTCCCTGTGCACTCAATGGATGGCTAAGGACCCAAGGTTTCTTCATGCGGACAGCAAAGACGCTGATCAGACTGGGCGGACGCTATTTTGTTGGTTTTGTCATGAGGTGGCTTTGAGCCACAGCCTGAGATTTTCAAGAACTCGGCATTCTGACAATTTGAAAATCGCAGAAATAGTTTTGATATTATAAATTCACGACCCCCTTAAACCCCACTTTTATATTGTAAAACTGGGGTTTAAAGGGGTATACATTATTTTTCTTATTTCTGCTCAAAAACATAGATTGTCGGTACTCGTTAGAACCGCCTCGTCGAGGCGGTTCTAACGAGTACCACAATCTATGTTTTGAGCAGAAATATTAAAAATATCAGAATTATTTATCTAAAATTTTTCATTTTTTTTTTTTTTTGTGGTAAAATTTTCAGTATGTTTGAATAGGCATGTTTTCGTAATGAATGATATATGGCACTACGTGTAACATAATGAAAATAAAACCCTCTGTATTTGCCAGTTGACGTTCGATATTAATATTATTCGACTGAAAAAATGATAGAATAAAATATGAAATCTGTATTTGTATTTAAATCTTCAAAGACACGTTGATATTCCAGTTTAGAACGAACCGTGTGTATAAAAGTGCCTAGCAACGGACAAGAGTTTTACATCATTAAACTCACAAGAATTGGTGATAACAAATGTACTCACTTGATTTAATTTGGAGAAAATCCTGCAAAATATCAGTAGCGATATCCTAAAATATATAATAATTATGAAATTACATTTTTTTTAATGTAGTTTCGGCGTTTTGTTTCAAAATGGCGTCTTTAGAAACAAGAACACGAACTAGTGCACTGAGTGAAATTGAAACAATTGAGATTGCTTTGTGGGGTGTCAGTGGGGTCTTTTGCTTATATAAAGGTCGCGGAAAAAATAAAACAAATCAGTTAGTTTTGACTATCTGACCTTTCCACATGGATGTTCGTACATGTACCAGCTTTAAATGATTTGAGTTTACATATTGAAATGCTGTGCTATCAATTACCTCTGTGTCGGTCTCAAACAAAATAATTATTCCGGTCAGACCAAATAAATACTCAAGGAGTGTAGGAGTAAAATAAATAAATAATATTTGGTCAAACAGCCTCATAATTGAGCCACCTCATGTCAAAACCAACAAAATGCCCAGCGGGGACTCAGATTACCTAGGCATCGGTCCAGTCTGATTAGAGTCTTGGCTGTGTGCTCAATGAATAGCTAAGGACCCGAGCTCTCTTCATGCGGACAGCGAGGACTCTGATCAGACTGGGCGAATGCCCAGGCTGATCTGAGTCATCGCTGGGCGCACATGCCATTTTGTTGGTTTTGTCATGAGATGGCTTTGAGCCACAGCATGAAATTTTTAAGAACTTGACGTTCTGACCAATGAAGAATAGGATCAGCCTGTGCAGTAGTCCTTTAAGCTTAGAGGCTTACTTTCATTTTCTAAGGGTAGCTTACAATACAAAGAAGCAAAGGTTTTGAGCTGACTGCGCGTATTCGCAGGCTGATCTGAGCTTTTGCTGGTGGCACATGCCATTTTGTTGGAATATTCCAGAGCTGCCTCATATCTTCCATAACTCCTGTGAAACTGGAGTAAACTAACTAACTTCCCAGGAGGCACACAACATTGAAACAACGTTGATTCAACGTCAAGACGTTGAATCAACGTTGAATCGATGTTGTTTCAACGTTTTGTGTCCACTGGGTTACTAACTAACTTAAATAAATAAATAAATAAATAAAACGGAAATAAACAACATTATTATAAATAAAATAAAACAAAATTAGAACTTGAATACTATTAAACATTAACTTAATAAATAACTAAAATGAATAAATTAAAACACATCGATGAATGCCTTTCTTTGCAGATCTAAACGAAAACAATAGTAGTCCCGTTTTGAACCCCGAACGGGAAATAAGAAACTAAAATAATTTTAAAAACAATTTCAGTCTTTTGTTTCTATTGTCTTTGTCTATATCTGGTTGACTAAGATTTCAGTTTATGTTCTCACGTCAGATACAACTATAAATCAACAAGTATTTTCTTACAGGGCCCAGTTGTTCAAAACTAACGATGTCATTAGTTAACGAGTCGTTAAAATTTACATCGAGTGATACGCAAGTATGCCGATTTTTTTTTTTTTTTTTGCTGAAAAATGTGAGTAGCTTTTTAACATTTTTTCAGCAAAAAATATCAGAATGTTATGTATTGAATCCGCTAAAACTAATTACTACTAAAGAAATGACCCTTAACGAGCTCGTTAAGCTAACGACGCTTTGAACAACTGGGCCCAGGTAAATATGCAGGTAAGACACAGCTGAACGTTAACTTAAGGCTGCGTATCTGCACAAAGCCGAATAGGGTCTTCACTGTTCACACATGTTTATTCGAAGACTGCAGAATATAAAATCGACCTTCGTTATGCATACATGTACCTGGTGTGCATCTGGCAAAATGAACCCCTATGTTATTTGCGGGTCATTACATTAAATCACTTCCCAGCGGATACATGACGTTAATACAACGTCGCCTTAACGTCGATGCAACGTCATGACGTTGCATCGACGTTGAGCCGACGTTGTATAAACGTCATGTGCCCGCTGGGTTAATATATGTAAAATGTCTGTTTCTTATTTATACCTCTAAATAAGCCATATTTTTTTTATCATTTGATCACAAAAATGAATGTTGTGGGCACTCTCTGTGAGGCGCCTCTAATGAGTACCCACAACATGTTTTTGTGGAGAATTAAGAACATATCTATGTTGATACCCTCTTATCTTGAATTAAGTAAGCCATGGTGTGTTTCACCATTATATGGGAAAACAGGAAAATTTTGGTTATTAACCCATTTATGCCTAGCGTCTGATAAAAGGGACATTGGCAAACAGTGTAGAGCCATATCAGACGCCACAGATCGCGGCGTCTGATCAGGGTCAATACTGTTTGCATTAAATTCAGAAATTTCTACAAAACGGCTAATAACAGACTAACCGGACACCCTTATCATCACGAAAACATGGCTATATAATGTTGACCCCCTTAAACCCCACTTTTATATAGTAAACCTGGGGTTTACAGGGGTATACATTATTTTTCTTATTTCTGCTCAAAAACATAGATTGTGGTACTCGTTAGAACCGCCTCGCCGAGGCGGTTCTAACGAGTACCACAATCTATGTTTTTGAGCAGAAATAAGAAAAATATCAGAGTTTTTATCTGATTTTTTTTTTATTTTTTGGTGGTAAAATTTTTCAGTATATCTGAATAGGCTTGTTTTCGTAATGTATAGGGAATGGACCTGTCAAAAGAGTTAAGGTGGAAGAGTCCACTTGGTATAAATGGGTTAAACACACAGTCAGCCTTATTCAGTAGACAATTAATTACAAGTAACGAAAAATAAATAAATAAATAAATAAATAAATAAATAAATAAATAAATAAATAAATAAATAATAATAATAATAATAATAATAATAAGATAAAAAAAATGAAAAAGCTGGTTTACAAACTGTAACATTCTGAAACTACTCTTAATAATATAGACCCTTACATACCCTCTTTCCATAATATATTCTCGCCGGGTCTGGCAGCTTTCTTTCGTAGAGATAGATCTTTAAATATTTTTTACGGTCTTTCTCATCCTTCCGCTGATTCAAGAAGGGCAGTTGTCAGTTTGTGGCGAAAGAATGTGTGTAAATACTAGTTAAACGCTTATAGGACTAAGTCTGCCCAGGAAAAGTGTGTTTAGGTCAACTGACTCACCATGGCACTAATTGGTTGACTGGGCCGTAAAACCTGAACTCAATAAAAACAAAATCCATAACGTATTATGTGTGAACAAGGGGGTACACATTACAACATATTTAATGGAAACCCAGGTCAAACGGTGCATGCCTGCCTGTTTTCATAGCATCACGAAAACATGCCTATATAATTTTGACCCCCTTAAACCCCACTTTTATATAGTAAAACTGGGGTTTACAGGGGTATATATTATTTTTCTTATTTCTGCTCAAAAAAATAGATTGTGGGTACTCGTAAGAACAGCCTCGCTGAGGCGGTTCTAACGAGTACCCGCAATCTATGTTTTGAGCAGAAATTTAAAAAAATATCAGAAGTTTTTTCTGAAAATTTTCAGTTTTTGGAGGTGAAATTTTCTATATACGAATCAGAATAGGCGTGTTTTCGTAATGGAACCATCGGTACCTGCAGAACACATCGACGAGGAACAAAGACGTTGATCAGACCGCACTGATGCAAACGTGGGGCTCGACCTTCGCTGTTGGTACACATGCCCCGAAAACACATTTTTTGATGGCGCCTTTTTCTGTTGAACAGGCGACAATGGTGCCCTAATGGTTAGTATTCTGGTTAAAAGTTTTAGCAGACGACATGTTGAAGTATTGTTCTGACTTTTTCTCCAGAAAACAGGTTTTGATACTTCATACAAATTGTCTCCAATGTGCATGAGATGTCAAATCCTTTTTTTCTGGAGAAAATAAGAAAAAATATCATCAATTTGTCGTCTGCTGATTGGCCCAGTGAGTAGTAAAGGTTTGATAACAAGACCTGTAATTAGATTTTACCGTTATTATGAGGGAAGCTTAAAAAATAACTACGTATTAATTAATCTTTAATATGGACTGAGTCAATTAAAAAAGTACCTTCGTGCGCAGGCGATATGCACAGATTCAGATCATCCTGTTCATCCGCTAGAGTCTGCTCTCTGTCGATACATTCTGCGGTATGCGATAATTCTGTTAGGGGAACAGCGACGTCCTGAATCAGACTCCGCAAATGCCCCAGTCTGATCTAGGCACTCGCTCTCTTTATGTGTGCAAAGACATATTTTCATTTGGCGCGGTTCAGTTATGGCGTCATTAATCCTTAAAGTGCTAATGACAGCCAGCGATATTTTGAATTTTTAACAATTAAGCAAATTAACACTTATGAAAATTAATACTTATGAGAAACGGTCCAAATAAGCGTAGGACAATGGACTGTTTGCACACTAGAAACGTGACCATTGTGAGCATGAAAGGCCACAAAAATGGAACACAGAGCATCTAAATAAAATCTCTTAAAATGCCCTTGGACACAAAGAACACTTAATAGGAATAGCTGTGAAGACCCCAAGCAAGATTGCTGTCTAAATTATAGTGAAGTTAAATCAAATCTATAAAAATTCTCCTAGGAAACAAAGAACAGATAAAAGAACAGAGATCAGAGTTTCGGTTTCACTGAGACGTTTCATATGACAGCATTGCAGTTTGCACGGCTTCATACGGCCCCACCCCTCACACATGCTTAACCCGATTTTCCAAGATACCAGAATATCATACCAGGAACCTAAAATAATAACTGTAATATGATGTTGTATGCATTACGAAAACATACCTATATAATGTTGACCCCCTTAAACCCCACTTTTATACAGTAAAACTGGGGTTTACAGGGGTATACATATTTTTCTTATTTCTGCTCAAAAACATATATTGTGGGTACTCGTTAGAACCGCCTCGGCGAGGCGGTTCTAACGAGTACCCACAATCTATGTTTTTAGCAGAAATATGAAAAAATATCAGAGTTTTTTATCTGAAAATTTTCAGTTTGTTGGAGGTGAAATTTCCTATATATTTGAATAGGCGTGTTTTCGTAGTGGGAAAGACATTTTACGGCTACCATACGGCACTCAACACCAGCTGTTGTGAAGTAAAATAAAATCTATGAGCAAACAAAGAAAACATAAATGAACATAAATCAGAGTCTGGGTTTCACTGAGACTCTTCATAGTTTACAAGGCTGCATATGACACCTATCACTGGCCTAAGCGGAATTCGATATTCCAAGGTACCGAATAAGGTAAAAATGACACAAAATACAAAACAACTCACCAACGAAAACAGAACGAACTAAACCAAGAGATGCAACGAAATTCGTGCTTGTAACAGTCATCAGTAAACTGTTGTTGAGGCCAGCACTTAGTTTTATGAGCGCCCAACACCATCCTCGTATTCTGAAGCAGCTTGACACATAAAAAAAAACAAAAAACAAAAAAAAAAAAACAACAAAAAAAACAAAACCATCACGAAAACACGCCTATATAATTTTGACCCCCTTAAACCCCACTTTTATATAGTAAAACTGGGGTTTACAGGGGTATATATTATTTTTCATATTTCTGCTCAAATCATAGATTGTGGGTACTCGTTAGAACCGCCTCGCCGAGGCGGTTCTAACGAGTACCCACAATCTATGTTTTGAGCAGAAATATGAAAAATATTAGAATTTTTTATCTGAAAATTTGCCAGTTTTTGGCTGTAAAATTTTCAATATATTTGAATAGGCGTGTTTTCGTAATGCAAAACAGTGCAGACCGACGGAAAACCAGAACACAAGGTGGGAAGCTATTGAAGGTACGGTGACCGCAATGGTAACTTACGAGTATATACAAGAAAACTTTATTTAAGTAAACACCACAGTAAGCAAAGTGGGCAACTTGAACGCGATTGGCGACAATGCTACATAATTCTTACTCAATAGACGTACTCTTTTTAGCGATATTTAATTGGTCGACAGCAATCGGTGTTCGATTCGATGATGTTTTACTGTACGCAGTCTCAATACACATGTCGAATGTATAGCCTGTTCCATTTCAAGCATGCGTCGAGGTCTCGTGTCCCTTGTTCAGGCTTATTGAACGCTTATTATACTGGGTAAAATTTTCTAAAGACGACGTTTTGAAAAAAAAAAAAAAAAAAACAAAAAAAAACAAAACAAAAAAACAAAAAAACAAAAAAAAAAATTGTCTTATTTTAGCTCAGAATATATAAGATCAATTATTTCATAAATGGTCTTCTTTGGAAAATAATATTCACGAAATTTTAACCCTTTCACCTCCGAGATTATGAAATGGACGTTTCCAATATTGAATTCGGACATATCCATTACTGCAAATAGGGATGCCACTCAAAAACTAAAACAGAATGGCAAACAGTGCAGATACAGATGAGACAGCTCGTTACGAGCCGTCTCATCTCGATCTGCACTGTTTGCAAAGGTATCTGTATTGGTCTGTAGGAACGAAATGTTTTGATATCTTCTGCTAGGAAAACAAGACTAAATGTAGCCCTTCTTTGTCATCTGCTGAACTTGCAAAGAATGTGCTAAGGTTTAAAGAGTTTCTGTCACGCTCAGCCGATTTAAGAGAACTGGGTTCCCTTTATTATTAGAAGAGAGACAACTTTTGTGACTTCCTGTTTGCTTTCTTGCATATCAGAAAAGGGATCCACTCTGAAATGAAAGAAGGTTCTCCCTGGGGAAGAAAAGCATTCCTTTTAGTGTGACCCCCCTTTCAGAAGGCAGGTTGAACAGTTTGAACAAGCTTGTCTCCTTAAATTGTACCCCACCCCTTATATTGGGATTAATACTATTTACACAACAACAATGGGGTATAAAGTATACTGTAGAAAATATACAAAATATGTCCCCTAGATAGAAAACATTTAAATCTTAATGAATAAATAAAACAAAATTGACACGAATCGTTATAAAGTACAAACCAACGTTGACATGAATCGTTACAAAGTGCAAACCAACTTCAGTGTACTGTCACGTGCGTTTCTGCTTATAACTTCAGCTACAGTACTAAATTAAAAACTGGTCAAGACATGTGGGCCTTTCTTTTTTTCTTCTCCGAAAAACTTGATTGTAAAACTGTTAAAATTCAAAACAGTCCAAACAAGGAGAAGCGTTAACACTTTCACCCCTTAGTTTCTGAACTGGACTCTTCCATCTTTGAATTTACGACAAATCCATTTTTACAAATAGGGATTCGATCCAAAATTAAAAGCAGAATAGCTAACGGTGTAGATCATGATGTGACGGCTCGTTACAAGTCGTCTCATCTGGATCTACAATGTTTGCATAAATATCTTTTTGATCTACAGGGCTGAAAGGATTAACTAGTAAAAATAGTTTCTCGGCTTTAATCTAAGTTTTTTTTTTAAATTATATAACCTCTTTTCTGAAATGTGATACATGCAAAAAAGCAAAATCATAAAATTAATTCCAGCATACTGATACATCAAAGTACTAATACCGGCATCGAAATGCTGATGTCAACACCGCTTCATTGATACCATTAAGAAATATTGATTCCAATACCGTATTACTGATATCTGCACCGAAGCACTTTCAAGTATTAAAGTACAAAAATCAGCACCGAAGTACTGATACCAGCTCTGATATATTTATAGCAATATCGAAGTACTGACAAGTGCATAAAAAGTAATACAAGAACAAATAAACTAAGGTACTCAAACGATACAGAATTTTGTTACGATCACAGAAGTACTGATACAAGTATCGAAGTACTGATACCAGTACTAAAGTATTGATACCAGCATCGAAGCGCTGATACGAGCATTGAAGTACTGATACTAGCATAGAACTACTGGTATTAACGTTGAAGGACAGTTATTAGCATTGAAGGACTGATACTAGCATTGGAGTACTGATACATGCGTTAAAGCATTGCTACTAGGATCGAATTACTGATACTAGCATTGAAGTACTTATACTAGCATCGATGTGCCGATACCAACATTGAAGTACTGATACTAGCATTAAAGTACAGGTATTAGCATCAAAATACTGATACTTACATCAAAGTACAAATAATAGCATCGAAGTACTGATGCTAGCATCAAGGTACTGACTAGCATCAAAGTAATGATAATAGCATAGAAGTACCGATACTAGCATCGAAGTACCGATACAAGCATTGAAGTTCGATGTACCGATAGAAGCATTGAAGTTCTTATACTAGTGTTGAAGGACTGATAGTAGCATAGAAATACCGATACAAACATTGAAATACCGATACTAGGAGTGATTTCATAATCCGAACATCGAAGTACTGATACTAGCACTGAAGTTCCGCAACTATCATTGAAGTACCGATACAAGATTTGAAGTACTGATACTAGCATCAAAATACTGATTCAAGAATCGAAGTACTGATACTAGCATTGAAGTACTGATGCTAGCATCGAATTACTGGTGCTAGAATTAAAGTTCTGATACTCGCATCGAAGTACCGATACAATCATTGAAGTACTGATACTAGCACTAAAGTACTGATACAATCATCGAAGTACTGATACTAGCACAGAAGTACTGATATTAGCATGGAAGTTCTGACACTAGCATTGAAGTACCGATACAAGCATTTAAGTTCTGATACTAGCGTTGAAGAACTGAAACTAGCATAGAAATACCGATACAAACATTGAATTAATGATACTAGTAGTGAAGTTCTAATCCTAATATCGAAGTACTGATATCAGCATTGAAGTTCCGAAACTTCCATTTAAGTACCGATACAAGCTTTGAAATATTGATATTAGCATCGAAATGCTGATACAAGCATCGAAATACTGATACTAGCATTGAAGTACTGACACTAGTATCGAATTACTGATGTTAGAATTAAAGTTCTGATACTCGCATCGAAGTACCGATACAAGCATCGAAATACTGATGCTAGCATCGAAATACTGATAGTAGCATCGAAGTACTGATACTAGCATCGAAGTACTGGTACAAGCATTGGAGTACCGATAATAGTACTTAAGTACTAATACTAGCATCGCTGTACTAATTTAAGCATTGAAGGACTGATACCAGCACGAAGTATTGATACCAACACCAAAGTATTGCAACACTGCAGTAGTAGATTAAGAATTATAATGTGGTTATGGAAGATATTGTAGCATATATGTATATTTTAAAAATGCCATACCGGAAACTTCGCACCAGTATCGAAGTACTTAGAATAAATAAATGGTCCTCGTAATAATGACGAAAAGCTCGATGGTACCCGGAGGTGCTATTTTATTTGTTCAGTATATTGGCAAAATTGGCAAATGAATTCTATTAATCTTAACTGTTCAATTAACAAAATATCAGTAAATAGCGAATTGAGCACGCACGAAAAAAAAAAAAAAAAAAAAAAAGGTACGAATTTAGCTGGGACCTAATAGTAGAATGTTGTGGTTTTATATACGATATTTGTGCACTGTAAGCCTAATACAAGTTGTGCTACCAGGTAAGTAATTCCGTTCTGTAAACTGCTTTCTTAATTGTTTCTGACTGAACAATAATTCGTATACCGCAACCCATCTTCCAGCAGAAAAAAAGTAGTTCTTTAATGCTATGACAATATGTCCGTATTGTTCATAACTTTACTTAATCCCGTTTGTGAAAAAATGTCTTTTTCGAAACACATAATAATAATTATAATTTGTTTGTGTTGAGGTTTTACGGTCCAGTCAACCCAGTGGGGTTATGTCGAGCGCAGTCAGTTTACCACGTTTACTGGGCAGGCTTAGTCTAAGCGGTTAACCAGTATTGTGCAGATTCTTTCGTCAGAAACTGACAAGTGCCCTTCTTCAATCAGCGGAAGGGAGAGAATGACCGTAGATAATATTTCATGATCAATCTCCACGAAAGAATGTTGCCGACCTCGGCAGGGGTTGAACCCGCGACCTCCTGGTCTCCAGTCGGACGGCGCATCCAACTAAGCCACCGAGGCCGGTCTATAATTATAATTATATTTAATAATATAGATAATAATGATAATAATAGCAAAATAGCAAGAAATTAATAATAATTATAATAATAATAATAATAATAATAATAATAATATTATTATTATTATTATTATTAAGAATAATAATAGTAATACTAGTAATTCAATTCCATTCAATTCAATTCAGTTTTTTATTTCCCCCAAATACGGAGATTTGACTAATATTGATACATAGTGCAAAAACGCAAAATACAGTATTTTAAGCAATACATATACATAAACTGATATGTTAGGTCGAGTCAAACATTATGGATTCGTACTTGTTACAATAATATAGTTACGTTACATTCAAGCATTTTGCTTGGTATTTAACAGCTGTAACAAGTGATAGATGCATTTCCAATCCTCAAAAAAGAAACAGTTGTTGTTTTTTGTTGTTTTGTTCATTTTTGGTCATAGGGTAAAGATAAAACCTTTCTTCTAGGGCGATGTACTGCATCTACCCTAAGAACTCTCCAATAAGCAAACATCAGCAAATTTGTGCAACCCCAAATTAAGCTGCTCGTTCATAGCTACAGATAAGAGGAGGAAACGGATATATGTTTTCTTATTTTTCGGCAAAAATGTATGTAGTAGGTATTTATTAGAAGCGCCCCGGTGAGGCGCTTATAGTGGGTACGCAAATCATATGTTTTCATGGTTAAGTAAGAAAAATAAAACATATCAATACTTTATAGTTGCAAAAAGTGCCTTATCTGGAGTTATGGCTCATTTCTTGACCAGGATCAGTGAGTGCTACAGTGCTATAGCCACATCATCCGGCAATCAAATAGTCTTATCTAAGGGGACTGTATCTGTATTCACTTACTAGATTTTCCACCATATTTACAAGAGAGATTACTTTGTGACTTCCTGTTCGCTTTCCTGCAACTGAACACTTATGGAAAAGAATCTACTCTAAAAGGGAAGAACTTGCTCCATTTGTTTTCCTTTTAGACCCCCTTTCAGAAGAGAGCAAAACGATTTTGACAGAGTTGTCTGCCTTGAAAGTACACCAACTCCCTTTAAGCATCATCAAAGTTAACCCTTGTCCTGCTGAACCCGGATATACCCTGTTTTGCAAACAGTGTATATCCAGATCAGTTGGCTTAAAAGCCAACTGATCTGGATCTGTACTGTTTGCCATCAAGTATGCAAATTTTTAGCAACAATCTGGATCAAGTAACCTGATTGGCTGAAAATTAGAAGTGGGCGTGGCATCTTAATTTATTCAGCAGGACAAGGGTTAATGATACATTTTCAGAAGAAGGGCGGCAAACATTTTTAATAGAGTCCCATGATCTGAGCTAATTCAGCAGACGGCACACTGATGATAGTTTTCCTTATTTTTTCCCAGAAAACAGGATTTGACATTTCAAACTGAGATAATTTGCATTAAATGGCGGCGGGGTCTAGCCAAAGAAGGAAAAATGTGTCTTTAAGCCACAACACTCGACATCTGATCAGGGCCTACACTGTTTGCATTAAGTTAAGATATTTCTGCCACACATGATAATAATAATAATATAAACTAACCAAACACCCTTAACATAGGAAATGAACCTGTCCAAAGAGTTATGGTAAAAGAGTCCATTCGGCATAAATAGGGTAAAAGAGACTGGATAACCTTGTAGATTATCCGCCATTTTCACAAGGGTGATAACTTCTGACTTTTTGTTTGCTTTCCTGACCACTTCTGAAAAGAGATCTTCTCTAAAAGGAAAGCATTTGTCCCCACTGTCTTTAGAGCCGGCCTCGGTGGCTCAGTTGGATACGCCGTCCGACTGGAGACCAGGAGGTCGCGGGTTCAACCCCCGCCGAGGTCGGCAACATTCTTTCGTGGAGATTGATCATGAAATATTTTCTACGGTCATTCTCTCCCTTCCGCTGATTCAAGAAGGACAGTTGTCAGTTTCTGGCGAAAGAATGTGCACAATACCGGTTAACCGCTTAGAGGACTAAGCCTGCCCAGTAAACGTGTGGTTAGGTAAACTGACCGCGCTCGACATGACCCCATTGGGTTGACTGGGCCGTAAAACCTCAACACAAACAAAACTGTCTTTAGAGCAGAACCCTGACCAGAAAGGGACAACACAAAGTTGACATTTACACCCCCACCCCAGAAAATGCACAGTGCCTCTTAATTTGTAAATATAATATTAGCTTAATTGTTAAAAGAATCGAAACCCGAGTTTTGTCATGATTTAGTTTATAAATTGAAGAAAATTATTGGTAATCCTCATACTTCTGAACAATTCAAATACATGTAGATTGTTCATCGTCTATGCCCATAGGCATAGACAATCTTAACGTTTGCCTTGTTCCGGAAGCACTTTATGTAAGGTCATGGACTAGTCCAAATCCATTTTCCATACACTTTTTACGTTACAACCACGTATTAGCTTTCACAAAAACTTGGTCTACGCTTATCACACGATGTGAAAGCTAATACTTGACAAGGTATATTGTCTGTTTCAGGTTGGTGGGGAAGACGAAATTCAGGGACGACTCAAAGGCCTACGGGTGGAACGGCGTGTACTGGCGTGACGGATATATTGTTGTGTGAAAGTGATAATTATGCGTTAATCGAATGTGCTGTGGGTGGAGGTAAAACAATCTTCAGTGTACAACTGACTGTAAAACACAGCAGTGCTTCCTGCAACTACCACAGTGGCTCGGGAGACGACTATTCCGGAAGTAGTGGTGCTTATGGATATACCAGTGAGGCAGTCTGGGTAGTGGAAGGATGCAGGGCGACGTTTGAAATTTGTTCAGGTATACAGTTTAGCCATTTAAGCACCAATCACAAATGCAGCAGACGACATTTTCAAATACTTTTTGTTTCTATTTTTCAAAGAAAATAAGTCTTGACATTTCGAAATGCCGAGACATTCTCTAAATGTGCAGGTTGATCTGAATCTTTCCTGGGCGCACATATACTAAGGTACGTTTTCTGACGTTGCAGCTCAAGCAATGATTGATTAGGTGATGGTAACGTAATGTACATAACTACAGATCATTGTGTTTTAGGTTATCTGAATCTCTTCTGTCCTGGAAGGAAGCAGTTGGGGTAAAGATTAAAATTTAAAGTCAACGCTTAAATAGGAAAACAATGCGTTACTTATTTCAGGTAAAATGTTGTCATTCTCTCCTGGAAATGTTTACCGAGAATAAAACTTAAACCAAATTATCAAATCATGTCTAACCAAGGACAAAAGGGCGAAAGGACAAAGTACCTTGTTGACCTTTGAGAGAAATGCAACGTTGGTAAAGAATGCATATTAAACGAATGACCTTGACAAACCATGTATTGATGCAAATTTGATCAAAATTGGATACAAAGTAAGGCAATTACTGATGATTAAAGGTAAAATCATTTGTCAAGTGCGCTGTCGTTTTAAATATTTAATAAGGTTCTAATAAAATCATTCTTACAGCAAACAATACGATTTTCAAACATGATTATGTCTAGAGATCAAACTTTATACACAAATATTTACTGCCGCAAATATTATTTATTGAGATTTTGCATATTTGATTAAGGTTTTTGTGATGTCATAAATTCTCATCAATTCTTCAAAATGGCAGGGCGGCGCACATAAAAGCAAGTTTAGAAAATTCAAACCTTAATAAGAGCGTCTAACGGGAAATGCGAATCAGTTCCCCGAACCCCGGAGCGGTTCGGCGCGCAGACACACTACTTTAGACTCATCGTGTGACCAGTGATGTGTGTGACCAAAAATGCGATGGTCCAACAAATGCTTGGGTGTTTCGGTGCTTATCCTGAAAACAGTAAGCGTTCCATGAGTTGGCAGAGGCTATTGACACGGCGGCCGTACCGATAATAACAACAAAACAGCAAAATACGTCAAGTATTCCAGTTGCAAGGCGGTGAATCACGAGACTTATGACGTCAGCCTACAAAATTGGCGATTTTGAATTTTGTCTCCATTTTGAATTTTGTTTCTAGCCATTCTCCTTCTATTTACTTTTTTTTTTTTTTTTTTTTTTTTTTTTGCTTTTTATAATGCGTAGACTCGCAAAAAAGAAACAAAGACAAACAAAGGCACAAAAATGGTCAATTTTTTTAGGAAAATTCCTAAAGCAGTAAAATGTACTTTAAGTAAACAAATGATAGTGTATTGTCGTTGTACCCGTCACTGCATACACTAATTCTCGGTGTTCGGAAAACACGGCCCCCACCCGTCGGGACCCGCGAAATAGATGAGCTGCCTGAAGTTTCCATGGCAGAGCTGCTAGCAACTAAGCAGGGCCTGAATTAATGTGATCGGGTCAGGTAAAAGTCACACAAACTTGGTGGCAATATCTCTAAAGGACTGAAATATTGTTGATTTGGACGTTATATCACAATTCAAGCAGTGACCGTTCTAAGGCTGTGTTCCCGGTGTTAATCTTACTCTTTGTTGCTTTGTTGGTTATTCTACGAGGCGATTTATTTTATGTCTTACCTTGTGTTACTTTGTTCTTGTGTTTTTCAGTCCTTTTAGCATTGTGATTACCTAGCATAGGGAAGAGAGAGCTAATCTTGCTGCTTTTCGTACGTTTTGTTTCGATTTGTGCTTGTTTGGTCTCGTCGGTTTCCTTTTCCTCTTGGTGTCTGGCAAGGGCTGCGGTTTCTGATTGTGTCACTCCCTGGACTTTTCTCTTACCTTTTTCTTTTTCAGAAGTCAAGCGTAGTCTGAAATCGAATTCAGTTAGATCTGACTGCATTATTATAAATCTGAACTGACATCACTGAGTTGGTGGGTGATAAGGCCAAGTAATAAAATACAGTTGACTCTCGCTATCTCGAACACGCTTATCTCGAATAACCGCTTATCTCGAAGTGAAAAACTTGTCCCTGCTAAAACATGAAAATCTAACAACAGGTAAAAAATATTGTGGAAAAGAGGAGTATTTGCTCCTAAGGAGCAAATTCTCCTCTTTTCCACAATATTTTCAATAAAACTCTAACTTTAGAGTCAAATTACACATATATTTGTTAAATGTGGTTAATCGAATTAGTTTTCCCCCAATTCTGCAAATCTGACATGTCGAAGTACGGATATCTCGAAGTATTTCAGAGAGTCCCTTGGAGTTCGAGATAACGAGAGTCGACTGTATGTGTGTTTAGGGTAAATCCCTTGACCAAATCGCCATTTCTAAATTTAGTGTATTTCAATTGATATCATGGAAATATTGAAATAGGTGCAATGATAGTATAAAATGCGACCAAATTAATAAGTGAAAGCAATACTAGGTGTACTGTTAATGATTTTATTTTTGCGTGTTCTTTTATTTTTATTTTTATGATACACAATATTTGCAAATAGTTTGAATTTGTGAGTGTACATATTCAGAAATAGTAGCAAAAATAAATGCTTTGTAAAGGTAAGGGAACTTGCTGTATGTTTACTGGGGTAAAAATCAACAGAGTAAATGTTGTCCTTCTTGCATGCTACGTACCATCTTCACCTGATATATGTCCTTACCAAATATTATCAAGTTATCTCAAACAGTTATGGCCTGCACAAGATTTCGGAATCAGGGGAGATAAGTACATAATGGAGAAAGTGAGAGTACTCTTGGACACGAGATGCCTATTGGTCTTTATCTATGCCTCTATCAAATATTAACATAATATTTCAAACCACATACTCAAGATTTGGCTTAGAAATTCATTCAGGGGAGGTAACTGAAAAAAAAACAGCAGAGGTTGTCTCTCTTGCTTGTGACACACCTACTGGTTGTTACCAATGCCTCTACCAAATATTATCAAAATATGTCTAAGGGTATCAAAGTTATGGAGCGCACAAGATTTCGGCTTCAGGTGAGATAACTACATAACGAAGAAGAAAGTGAGTTGTCTCTCTTGCACGTGACACGCCTACTGGTCCTCGTCTTCATTTCTGCCAAATATTATCATATTATCTCAAACAGTATGGGAGTTATGGCCTGCACAAGATTTTGGCTTCAGGGGAGATAACTACATAACGAAGAAAGTGAGAGTTGTCTCTCTTGCACTCAACACGCCAACTGGTCTCCTCTTCATCCCTACCATAAATTGTCTCAAACAGTATGGGAGATATGGCCTGCACAAGATTTCGGTTTCAGGGAAGTTAATTTCATAACAAAGACAGTGAGAGTCGTCCCTCTTGCACGCGACACGCCTACTGGTCCTCTTCTATATTCCTACGAAGTATTATCGAAATATGTCTAAGAGTATCAAAGTTATGGAGCGCACAAGGATGCGTCTACGGACGGCAGGACGGACGGAAGGACGGACGGACGGACGAACAAACGCTATGAACGCCATGCTGATCGCTATATCCCCCAGACCGACCATAATTACTAAATATATTTGGACTTTGCACAGGCCCTACAGGCCCTACTTTTCTCTACTTCTTTGCCCCTACTTTTCCTTTTTTTTTCTTTCTAAAACTGCTCTATTATCCCTACTTTTTAGCCCAAAAATATTCGAAGCGACCAAAAATTGTATTTTTTTTTCTTCGCTTGCTCGGAATTTGTAAAAGTCAGATCAGCTTAATCTGATCAGCCGCGATGCAAAAGGTTATAAAATATTTTTACTTCAGTTAAAAAACTCCTTTTTTAGAACATATATTTTGGCATTTCTTTTCCATGGTAATGCAGTGTTATTGTTCAGAGAAAACACGTTTGCCTATAATATCTTTTTCTAAGTCTGAAAACACTCAGAACTTCCCTACTATCCCTACTTTTCATGATTGAAATTCTTCTTTTGCCCTACTTTCTTCAAAATTTTGAGCCCTATATAGTTACTTTTTTTTACTGAACTTAAGCCTGTTTGCACATAAAATTTTACCAAATCTGTTTGACTATCCTTAGATGTGTCTAAAAATAATGACAGAATGTAAACAGTGTAGACCCTGATCAAATTGCTCTTATTTGAGCAGTTTATCTGTGTCTACATTGTTTGCTCAGACTTCCTTGTCAGAATATTTAGAGTAAATATTTTGTCCCAGTACCACCCACATTTTTGAGAATACATGAAAAGTTGATAGGTTTCACCTGGAAAATTAGGTAGGGTAGGGTTATTCTAAACACACTTATTCTTTTATTTGGCCTAATGTAGTAGTGACAAGTATATGCCAAAATTATACTGCCGTACGAGCCAACTCTTTTACTGTCCTTTTGACATCTCTTGGAAAGACGCTTTTTGCTTGGCGTTTTATTTTAAATGAAAATATTTTGTTCTGGTTGACCATATCTTGTCAGAAGCCATTTGTCTTTTATGTTTCTGTGTTTTATTCTCAAATATTTACACAAAAATTAAAGTTACGACCAAAAGTTGGTCTGATCTATGCTATTTCTATAGTAAAGTGATTTTTTGGAATTTTTGTCTAAAAAAATATTTTTTACTTTTCTTTGCTGAATTTGAATTATTGACATTTTACAACAATATTGTGAAAATTTCAGAAAAATTGAACAAGTGGAACTTGTTGAAAATTTGGCTCCAAGTTACCTACCCTACAGATTTTTGCATGATATGGCTTCATTTTTACTATGGGAAAAAGTGAAAATATTTGATTTTTTAAAAACCAATAACTAGAATAAAACTTTTTGTACATAGTTAGTTACGACAAATGGTTTTGCATTAAATCATGACAAAAATTTGCAAATTTACTTCTTCTGTGTAAAGCGTCAAGCAAAAATCGACTTTCTGAAAGATGTCGAAAGCACAGTAGATGTCGAACTGTTGGGCAGCTGAGTGGTTGGCTCACAAGGTCCTGGTTTTAAATCCGGAATTCAGCTCTTGACTATACTGCGCTTCATTGCACATGGCTTTTCATTGTCATACTTTCAGTGTCTCGATATGATTTAAATAATGTTGAAAGGGTTTAAAACACCAAACCGTTAGCATGATAGTGACGTGGTAGAATGTTGGCATTTCATACAGTTTGCCTGTGTTTGATCTCCAGCAGCAGCAGTGATGATTAGAGTTGTTTCTCCTGTAACAATGACAGAATAGCATTCATTTTCTATAAGAGTATTTAATAAGTAGAATACAGTCGAACCTCGATAGCTCGAACACCGATGGCTCGTTTACCATGGCTAATTCGAACTCGTTTTTGAGTCCCTACGAAGTTCTTCCGATAGCTCAAGAAAAGAGATATTTAGGGAAATTTTCTTATTTTATCGTGAAATTGTATGTTGAATGTACTCATTAGAATCGCCTCATCGAGGCGATTCTAATGAGTACACTCAACATACAGTTGTTGTATAGAAAATCGAAAAAGAAAATCTCTCAATTATCGTCATTTGCTTCCTGACTTGGCACCATAATTAACCCTCAGTGGCTCGAACCACCCATGTCTCGAACAATTTTCTATGGTCCCAATGATGTTCGAGCCATCGAAGTTCGACTGCAGTTGGTTGGTTGTGTCTAAGCCCAAATTAGTATTTTCTCTGTAGTAGTTCTCGCAGGTATTCTTCTTGCAATATTAACACACTTGTAATGTATTTTGTGATTTGGGTGGTGCTCTTAGATTTTTGGAGGAACATCAAAGAGGCCCTCCCACGGGTTTTGGGGAACAGTGGAACAAGGCCATTTAATTCATAAAAACAAGGGTTAAAAGTCTAAAAATGAAGGGAACATGGAAATATTTAGGCAATTTAGGAAACAGAAAACATTGAAAATCAAGATTTTGATTTTGGGGAACAAGGGAAAATGCTCATTTTTTTCCAAGGGAACAGGTACCCCACCTGGGAGGGTCTTATAACCTATATTCTGTGAGTGGGATCCACACATGAATGCAGCCGGTAGCATGTCGTACTAGAGATACGTGGGAAGATTTATCGTGAAAGCACTTTTCCCTCCGTGTCTGTCTGCCCGTCCTCCAGTCCATCAGTGCTCATTTCCGTTCTCTAACTTGATTAGATTTTTGTGAATTAATTTATTTTATTCAAAGTTTACATAATTTATGTATTGGTTGAGTGATTTGGGATTGTTAATGGACAAAATCCATTAACTTTTGACTAGGACTGGGACGGATAGAAATTTCGTACCCGAGTCCTAATTATTCGCGGGTAACTGAGTACCCGTAGCCACAAATCTTAGAATGTCCGCGATTAGAAAACATACATTCGAACAGCAAAAAAAAAAAAAAAAAAAAAAAAAAAAAATGATACATAGTGTCAGAATGTCTGTCTGTCATTAGCACATGTATGCATGTGAAGGTAAGAAAATGCAGAGAAATCTTCCTGTTATAGTGTGTTTGGAAAAACATGGTGGCAATTTCTACAAGAAATTTCCTTGGATTTTTTTTTTTTCATACTTACAGGTTCTATAACGTTCTGGCATTCAGTTAATGGGTAGTTACTTTATACCCGGGTAACTGGTCTAACCAACCCGAAACATCCTCTCTACTTTTGACAGAGTTCTGCCCTCGCTTGGAGACAAGGTTTTCTCTTATCTTTTTGAGAAGGAATTGATGAATTTGGATGAAATTTCATATAGGAAACAATATTGACAATATCTAGCTTGGGTATTGCTACATGGCATAATTTTATGAATTTTCAAGAGTTACTGCCCATGCTTATCCATGTTCATCAGTCCGTGATAAGTTTGTGAAAATGGCTTTAAGTTTTAAACAGCTTGGATTATTTTGATAACTTTTGGCATATTGACAAGATCTATAAAAAAAAAAAAAAAAAAAAAAAAAAAAAAAGAATGAAGTTGTCAAATGGCAGGTATCTGTATAAATAGCCCTGCGTCTGGTGTGGTCGTCTGTCCATAATCTGATTGGGATAAGGGCTATAACTTTTAAACTTCTAGGAATATGTTCATAATTTATTACATGCAGATACATATTGACAATCCCTAACCAACGATATTGTCAAATACAACCTGGTATTCTTAATTTTAACTGCATAATACATTAACCTATAGATAATGTGCTATGCTATTCTTTATTTAAACCTTCCACAGAAAAAAACGGCAAGTCTTAATCCAGAAGGTCCCTAAGCATTTACCTGTGTGACGTCACTCTTCCCGCTATTTTGATCACGTGTCAGTTTCTTTTCTGCGGAACAAAGAAAATGAACAGGAATTTTTACCGGGTGAAAAAAATCTAATTTATCTTTCTTTTCTTCGGAATACTTTTAATTTCCTGGTATTCTTGTGTTTCTTTATCATTCCTTTTCTAACATCGATTTTAGATTTCTTGTTATTATTGATCGTCGATCCATGTCATACAATTTCGCGACTTTTGATGACGACTGTTCGAGGCGTATCAAAGCGTCGTAGGATATTCATTCTAACTGTTTGTCTTGTTCTTCTTGTTCCAGGTTATCAACGTGTTCGGTCTGACAGCTGACATATGGGATCTTGCAGACAGACGCAGATTATATATACTCAAAGGCAATAAAAAATATACAGTTCTGAGGTTTGAGTACCGGTTCGTCTTGTACTTTTTTCGTTAAAATGTTTTCATGGTCATTTTTGTCAAACTTTTTTTTTTTTTTTTTTTTCAAAATTGCAAAGGTAATTCTTTCGCAGTCATAAATTATGGAGTTATGAGCCCTTAATTAACACAGCATTTCCAGTCATAAGTCGCTTTGTATAAAACAAATTCCATTTCACTTTTCATAAATGTCTTGCACAAATGTCTGTGTGTAAAACCACAATGTTATTTAATTTGAAGTTCCCCTCAAATGACGTCAAGCTGAATTTGAATTTCTTCCCGTCTCAAATTATCTCCCTTTGAATGAAAAATATAGGGAATTTAAAGAGTCTATATCTGAAGTGCAGTTTGTCGTTTTCACTTGAATTTTTCGAAAAAGTGTTGCTTGGCTTAGCCTCCTTGTACCACATACAGATGAAATCTCCTAAAACCGTTTATTTAACAGAACAATGTCAATTAATTTCCCATAGAAATTCAGTGTATTCCTTCAGAAGAGAAAAATATCAAAAACGTCATGTTCTTGGTATAGGAATTTGACAGTGTACTCTGTTATGCATTTGAAGTTGAAACATGTCTTTATAGCATTTTTATCCTTCTATTGACTGAATACAAATGCGTAAATGTAAGTTTTTTTTTTGTCCAAAATGCACTTTTAAAGGGAAGCTACTCACACGCAAATAGTAATTTATACCCTTTATTCATTTCCGTAAATGTCATTTCCTTGCTCTTTAATACAATTTCCTGAAAATTGTTGCAAATTATGCGTAAATGATTGTTCTTAACTATGATATCAACGATTGATGTACATATGTAAAACTCCGGTGATAAATAAAAAATAGTTACCTGTATACTTGTTTTAGCTCTCATTATAGTTCAAGAAGATCTGTCATGACAAGGAAAAGACTGGTTAAGAAGAAGAAAGTTGTGCAGTCGGACTTGTCCGACGACAACTCTTCTAGAGATGGGATCACCATCCAGCATGGCAGTACTGCCGCGGGTAGACCCAATCTTGTTTGCATCTTCACGGATGTGAGAAGCATCTATAGTCTAAAGTCCACCAGTCACGGGCACCAGGCACCAGTCATCTTCACCAGGCACCGCTCAACCAGTCACTGAGCACCAGTCACAAGTCATCCAGGCACCGGTCAGTAAGTTGTGAACACCAGGCACCAGTCACCGGGCAGTGGGCAATGAGTGTCCAGTATGTGGTACTGGGCACCGGTCAACCAGTCACCAGTCACCGGTCACCAGTTACCAGGCACCAGTCACCGGTCACCAGTCACCGGGCACCAGTCACCAGTTACCAGGCACCGGTCATCAGGCAGCAAACGTTGGGATCTGAACACCGGGTGGCCAGTTATAGACAACATTTGAGTTCGGAGAAATCAGTGACGAATGAGCCTGCAAACTCAAGAAATTAACAAAGAGTACTTATACCACTAGAACCAGATTTTAATACCATGTCAGATCCCAGTATTGTGATCAACCCGCCAACAAATACTTGGGAATCTAAAAGGCATATATCTCTAAACAGACCGAGTAGAAGAGATTAGCCCAAATAAGGTATAAGATTCAGAAAAGAAGAAGATACAGTTCATCTTCTTCTGCTTCAACATCATCCTCTTTGTCTACTCATAGGAAAAGTGAGAAGTCAAAGAGGTCTAGACATTCACTTAAGAAAATAAGACGACGTTCTTCTCCATCTTTTTCTTCTCAATCTATGAAATACTATAATGGTAGATACCAAAGACAAAGACCTCCCTCTCCACAGGTTGTCAACGTTAAGACAACAGAACAACCTGCTTGGATTATAGAGGAAACACCAAATATACATTCTGATAATTTGGTGCAACAATTATCAACTATCAAGTACATCAAGGACAAGTTAAACACAGAAAAAACTTGGTCAAGATTGGTCATGTCCCAACAATTAGTTAAGTTGTTGGCTCCTTTGAGATATTATAAAAGCAAGTCTCAATATTATCCTACTGAGAATATGCCCCATCTAGATGTAGACGATTTGTCTAATGTGGAGGAGTGGGGGTGCAAATATTCTGTATTGGAAATATGGGAAAAAGAGTCCGCAACTGAGTGGCTATTAATTCCCATGCTGACCTATTTTCGTTGGCAGCTTATCTTTGCCTGCAACAAGAGTCTATGTCAATCAATGCCTTGTCCAGATTCTTGGAAGCAGTGGCCAAATCAGTTAAGCATGCTATAGCCATGTCGACTATATTGGCCATAGAATTGTTTCAGGCTAGACGTGACGCAGCTATAGCCTCATCTAAACTACTATTGGACCATTCTTGTCATACACTGAGAAATGCTTCAATTAATTCCCAACAATTATTTGACAATAAAGTCAAGGAAGTTTCAAAATCTAATTACGAAGCGCAAGAACATAGATTTTTGGCTTCTTCTGCTAGTAGTACAAATATACAACAACAGCAAACATCATCATACTCGGCTACAGGTCCGTTCAGAAAGCCTAGACAGCCGACAAAATCTTTTAATAGAACCAACCGTACAGGCCTACGAATCAGTCACGTCGAATACAAAAAGGGACTTTTCTGATAGGAGTAGCAACACAAAGCAGCTCCCCTCCTCTAAACCTGCATCGTCTTCCACAAAGTTTCTGAAAGCTAACCCTTTCCACTGCCACACCCACATATTCCAGTGGAAGGAAGATGGGCTTACTTTGTGGAATAGTGGGGAGAATTAACTCAAAACAAATGGGTCCTCTCTGTCGTACGAAAAGGTTTCAGAATACTATTCAATTCGCCTCCCCCTCTTTCTATAGTTCCGTTAAGTCTGAGTCAATCTTCCGCCCCATTATTACGGGAAGAAATAACGGAACTTCTCCAGAAGTGAGAAGGGTACAAGATCCGAGAACTTCCGGTTTTTATTCCCGGCTTTTTCTTGTCCCGAAAAAGAACGGAAAGTTACGTCCTGTAATAGATCTTTTCTTTGTTGAATCAACACATAAAGAAACAACCATTCAAAATGAAGACATGATGATGGCTATTAATTCCCATGCTGACCTATTTTCGTTGGCAGCTTATCTTTGTCTTCAACAAGTGTCTATGTCAATCAATGCCTTGTCCGGACTCTTGGAAGCAGTGGCTAAATCAGTTAAGCATGCTATAGCCATGTCGACTATATTGGCCATAGAATTGTTTCAGGCTAGACGTGACGCAGCTATAGCCTCATCTAAACTACTATTGGACCATTCTTGTCATACATTGAGAAATGCTTCAATTAATTCCCAACAATTATTTGACAATAAAGTCAAGGAAGTTTCAAAATCTAATTACGAAGCGCAAGAACATAGATTTTTGGCTTCTTCTGCTAGTAATACAAATATACAACAACAGCAAACATCATCATACTCGGCTACAGGTCCGTTCAGAAAGCCTAGACAGCCGACAAAATCTTATAGACCTTAATAGAACCAACCGTACAGGCCTACGAATCAGTCACGTCGAATACAAAAAGGGACTTTTCTGATA
Organism: Anodontia alba; assembly: GCA_964016985.1. Taxonomy (NCBI): domain Eukaryota; kingdom Metazoa; phylum Mollusca; class Bivalvia; order Lucinida; family Lucinidae; genus Anodontia; species Anodontia alba. The sequence continues at coordinate 75,235,266 of OZ024832.1, forward strand.
GGAGTAGCAACACAAAGCAGCTCCCCTCCTCTAAACCTGCATCATCTTCCACAAAGTTTCTGAAAGCTAACCCTTTCCACTGTACACCCACATTTTCCAGTGGTAGGAAGATGGGCCTACTTTGTGGAATAGTGGGGAGAATTAACTCAAAACAAATGGGTCCTCTCTGTCGTACGAAAAGGTTTCAGGATACTACTCAATTCGCCTCCCCCTCTTTCTATAGTTCCGTTAAGTCTGAGTCAATCTCCCTCCCCATTATTACGGGAAGAAATAACGGAACTTCTCCAGAAACGGGCAGTGGAAAGGGTACAAGATCCGAGAACCCGGTTTTTATTCCCGGCTTTTTCTTGTCCCGAAAAAGAACGGAAAGTTACGTCCTGTAATAGATCTTTTCTTTGTTGAATCAATACATAAAGAAACAACCATTTAAAATGAAGACAGTCAATCAGTACGACAGTCGATACTAGACAACGACTGGGCTGTCTCTGTAGATCTGACAGATGCTTATCTACATTTTCCGATTCATCCTCACTCAAGGAAGTACCTTCATTTCGTTTTCGAAAATCTGGTCTTCCAATTCACGGCCCTACCTTTCGGAATAGATTAACACCAAAATGATGGACGTAATCGCGGCCCATTTTCGTCAACTTGCCATCTCACTTTTTTCATACCTAGACGATTGGCTCATAAGAAATCTAATACGCAACAGACTTATATCTCACACAATATATTGCCTACAAACAGTTCAAAAAAGGTAAAAGAAAAGTCTAGGAAGTGCCACAATCACAAACTGTAGCCTTTTCCAGACACCAAGAGGAAGAGGAAAGACAAAACCAAGCAAGCGTAAATCAAACAAACGTACGAAAAACAGTAAGATTAGCTCTCTCTTCCCCAGCCAGGTAATAGCAATGCTAAAAGGACTGAAAAACACAAGAACAAAATAACACAAGGTAAGACATAAAACAAATCACCTCGTAGAATAAACCACAAAGCAACAAAGAGTAAGACTAACACCGGGCCCACCGCCTTAGAACGGCCAGCAAAATAAACCACCGGGGGGTTTAAAGCACTTTTACAGCTAGTCAACTTCACCCTGGGTCCCGATGCTACTCTTAATACAGAAATACATAAAATTCGGTTCGCATAAAGGCTCCCAACTCAGTCAATGCATCAAAGCGAAAACATAAGAATCAAATTAATCACAATGATCAACAAAGACGAGTACTCATGGCTAATTCTACTCTATGCCAGTGTAAATGAAAACCAATAGTTGAACCACGGCGGGCAAAGCCAAAGACATATCGTCAAGACCCAACCCACTGATTAAAGATTTACGAAGAGGCCGTCATTGAGTCTGAGGCCCAAAGTATAGGATTCATTCCAAATCTAAAAAAAGTTAGATTTGAAACCAGCTCAGCAATTCACCTTCATAGGGATAGAATTTCTGACACAACAAATACATATACTCAGGGTACCACTAGATCGTATCGAATCCCTACCCCTGACTATCAAACAATTTCTAACTCAGACTCAAGTTTCAGCACGAACTTTCCTTTCTCTTTTGGGCAAACTAAGTGCAGCAGCAGACTTAGTTGCTCTAGGCAGACTTCATTTACGACCACTACGAATGTGTTTCTTATCTGCCTGGAGATCTCACTTCTACCACTGGATCATCAAGTTCCGATAAACAGTATTATCCGATTACATTTTAAATGGTGGATAGACACCAATCGTTTCGTTCAGGGAATGTTCATCTATCCTCCAGATACCAATGCATTCCATTTCACGGATGCTAACCATTATGGATGGGTAGCTCATCTCGAGCCGATGCGGCTGTCCTTTCATGGTCGCTGGACGGAAGACCAGTCCCAGCTTCATATCAACATTCTGGAAATAATGGCCATTCGTTTTGCACTGAAGAAAGCCATATAATGCATGCGCCACTCTTGTGTTATGATATCCACTGACAATACAACGTATATCAACAAACAAGGTGGAACACATTCCTCAACCTATGCGTAAAGGTATGGCCATTGGTGCCTAAAACACGATAGTGTACTCAGAATTCGTAATATCCCAGGCAAATTCACGATCCTAGCAGACCGTCTCTCAAGACTGGACAAACCTTTTAATACAGAATGGTCTTTGTATCAGTCGGTGGCGAATTACATCTTTCAAATGCTCAATTTTCCCAATGTGGATTTGTTTGCGACTCGATTCAGTCACAAACTCTCATAATGTATGTATCTCCAGTTCCGGATAATCAAGCCTTGGCTATAGATACATTATCAGTGAAATGGAACTATCTACATGCATATGCGTTTCTGATACCTTCTATTCTAACTATAATACGTCAATCTCGGTGCAGAATAGTTCTTATTCCTCCTCTTAGCCTCAACGTCCTTGGTTCTCAGAGATGTTACAACTACTAGTATCAGTTCCGATTCGACAAGCAAAATGAAAGTTCCAATATCAAAATCTCCCAATTCTGGCACTTCACGCTTAGGAGTTATCAAACAATCAATTAGAGATAAAACGTTTCCGCAAAACGTTGCAGATTTTGTCTATAAATCATGAAGAGCATCTACTCAGAAAGTATATGATGCAAAAGTGTCGTATACTCCAAATGGTGTCATAGGAAAAAGGTTAATCCGGTCTTGGCCCCTCTTAGGGTTATAACCGACTTCCCTATACACCTTTTTTCTGGAAAAAAGTCAAACAGGGCTATAAATCGGGCTATAAATTCATGATTTCAAATGCACTTAAATTTCAGACTGGTAATAGGATCGGGTCTAATCCAGTCTTCTCAGAATTAGATCTTTTGAATTGCAACGTCCAGTACAAAGATCTCTTACTCCAAAATTGGATTTATCTTGGGTCTTAGTTTGTCTACAAAAAGCCCCATATGAACCTCTACATAAGGCTTCTAAACTTCTCGTTACGATTAAAACAGCTTTTCTACTAGCTAAGAAATGCAGTGAAATTCATGCTTTGGCAATGGACACAAATCATGTAAGGTTCAGTCAATCAGATGATTCAATATCATTGATAGTATAAACTTGGTTTGTCCATTCCGTCCGTTTGCCCAGATCCAATAGTTATCCCTAAGCTCGAACATGTAAGAGGGAACATTTAGATAGATTTTTATGCCCTGTTAGAACATTCAAATTTTACTTTGATAGGACTAGTTCTTATCGTCAGAACAGAACTGGATTATTCTTACCAATTAAAGGCAATCATGACATCTCCAAGACTTCAGTCTCGAGATGGAAAGCTTATACGATTGAGCTTGCCTATAGGAAACTCACCCGAAAAGACATTTCTTTCCTAAAAATTAAGGCTCCCGAAGTTAGGGCGCTATGTTCTTCCTGGATATTCCTTGATAAGGTTCCGCTTAATGACATCCTCAAAGCAGCAGTCTGGAATCAATCTTCTGCTTTTGCAAAATTCTGCTTGAGAGATATGTCTCAGCAAGTTGCATACTTTTGGACCAATAGTTGTTGCCGAAAAAGTGGTGGGGGCCATATTTGATTATGGTAAGTAATATCATATATATATGTTATTTGGAATATAGATAATTTTCAAGATTATATATCATAAAATGTATCTGATTCCCATAAAAGTTTCCTGAGTCTTAATCCAGAAGTAAAGGGAATAATTATATTTAGGTGTTAGAATTAGGGGAGCTCTTACTTCTATTTGATAAATTCTAGCACATTATCTAGGGGTTAATGTATTATGCAGTTAAAATGATTTTTTTTATAGTAAAACATATATTTTAACCAGTAATACTTAACCTAGGGATAAAAGATTCTTTCTCCCTCCCGCTTTGCTCAAGTATATTGTTTTATTCTACAAAGAAACTGACACGTGATCAAAATAACGGGAAGAGTGACGTCACACAGATAAATGCCTAAAGGACCGTCTGGATTAAGACTTGCTTCTGTAGAAGATTTAAATACAGAATAGAATAGTACATTATTTATAGATTAAAGGGAAAGGCAATATAGAAAGAAAGTATGTCTATCAGGATAGAACTTTCCAAGCCAAAAAGTTTGATACAAGTTTGACCAAAATCGACCAGCAAATAAGAAAGTTATTGGAGAAAATATCTAAAAACCAACTGACATGGAGGCCACCATTTTTAGACTTAGGGACGTCACACAGCCCTAATTAAATATGCATAATTAAAATAAACAGCATGTAGTTGGATATTTTTTCTTTATGTTTTCAACATGTTTTTCTAAAGTGGTAAGCAACTTATTTTCTAAAAACAAATGCTCTGGTTATAAAAATAGTGCACATTTTTAAATTTTTAAAAATTCTTGAAATCTCATTAAATATTCAAAATGGCGGCGCCAATGTTGGCTATTGGAAATCCTTCAAACAATGATAACTCTGCTATTTCTTGACAGATTTTGATCAAACTTGTATCAATTTTTACGATTTGTTAAGCTCTTTGTTGTGAAGTATAGTATATATTAAGGTTGCGTTCCCATTTAAGTATAACTTGTTAAAATATGTTTTGCTATAAAAACTTCACGTTTACTCCCCAATAAACAATAGAGACTTTAGGGTTTCCAGATAAAAGCATTAAAAACTCTAATGGTTTTTTAGAATATTCTGATATTTTTTAGCATGCAGATACATATTGATCAAATCTAAACAATAAATTGTCATATGCCAGACCTTGAGCACTTCGTGCTCAGGCGAGTTAATAAAAAGGGTAAGAGAGACGTCCAGGGAATGCCACAATCACAAACCGCAGCCCTTCCCGGACACCAAGAGGAAGAGGGAACAGACAAAACCAAACAAGCGCAAATCGAAAAAAAAAAACAAAAAAAAAAAAAAAAACGTACGAAAAGCACCAAGACTAGCTCTCTCTTCCCCAAGCGGGGTAATTGCAATGCTAAAAGGACTGAAAAACACGAGAAAAAAATAAAACAAGGCAAGACAAAACAAATCGCCTCGTAGATTAAACCACAAAGCAACAAAAAGTAAGACCAACATCGGGACCACCGCCTTAGAACGATCAGCAGAATAAACCACGGGGGCTCTTTTGAATAAAAGCAGTTTTACGGCCAGCCAACTTGACCCTAGGTTCCGATGTAACTCTTAATACAGAAAAACATAAATTTCAGTTCGCATAAAGGCTCCCAACTCAGTCAATGCATCAAAGTGATAACATACAAATTAAATTCATCACTATGATAAACAAAGACGAGTACTCATGGCTAATTCTACTGTGTGACAGAGAAAATGAAAATCAATAGTTGAACCGCGGTGGGCAAAGCCAAAGACAAATTGTCAAGGCCCAACCCACTGGTTAAAGTTTTACGAAGAGGCCGTCATTGAGTCTGAGACCCGAACCGCCGTCGTGCAATTAAAGAATGAAGCATAGCCATCAACAAAGATTTGGTTGATAACTAGGCATGCACTCTGCCGCATAATATCCAGGCTATAACCGATTCTTTTATAACGGTTAATTAATTTTCTGAATTGCTCTGAAAAGTTAGATTTTCCCACAATTTTTCTTAATCTGTACACTAAGTCACCGAAGAATTCAGGTTCCGATATACCTTGTTGTAGAAGTGTTTGCAGACTGGCGTTATATTTTTCTAATTTTTAATAAAGTTTCATAGGAGTCCTGATAAGCGAGAGAAGACAGTAAAGGTTCTTAGGGTTCCGGGTAAGATAGAATAAACAAGAAAGCTTCTTAAGGCTCCAGATAAGAGAGATAAAACAATAAAAGCTCTTAGGACTGGTTCTAGTTAAGAGATAACAATTTTCTTAGGGTTCCAGATAAGAGGAAAAAATCTTTGAGCTCCAAATAATTAGAAAATGTACCTTCTGCTCCAGATAAGAGCTAAAACAATAGAGGTTATTTGGGCTCTAGATGAGAGGGAATAAACAAAAAGGTTCTTAGGGCTCCGAGAAGAGAGATACGAAAATAGTGGATCTTGCGGCTCCGAATTAGAGGGATAAAACAATAACGGTTCTTGGAGCTCCTGATAAAAGTGACGACAATAAAGATTCTTAGTGCTCCAGTAAAGAGATTGAATAAGGGCTCCAGTAAAGAGATTGAACAAAAGAGATTCTTAGGGCTCTTCATAAGAGGAATATACCATTAGAAGTTCACAATAAGTACTCCAGAGAGAAATAATACAATTTTCGTCGCATTCCAGACAAGAGCTTAACAATAGAGGGTTCCTAGCCTCCAGATAAGAGAGATAAATAATTTTCCTGATATAAGAGATAAAACAGAAGAGGTACATAGGGCTCCAGAAAAGAGGGATAAAACAATACAGGTTCTTATGGCTCCAGATAAGACAGCTAAAATAATAGAGGTTCTTCGGCTCCAGATAAGACAGAAAAAATAATAGAGATTTTTAGGACTCATGATCTGAGAGATAAAACGATTTTCTTTGCATAAAATTTACTTTCTTTTGTGGACCCTAATAATCTTTTTTTTTTTTTTTTTTTTTTTTTTTTTTTTTCTTTTTTCTTTTTTTTTTTTCAAGCCTTTTCTGGATCCATTAGAATCTTTATCTTATGATAAGTGATAAAACAATAAAGTGTTTTAAGTATTAATTAGTTCTGACAGGTTGAAGAAAAAATACAAGACAGGTTGAAGAAAAAATACAAGACATTTTTGTTTTGAGATTTTACGGCCCAGTCAATCCAATGGAATCATGTCGAGCGCGAGAAATTTACCTGACCACACGTTTACTGGGCAGGCTTATTCCTCTAAGCGGTTAACCAGTATTGTGCACATTCTTTCGCCAGAAACTGACAACTGCCCTTCTTGAATCCACGGAAGGGAAAGAATGACCGTAGAAAATATTTCATGATCAATCTCCACGAAACAATGTTGCCACCGAGGCCGGCACAAGACATTTATTTGTCTACCTATTTTACCAACTGATAATAAGTAATAATCAGGGTTTTCTCTCTGTAAACGAGGGTTCTAGGAACTCACTGCAATGAAGTTAAAAAAGTCCTTGATAAGACTTAGAAGGGCGTTGTTTTAAAGGGGTTAAATATTGCCCAAACGCGAATAGTTCTTGTTATTTAGATGGCCGATACATGCTGATTAAAATACAGAGCCAGAAATGAATAAAATCAATATTAGACCGATCATATATGCATTACTCAGGACCTATGAGGGTCGCTAAAATTCGGGTCGGGGAAATTCCTGATAAATTTTGTAGTACGCATTGGTATACACTTGGAAGAAATGCAAAGAAAGGGCTGCTATTTCAGAAATTCGTGCAGTAGCAAGGTTTTTCCATTGCGAGATAAATATGCTGCAAAAAGGGATTCAGGAAAACAATGTTCATCCTTAGTTTCTCTTGATTTTTTTTTTCAGAATGCGGTATGAGTAAAAGGCAATGTCATAATGTCATGTTTGTGTATCAAACAACAGGTTTTTGGAATGCCTATAGTTTTTTAAATGATTGTAAGTTTATTATCATTTTGGTGCAAAGTTCGAGAGGAGAACATTCATTTGGAGACTTGAGGAGATGAGCATTACTTTTAAGAGATTAAAGTAGATTTTGGTCATTGAAAAAAAAGAACGTTTGTTTGATAATAATTTGGATGCACAGATATAGGTAGCACCAATTAAATTCATACTAACTTTATTATTTTTTGTCCCGTTTTGATGAAAAGTGTATGAAAATACATTGCTAGTCAAGATATTTTATTCCAGGAAAATTCTTCGCAAACTCTACTTTTCTTTTTGAATATACGGCATTGACCCGATGTATTCGGACAGATGTATTCGGACAGACGGGCTTCAGCAAAACAATGTAGACACAGATCAGAAGCCGCGTTCTGTGGCGTCTGTTCAGGGTCTACACTGTTTGCCACTACCCAGTATTTGACACGTCAACATTGTTTTTGAATGGATTTGTAAACACTTTAGGACATGTATTGTAAGGAATTAAATTGCCCCGATATTCAGGATAAACGCGGTAACTAAAGATAGGGCTCTCCGCATGAATTCGTTTTTTTAAATAACACATTTGTACATTATTGTATATCGGTTACTGTACAAAAAGTTGTTGCAGGTGGCGTGCGGTACTTTCAGTAGGTAGGGGAAGGAGGCAGACTAGCGTTTCTTCTGTTTCTGCGCTGTCATTCACTTTTTCCCTCAGCCTATTCTATTTCTTTATATCCTTTTATCTACTAGTTTTCTGGCCATCTTCTTCCTTTCTCTGACAGACGTCACAAAATGACCCAAAATGATCCACAAGTGTTGGCGTGTCGTTAAACTGAACCAAACCAAAAGTTGCTATATCGTGAATAATACATTCGGCAGCTGAATTTATGTAATGCAAATTTTAAACAGGAGCTTAATGTCATACATATATGGGACAACGGCGGAGCAAATCAGCTTGGTTATTTAAACAATCAGATTGATTGTGTTGGGATTTAACGACCTCGCAACCCTTGTGGGTCATTTTGTGTCGTCTCCCAGAGAAAAGGAGAAAAAAAATAGAAGAGATAGTAGAAGAGATGAAAGAGAGGGATAAGTAAGAAAGAGGAACAGGAATGAAAGTGAAGAAACAGAAGAAATAAAAACATTTTCCCTACCCTTACCTGCTACAAGGACAGCAGGACTTGCCCAACTGTAAGCCAATATTAGTTGGACACCCCAATGACGTAAGATACACGACAACTTCGCACCACCCGACCACCTTATTCAGACAATCACATCAGGGCCCCTATTGCCATATACAGAATCAATGAATACTTAAAATGTATCAAAGAATAGTAAAGCCCCTGATCAGACCGCTAATGCACAGGCTTCTCTGGACCTTCGTTCCTCGCATATAGCATGAAGCAGACTAGCTCCTAGACCTTGATGTCATGTTTTATCACTCCTTATTATAAGCTTATTCGAATTTATATGTAATCTTGAATATCCAGTCTTTGATAGTTGGTCTCTGAAATCAAGTTCCAAGAGGAGTCGGTGCTATCAAAGAGGTGGTGTAAGCAGTAGGCAGTAGATGGCATTTAGCTTAATAGGTATATTAATAATTATAATCATGAACACTTGTTATACCTCACTGATGAAAATAATATGTGCGTCCAACAGGAACAGCAGTTCCCCGAATCGCTGGGGCGTGCAGATGCAAAATTATAGATTAATCGAGTGACCGATGATACGTGTGGCCAAAATTGTGATGGTCCAACAATTGTGTAGTTCTGTACTTATCCTGAAAACAAGCGTTCGTGATTTAGCAGGGGCTATTGACATAGACTGGCTCTCGAAAGTCTCTAATTATCTGAGAGCATCGAAGAAGAGCTCGTGAACCAGGCTACTATTGACACGGTGGCCGGGCCAATAATAACAAAACAGCCAAAAACACAGAATATTTCAATTACAACTTGGTGACTCACCAAACCTATGACACAAGCCTATAAAATTTGCGACCGTGGCCATTTTGAAGTTTGTCTGCAGTTCGAATAATATTTTTATCCATTCTCCGTCTGTTTACAGGATAAGCAAAATTCGTTTTGTGCATGCATGAGATATACTTTCGTGTAACTTTTCATAGACTTTTCGCTCTTTTCACGTGATAATTAAAACAAAAATCTTTAACACAATAATTTGTTTGTTCTTCGACTTCGTTTTCTTTAATTTTATTTCTTGTTTTTTTGTTATGCTCTTTTGCTATTCATAATGTGTAGGCTCGCAAAAAAATGAAAGGCACAAACTTTTTCAAAATTCTTTAATAAAATTTCTGAAGCAGTAAATTGTATTTTTGGGGTAGGCAAACGATTGTTGTTGATGCACTCCTGGTACCTATTACCGGCATAAACTAATTCTCGCTATTCGGTAATCACGGCCAATCCATTTGGGCGACCGAAATAGATGGGCTGCCTGATGCCTCCAAGGCAGAGCTACTCATAACTTTGCAGGATCTGAGTTCAGTATGTGCTCGGGTCGGGTAAACGGGTAAAAGTCCCACAAATTTGTAGGCAATGTCACCTATATGACCCGAAATCATCTTTTTGTCGTAGGAGTCCATATAGAAAAAGAACTATTGAGTAAAACACTTTAACAATGTGCAAAAGCTACCATAAGTGTTATTACTGTTTTGCCGTTTTGTATTATGTATGTATTTGTAGCGTAAAATTCGCATGCAAATGAGCTAGCACAATAAACAAAACGCTTACAAAATATAAAAGCAAATTATAATTGATACATTTACCGATACAATACACAAGCCGAGGTCGGCAACATTATTTCGTGGAGATTGATCATGAAATATTTTCTACGGTCATTCTCTCCCTTCCGCTGATTCAAGAAGGGCAGTTGTCAGTTTCTGGCGAAAGACTGTGCACAATACTGGTTAACCGCTTAGAGGACAAAGCCTGCCCAGTAAACGTGTGGTTAGATAAACTGACCGCGCTCGACATGACCCCATTAGGTTGACTGGGCCGTAAAACTTCAACACAAACAAACAAACAATACACAAAAGCTATGCATAATTAATACAGTTAGCAAATACAGTAATAATACATAATGTCAATGCACATATAATACTGATGGCAGCAAAACGCATACTATACTGAAAGTGTGAACTTGAGGTCATGATACACATGTGCCTTTAAAACTCATGTAACTGTGTTTTCCATATGTAAATGCTCTTTTTATATTTAGAACAATTGTGTTTAAATGAATGTCAGCAATAAAAGTAATTTCTTTGATGGGAAGGTAAATTGGTGGAACAAACTGATCTGAATAACTCTTTAAAAAGCAAACATATTTTTTGTGATTCAAACATTTCAATATATACAATGGCATTTTTTTTCATATTTAATATTCATATTTACTCATCAATCCAGCTCTTAATGTTAAATGCAGATAATGAGTAATTAACAGAACTTTGAGAACACTGAAATATACAAGAATCACAAGTATATGCATATAAATTCTATTTATAATTCTGAAGATATCTTAAGCTAGCAATATATGAGAACCCTTGAGTTTTCTATTGAACATTGAAATCACTTACTTTTTGCATTAAATTGGTTGGTTCCTTTTACAATTTGATTTAAAAAAATAAAAACCATGGCATGCACAGCCTCGTCTTAAAATTCCCTCCAACATTTGAAAACAGGAAATAAGTCATCACATTTAGCTGTCAAAATGATTTCTGTCAGTGGGAAGTTCTACCTGGAGTAACAAAGCTATAATAGTACACAAGGCTAGGAGCTCAGACTAAGACTCACAAACACGGTAATACAGTTTTTCATCTTCCTGGCAAAAACAAAGTTATACATGTAATACACACTCGAAGAAAAATCAAGAAAAGTATTATTTTTGTATTTAATGCTCATAATTTTTGTATTAAAGATGCGTTGCTTCATTTTTGTTTGACCTGGGCTTGGCTTGCCAAGACTAAGGCCATAGTAGTCATACCAAAATTTCAACCCCTGTCAAATCATTTACAGAAAAATCAGAGTAAAAGTGCAAAGTATCGCCGCAACTACGCTAAAAAAGGCCCGTGAAAATAAATATATATTCGGGTTGAGTATAACAATAAGGTTTATGTTTACAACAAACTTCGATATGTGTACGTTGCTTCTCATACGAAACTGTTTAAGCAAGAATTTTGAGCCCTGATGAGCTTATTCGTAACTGCCAATTATTACGCTGTATGGAGATAGCCGATCTTGACTGCCGATAGTGGAACGGAAAAGTACGAGTATTTGCGTACATTGTATCTGAAAAGCCGGGAAACAAAATGTCAACCAGTTTTGATGTTTAAAACTGTATTATGCCTTAAATCGTTTGATAACTTTTAGCTATATTTACTGTTTAAAAATAGTAGTTAAATGTTATCCAACGAAAGACAGACTGGTACCTGAAAATTTCTCCACGGGTTTTACATAGAGTACAATAAACAGAAAGTCAGTCCCCGTGCATATTATTACAACTGCGCAACTCCACGCGCAACTGACGCTGCTGCATTAAAATCTAAAATCACTTTCTAGGAACACAAAATTCTCAGACTTACGGTTTTAGAGTACCAGGCCTTGCAGGCAAAGCTGCCTGAGCGTCCGTCTGTTCAGCCACCTGTGCGTCTGGACTTATCTCCGGAAGCATGCCTTATTTTTTTCATGATTTTTGCATTCTTTGTTGAAAATCACTTACTAGGGAACACTTAGTTTCTTAGTCTTATGTTTTAAGCGTTACAGGCCTTGCAGGACAAGGGCCTTATATGTCTCATATTTTGGATTCTTTGTTGAAAATCACTTACTAAAGAACACAAAATTGAGTTTCTTAGTCTCATGGTTTAACATATACTGACCTTGCAGGCAAAGGTCCTTATATTTCTCATTATTTTTGGAGTCTTTGTTAACTAGACATGTGTCCAAAGTACACAGATGCCTCCGCATTGACGTAGGCTAATTTGGCGAGATTTGCACAGTTTTATAGAGGTGCCCAAAGCTGGGGCATCCGTGTACTGTGAACACATTTCTAGTTGTTGTTTTTTTCTCTCTTCTTTTTTGCATATTTTACAGGCTTTCAAATGGATCTCTAGTATTTGTCATTGCATGCAAATATTTTATCTTGTTCCAATATGGATGCAAATTAAACTGGTTATCTTTTCTAAACACATCTTTGTAGGACAACATGAACATGCAGTTTTGACATAATTTTATCTACTCTTTCAGATAATTAAACATTCAATAACATCAGGATTTTTTTCGAATTTCTGAAAGAATAGATCGAACAAATATGCTCAAACTGGCATTTTGTGTCACTCAGTGGTTGTAAGTTTTTCATTCACTTCAGTTACTTAATTGACATGTGAATAAATAAGTACATCATGAAAAACTTTGCCATTTTGAAAATAATGATAACAAAACAACAAAAAAAAAGTTAAAGTTGGTTAAATGCTGTGTAACTATTCTTCCTGTTTGTCACTCGATGTAGGAGGGGAGGGACTATAGAAATGACCCTTGTCCTTTTGTGTGTTATTCTATTCGTCTGTGTGTCCATCACAAATGTTGTGCCCCTAGCGCCTCCATATATATATATATATATATATATATATATATATATATATATATATATATATATATATATATATATATATATATATATATACATATATATATCTATATATATATATATATATATATATATATATATGAGGATGCACATGTGGAATTGAATTTTTGATCCAATTATTTCCCACATAATTACAGCCCTTGTGAACTGAAAAATAGCAATTTTTAAAGCTTGTCTCCACAACTCCTCCTACATCTTTAATTTGATTCTTCTGAAATTTCGCATGTTTTGTTATCATTATATGAAGATTTGTATGTGGTTTTGAATTGTTGAGCAGCCTGTTTCATTCAAAGTCACTGATGACGCTTGATTAGCCGAAACTGCGCATTATGACCCAAACTCTAACTTCTTATAGATTTATCCATTGCTCTTAAAAAACATCTGTTTTAGATTTTTATTTGCCCAAACATTGGATAACATTTGGCATTCAGCCTTTATTTATCAAAATACTACCATTATATGTCTTCAGAAATATTTCTTTCTTCTTATCACAATTAGCTGAAAGCCTGTATTTTACTTTTATGTTATAATTAATAAAACCATGAACAAACCTAGCTCTTTCGTTTTCACTGATACATATCCAGGTACAGTTCAACACTAATGCCATTCCTTTGTCTTTAGCTTACCAGAGCAGAAGGCTCCGAAAAAGCTAATAGGATAGTTCTCCGTCGCCATCATAGTCTGTCATCGTCAACATTTTCAAACAACATCTCCTCTGACACAACAAGGCAAATTGAACCCAAATTTCATCTGTAGCATCCTTGGGCTGTTGGACTGAAAGACATTCTGGTTTGGTTGCTATGCCAGTAACAGTTTCCATAAACTTTAATGGGAAAGTATTTACTGTCTAGCAATTGCAGATACTTTGACAGAACGTATATTGTAATGTTCTTTGAGTAATCTTTTGTCAACAATAAGGCTTTATTTTTACTAATTGCCATCGAAAATAGAAATAATTCCTTAAAATTATCACCTCAGAAACCATATCCTCTATGAGGCTGAGACTTTCTATTGAAATATTCATCATATTAGCCTTATTTGAAATCTGGTGAGCTCTGAAGCCCCTGTGGCACCAGCGCCTTCAGTGCTTTGATTTTTTTGTTAGGGAGGGAAAGAGGGGTTGGGGATTAAGAACAGTTTTTGCAAAGAGGCACTGGAAGACGAGAACACCAGTATCGCCAGAGAAAGACTACATACGAGGGATGTTCGAAATGAATTGCTTATTTCTATCTGGAGACTTCAAATTTCAAGTTAGCCCAAAAGTACTCATTTCATGCCCTCGAAGTACTCCCCGTGGCTAGAAATGCAAAGTTTCAGCCGATGTATCCACTTCTTGAAGGCGTCACGGTACGCTGATTTGGGCACAGTAATAAGGTACTGATGAATGGCATATCCAAGTGCCTGTCGGGACTGGTATTTCCGCCCAGCAAGGAATGCTTTCAATTTCGGAAACAAAAAGAAATCACATGGGGCAAGGTCTGGGGAATACGGGGGGTGAGGCAAAACAGTTACTTTTTCTTTCTTCAAAAACGCCGTAACTATTGTGGAGGTATGAGCTGGGGCATTGTCATGTAGAAGACGAACATGTTTAAAACCAGTGGCAGGGCGTCGTTTCTGATAATACTTTTTTCAGTTTCTTCAGTACTACGTCTTTGTAGTACTTTCCAGTGATGCTTTTGCCCTTTTTCACTGGCACTTTTATTGCGACTCCTTCACCAGAGATGAAGATTGCATACAAAACCTTCTTTGTACTCAAAGAACGTTTGGCAATTATTGGGCGTTTGCTGTGTTTAGTGGCCCAGATCTTATTGCTAACCTTTCTGACGGGCTCAAAATAATGGACCCAGGTTTCATCACCTGTGACGACATTGGCAAACTGCTTTTTGTCATATTTGGGAAACATTTGAAGCCGTTTTTGGCCACTTTAACCCGTTGCCTCTTTTGCTCGTCAGTCAACAGATGTGGCACCCATCTAGCAGAAATCTTTCTGACTTTCAAATGCTTCTTCAAAATAAGGTGAACCGTTGAAAGTGCCTACCCTTCGTGCAATATCACGAACTGTAAATCTGGCATTTCCTTCAATGATTTCCTTTATTTTGGAAACGATTTCTTTACGAGATGCAGATTTTGGCCTACCTGATTTCGGTGCATTTTTGATGGACTCTACACTAGACTCAAATTTCTTTTTCCACCGCCGAACTCTGTCATAAGACACACAAGAAGGTCCAAAAGCAGTAGAAATTTCAGTCATTAGCTTCTTCAAAGAACAACCAAGTTTTGAGCGAGCTTTGATGTAAGCCCGTATTTCATCTTTTTTGTCGACGCTTCTACCAACCATTTTTACTGCAGTGGTCAATGACTGCGTGTATTCAAATGGCAAATTTTATGTCTTACACTTAGTCTAACATGTACATTTATACACCATTGTGTAGATATTGAATAACCCTATACAGGTATGTATTGGTTTTTATCGTGCCCCACGTGGATATTGAGCTAGAGGACAATAAGCAATTCATTTCGAACATCCCTCGTACGCTTCCCCCTCTTTCCCAGGACAGTAATACAGTGGAATCAGCTTGGCAGTCGCTTGACATCTTCAAGACTGAAGGTCGCGACTCAATTAATTCTAAACACTTCTTCTATCTCTGTGTCTACTCCCTCTAATCTTCCGTCTGTCTTTCCAATTCCTTACTGCTCTAACTAATCTTTTTTTTTTTCATTTCTTCTGCTACTTACCTTTTTGCACTCCACTGGTGGATACAGAGAAGGATCGGGGGTGGGGCAGGGGGTGGGTTTCAGTCGACCTCCCCTCCCCCCACACCCCACCCCTTGGACTCATATTTCAATTTCATAGGAAATTTTGGATTAGACACTTATTTACCCTAGATATTTGTACAGCTCTTTACATTATACTTCCAAAATTTCAACAATTCCATTTTACTACTTATGAATGTGTCTAAAAATGCCATTTGAATAGAAAACAGTCTGTGGCGTCTGTTTGTGTCTACGCTGTTTGCTTAGGCCGAAACGTTGTTAAAATACCATTATTTGATCAAATCGAAGCCCGCTCCCATAAAAATTTGAACCCCTATTACATAATTCTGGATCTGCCCCTATAATCCTGAAAGTTCAGGGCATACATTGTACCAGTACACCGGCAAAAGCAAAATTCTAAATGACTAAAATATTGGTGACTTGGACGTTAAATCGCAATTCAAGCTGTGGATTAAGAAGTCAAGTGCAGTCTGACATCAAGTTCAGTTAGATCACACTGCATTACTGTGAGGGTGATAATGTAGTTATGCTAGGTATATGATAAACTTGTATTGCCTTGCAGTGCAAGCCGGCAAGGCAGTACAAGCCAGATTTTATGGAGGCGCGGAGCTTCCGGATGTCCAGTTAATTAGCACTACCGATTTCGGATCACAAGGTTCCGGTTTTGAATCCTGAATTCAGCTCATGACTGTAGGGCGCTTTATTTCACAGAGCTTAATTTTCATTATCATCCTTCATCTCGATATGACTTAAATAATGTTGTAAGGGATTTAAATCCCAAAACCGTCATCATAATAGTGACGCGGTTGAGTGCTGACTTGTCACTTTACTCAGGCAGCCTGGGCTCGATCACCGACCAAGGTATTGGTGATTAGAATTTTTAACCTGTTACGTCTGGCGCTCAACATGAATAAAAAAAAGTAAAAAAGGATTGCCTTTGGAAACAAAGAACACATAAAATCACGAAACTCGGAGACTCGGTTTGATGGAATCTCTTCATATGCAACACTGTAGTTTGCGAGGCTGCATACGCCCCCACAATGCGTCGGCGTAAGCGGTACTCGATTTTCAAAATAAACAGGATGGGCTCAATGATCCCAAAGGAAATAAAATATAACCTTCACTATCATGATGTACGAGGAGACTTTTTCGGCCGCCATACGGCACAACACCAGCTACAGTAGTGGAAAATAAAAGTCAAAAAGGATTGCCTTTGGAAACAAAGAAGACACGAAATCACGTAAATCGGAGACTCGGTTTGACTGAGTCTCTTCATATGCAACACTGTAGTTTGCGAGGCTTCGTACGCCCCCTAGCGCCGGCTTAAGCGGTATTCGATTTTCACAATAACCAGGATGGTCTCAATGATCCCAAAGAAATAAAATATAACCTGCACTATGATGGTGTACGGATCCTGTCGAGTGGTTGCTCTAATTGAGATTTGGGGACGAATAAAAATGGAGGGGCGATATGTAGTAGTGATCATAGTTATATAATAAACGTGTACTGCTTTGCGGTATAAGATGGCTTTTATAACGAGCTGAAGCGATCTGCGAAGCTTAAGCTCGCACTATAGGTATCGTGAGTCTCTCACATACTATGCAGAAGAGTTCGCATGCGGCGGTTGACTGGGTTCCCTATCAACAGCGGAGTGCATCGGCTTAATGTTGAACCCGAAAACCAACGCTAATAAGGTCGGAGACATTGGCCTGGTTACCGAAAAATATGATGATCAGATACGCTCCGCTGCAAACATGGAAAGCCAGTCAGCTGCCGCAAGCGGTCTCATTGGCTGTAAAGAGTCATATAGCCGATGAAATAGAAGGATTCATTTTTATGTCGTTGACACGGATGACTGCAAGACTCATCTGAGTTTTAGCCGCCATTTTAAACAACATTTTCGTGTATTTAAGGGTAAATACTGAAGTATTGCTGTAAAACAATGGATTACATTCCTACAGCACATAACAGGAATTATGCATAGGGAAGAATTCATCGCTGCCAACATGATAAAGGTAGGATATGCGGTGATTTCAGCTGACTGGCGATCAGCTGATCGTTCGTACTTTAGCGACTTTCGTCTGTACACACATGCTGCACAATGATTTGCTCGTCAAATTGTGTCGTCGCTCGTGTTATTGATAACCATCATAAGCATCCATAAAGTTAATACCTAGAAACCGAGATACATTGTATGGCATAATTGATAGCAGTAACGACGCCGTGGAGAGTACTACGCCCCAACCCCAAGCCCAAAAGCCAAGGCAGACTGATCGTCACGGACGCACCTGTTGCATGCCATTTTCTAAACGCCTATCAAATAAGTGGTGTATTTAGGACATGTTTACATTGTACCCTGAAGGCATTTGGATATAATTATAAACTCAGGGACATTCTTTCCAAAGGCCCGAAATATAGGGAACCCAGGACTTTTACTTGGAAACAGAATTCCAAATTAATATTGGATTCTGTTGAAGAGTATGCACGACGCTGGGCCAAGAAAGAGGACGTGGAGGTTGACACCCTGTTTGAATGGGTTAAATCGGTAATGTCCTTGGTAAACAGACGTGTCTCAGTACTCAGCAGAACCATGTCTCGCCGACATGAATCGGTGTTTGATGATCAAGATGTTGCTGCTGAGTTAGCTGAAATCCATGAGAAGTTTGTCGTTGTTCCAGCCGACAAGGCATCTAACAACATTGTGTTTGTTTGCAACACACACTATATAAACTGCTTAATGGAAGAGCTTGGTATGAGTAACATGACCGGAAACCCTACATATAATCTTACTGCTATGTCCAAGGAAGAAATTCTACAAAACCACCATTCGGTGATGCTGACATTTGGAATTTCCCTCCCAGAAGAAGATATTGACCTTCCCAAACTGTACTGGATTCCTAAACTTCACAAGAATACGTACAAGCAGAGATATATTGCGGGTTCAGCTAAGTGCTCAACCAAGCCTCTTTCTCAGATTCTAACACGAATACTATCCGCAGTTAAAGAAGGCCTTCAGAAGTATTGTGACACTGCATATGCCAGAAGCAGTGTTAATCAGATGTGGATCCTGAAAAACTCCAAAGAGCTCTTAGAAAACCTAAAGGCACAATCTCTTCATTCCGTCAACAGTATAAAATCTTTCGATTTCTCTACTCTTTACACTACTATTCCTCATGATAAATTGAAATCTAAATTAAAGGCAATTATCAACCAGTGTTTCTTCCACAAGAATGGTAACCGTCGATTTCAGTATGCTGTCATTGGCTACAAAGACACATGCTTCGTTCGGGATCACTCTGATGCGCCACAAAAATACTCAGATGCAGATGTTATAAAGATGCTGGAATACCTAATCGACAATATTTTTGTGGAGTTCGGCGGTCGGATATTTCAGCAAACAATCGGCATACCGATGGGTACTAACTGTGCACCGTTACTTGCCGACTTGTTTTTATACTCGTATGAGGCGGAGTTTGTACAAAGTCTCCTCCAAGCAGGCAAGAAACCCCTCGCACAACAATTCAATTTCACCTACAGATATATAGATGATGAATTGTCTCTGAAAAACACAAAATTTGCAGAGTATTTAGACTTCATCTATCCACGTGAACTTGAAATAAAGGAAACAACGGAGACTGCAGCCTCCTCCTCATACTTGGATTGTTATCTCTACATTGACAATGAAAATCTTACTACTAGGCTTTACGACAAACGGGACGACTTCAATTTTCCCATTGTTAACTTTCCATTCCTGAGCAGTAATATCCCTTCTGCACCAGTATGAGGCGGAGTTTGTACAAAGTCTCCTCCAAGCAGGCAAGAAACCCCTCGCACAACAATTCAATTTCACCTACAGATATATAGATGATGAATTGTCTCTGAAAAACACAAAATTTGCAGACTATTTACAATTCATCTATCCACGTGAACTTGAAATAAAGGAAACAACGGAGACTGCAGCCTCTTCCTCATACTTGGATTGTTATCTCTACATTGACAATGAAAATCTTACTACTAGGCTTTACGACAAACGGGATGACTTCAATTTTTCCATTGTTAACTTTCCATTCCTGAGCAGTAATATCCCTTCTGCACCAGCATACGGCGTTTACGTTTCACAGTTAATCCGTTATGCCAGAACCTGTTCAAATTATCAGGACTTCATGGAGCGTGGGAAAGTGCTCACTAAAAAGTTGTTGAGCAGGGGTATCAAAAAACCAAACTGATAGCAACACTTAAGAAGTTCTATGGGAGACATCATGATCTAGTCAATCCCTACAATGTGGCAGTTTCCAGAATTGTTTCTTATGTTTTTGCCAGTGACGCGCCATAAGTAGACTTCCCAAATCACGGACATACGCTTCTACCGATATTTCCTTCGTTCAGGCCTATGGGCATGGTGGGTGAAGCTTGCTTACCAAGTAATGCTTACTATCCGCGGACGCCTGATTACACCCTTTGTTCTCGAGTCCATGTCTGTTGGTCTGAACATTCTGATTCGTCATTCGTTTATGGATTTATGAGTTTGGATTACGGCTTTGGTACCATGACAACAACTACTTGGATATCACGGATGGCAGAATTTAGGTGATTCAGACAGGGTAATATATTTAGTATCAAATCAACCTCTTTTCACTTGCCTCATTTTTTAAATATGTAAGAAAAAAAAAATACAGTAGAGTGATGTTTCCTGGGAAACTCTGGTTAAATTGATGTAAGCATGGTATTCGACGTTGTGCACTTGTCTGGACCTATTTAAACAGATTTTGTCTGGTCCGCGACTTTGCATACCTGGTGAAAAAAAAAAAAAAAAAAAAATGCACTAAATGCTTAATCTCGTTTCATAGGTAACACCTATTTATTTCATATTAGCGATGTGGTAGAGTGTTAGTCTGTAAAGCAGATTGCATGTGTTTGATCCCTGGCAGCGACATTGGTGATAAGAGTACAGTGAACCCTCGTTACAACGACAGCATTTGTTTCCAAAGATGTTGCCATTAAAACGAATTTTCTGTTATAAAGAGGCCTTAATGGACAAAATGTTATATAAGAAAGACCTTGTTTTATTATTGGTTCCTCATAGAACATATGTTTTGGATATTAATTAGAATCGCCTCAGTAAAGTGATTCTAACAAATATCCAAAACATATGTGGCTTGAGGTTTTACTGCAACTGCATAATTTCTCATTAACCATCATCTCTTGAGCGAAGATGTCGTGACGTTCAAATTGTCATTATAACGGATTTTGTCGTGGTATCGAATGTCGGTATAAAGAGGCTTCACTGTATTTTTTTCTCCTGTAACAATAACATGGAATAACATTCATTTTCTTATGGGAATTTAACAAGTAGATGGGTTGGTTGGTTGTAATTAAGCTTAAACTAGAATTCTCTCGGCAGTATTCTCGCAGGTATTCTTCTTGAGATATAATTAACACACATGTATTTACAACAATATATGTATACACAATATATTTACTTTTAAAAACAGAATGGACATAATGGATCTTCAAATAGATGGAATATTAAATGGAAAATGGATAAAACTACATTAAATGCTCTAGATTTGAGGCTTATTCATATAATTTGTTTTCATCACTATTTCTACACACACCAACAAAATGTTTTTGGTACTTTTTGTACTTATTAGAAGATTCTTGGCAGAGCATTTTTCGCGAATACCCAAACGTATATTTTAAAAAGAAAAAAGAAAGATGTCAATTATTTTAATAAAAAAAAAGTATGCTATCGCGAGGTGCAGTATTTTGAGGAAACGGCTTTGTTATTAGTACCATGGGCCATGACACTTCTATATGTTCAAGATAAGAGAGATAAAACAATAGAGGTTCTTATGTATCCAGGTAAGAGAGATAAAACAAGCTCTAGATAAGAGAGATAAAGCAGTTGGTGTTTTAGATTAAGCAGTCGAGGTTTTTTAGGGCTCCAGTAAAGAGATAAAACAATAGAAGTGTTTGGGCTCCAGAAACACAAGTAAAGGTTCCTATGGTAACAGATAAGAGAGATTAAACAATCAATCAAACAATAGAATTGTTTGATTCCAGATAAGAAAGCTACAAAAAAAGAGGTTCTTAGGGCTCCAAATAAGAGGGATAAAACAATAAAGATTCTTAGGGTTACAGACAAAAGGTGTAGGACAATAAAGTTTCTTAGTGTTCTTGATTAGAGACATTAAACAATAAAGGTTATTAGGCACCTTTAAGAGGGATAGAATAATTAAGGCTCTTAGGACTGGTTCCTGGTAACAAATCTTAAACAATTTTCTTAGTGCTCCAGATAAGAGGGATAAAACAATAAAGGTTCTTAGGATTTGGTCCAATTAAGAGAGATAAAACCAAATTCTTAGGGCCCCAGGAAAGAGCTTCAATAAAAATGATTCTTTGGGCTCCGGATATGAGGGAATATGCGAGAAGTGTCCTTAGGCTCCAGATTAGCTAGATTAAACAATCAATGTTCTTAGGGCTCCAGATAAAAATACTAAAGGTTCTTAAGGCCCAAGAAATAATAATAAGATAAGGACTCTTGGGGCTCCAGATAAGAGATGATAAATAATAAAGATTCTTAGGCTCCAGATATAGGGGTTCTAAGAAGAGATAAAAAAAAAATAGAGGTTCTTAGGGTTCCAGATAAGAGAAATGCAAAAATAGAGAGTCTTAGAGTTCCAAATAAGAGGAATAATAAAAAAAAAGTGTTCTTAGGGATCAAGATAATATTGACAATTATTGTTCTAAGGGGTTTCAGATTAGAGATAAAATAATAGATTCTTATGGCTCAACATAAGAGATAAAACAAAAGAGATTTCTATGGCTCCATGTAAGGAAATTATAATAGATGAGATAAAACAATTTTCTTTGCGCCCCAGATAAATGATTAACAAATAGAGGTTATTTTGTTCTCAGGGCTAATTAATTCTGGCAGGTTGAAGATAAATACAAAACATTTTGGTTGTCTAACTCTTTTATCAACAGATAAAAAATAATGATCAGGGTTTTCCCCTAGAATTTGAAATTGAGGGTTCCAGGGACTCCTGATACAAAGTTAAGGAGACCTTTTGATAAGTCTTAAATGGAAGTTATTTTCAAGGGGTTAGCTATTGCCATAGTACTAATAATTCTTGGTATTTAGGTGACAGATAGATTAAAATACAAAGCCAGAAATAAATTTAAAAAGGTAAGAAAAAAGTCCAGGGAGTGACACAATTACAAACCGCAGCCCTTCCCAGACCCCAAGAGGAAGAGGAAACCGACAAATCTAAACAAGCACAAACCGAACAAACGTACGAAAAGCACTAAGATTAGCTCTCTCTTCCCCAAGCGAGGTAATCGCAATACTAAAAGGACTGAAAAACACAAGAAGAAAATGGCACACGGAAAGACATACAACAAATCGCCTCGTAGAATAAACCACAAAGCAACAAAGAGTAAGACTAACATCGGGACCACCGCCATAGAACGGTCAGTAGGACAAACCACTAGGGGGTTAAATTAATATCAGATTGATCATATATGCATTACTCAGGATCCAGAGAGTCGGACCCAGAATCCTGGATGATTTTGAGGTACACATTGGTGTACACATGGAAGAAACACAATGAAGGTATATTGCGGTGAGATTCTAAATTCTGACCGGTGTGTTACTTCTTCAGGAATTCGTGCAGTAGCAGTTCTTTTCAACTGCCAGATAAAAATGTCTTAAAAATGGATTAAGAACAACAATGTTGATCAATAGTTTCGCCTGATTTGTTTTAAATGTGGTGTCGCTAAAAGGCAATGTCTTAATTTCATATTGTAATGTTTGTGTACCAAACAGCAGGTTTTAGAATGTCACAATTCATTGCCATCTTGACACAAAGTTCAAGAGGGCAACATTGTTTTGGAGACTGGAGGAGATGCGTAAAATATGATTGTTTTTATGAGATTAAAGTAGATTTTAATCACTGAACAAAACACACACACAAAAAAAACAACAAAAAAAAAAAAAACACGTAGTTTTGTTTGTGATTACGTTTGGCTACCCAATCTTATCACGTGACGATAATTTGGACGCACATATATAGTTAGCACATGTTCATTGATACCCGACTAGTAGAATCTAGGAATAAAGTATCCTGTTCCTGAGTTGAAAACTGGAGTGAATGGGCACACTAGCAAAGAGGAAAATGGTTTTGCCTCCCTCCTGAAAAGGGATCATCTCTAAAAGGGAATAATTTGCTTCCCTTGGAAGCAAGTTCTCTCCACTAGAGTGGACCCCTTCCACGGATGGGTTTGGCGTGCAGTAAAGCAAGCAGGAAATCATAACTGCTGTCTCCTTTTGCGGAAATGACAAAAAAATCTACCGAGTGTATCCAGCACCACTGTTCGTAAAAGCAAAACACGTTGAATAACAGTTACTGAAATCTTTTAAGTTTTTCTTTTGTTTTCATCTAGATGTTACCACCGTGGCAAGTACAACAACTACAACTCCAACAATAACGCCTACCACTCCAGCTATGACGACCACTACAGCATCTTTAACGACCGCTACACCAACGACGACAACCACACCCAAAACAACGACCACCAAAACAACTTCAGCGACCACAACACAAACTACAACGGCTACTATACCAACTTCAACGACCACCACATCCACTATAATGACCACTACACCAACCACAATGACAACTAAACCAGCTACTACGACCACTATATCCACTACAACGACCACTACACCCACTAAAAGGACCACTACACCAACTACAACGACCACCACTCCGACTGCAACAACAATCACACCCACTACAACCACTTCACCCACTACATTGATATCTACACTAACAACAACGACCATTACATCCTCTACAACAACCTCCACACCCACTACACCGACCAATATATCCACTACAAAGACCAATACCCAAACTACAATGACCACAACACCAACTACAACAACCTCCACACCCACTAAAACGATCACTACACCCGCTATAATGTCCACAACACCAACTACAAAGACTACAATGACCACTTCACCAACTACAACCACCACACCTACTAAGACAAACACTACACCAACCACAATGACAACTACACCAATTACAACGACTAACACGTCCACTATAGTGACCACTACACCAACAACAATAACCATCATACCTACTACTACGACCATAACATCCACTACAGTGACCTCAATACCCACTTCAACGACCACGACACCAACAACAACGACGGCCTCTCCAATTCCAACGACTACCACAATCACTACAACGACCACGACACCCACTACAACGACGGCTCTTCCAACCCCAAGGACCACCACACCCACAACAGCGACCACTTCATCAACTACATCGACGGCCTCTTCAACTCCAACGACGGCGACATCCACTGCAGCGACGGCGACATTCACTACAACGACAACCATACCGATTTTAACGACCATTACTCCCACTACAATGACGACTTCTTCAACTTTAATGACGACCACTACACCACCAGAAACAACCACCACAACCACTACAATAATCCCGACACCCACTGCAACAACTACAACAACTACCATACCCATAACAACGATCATTACACTAACTACAAGGACCACCGCACCCACTAAAATGAACACAACACCAACTACAGTGACAACTACACCAACTACAACGACAAGCACATCCTTCACAACGACCACTACACCGACTACAACGACCACCACACCTACTTCTACGACCACCATAGCCACAACAGCGACCTCTATACCCACTACAATGACCACGACACCAACTACAACGACGGACACTCCAACGACTACCACAATCACTACAACGATCACTACACCAACTTCAATGACGGCCTTTCCAATTCCAACGACCACCACACCCATAACAGCGACAACTTTACCAACGACGGTCACTACAACCGCAACTACCATACCTATAACAACGATCATTACACTAACTACACTAGCTACAACGACCAACACACCCATTAAAATGAGCACAACACCAACTACAGTGACAACTACACCAACTACAACGACAAGCACATCTTTCACAACGACCACTACACCAACTACAACGACCACCACACCTACTTCTACGACCACCATAGCCACTACAGCGACCTCTATACCCACTACAATGACCACGACATCAACTATAACGACGGACACTCCAACGACTACCACAATCACTACAACGACCACTACACCAACTTCAATGACGGCCTTTCCAATTCCAACGACCACCAAACACATAACAGCGACAACTTTACCAACGACGGCCACTACAACTGCAACTACCATACCCATAACAACGATCATTACACTAACTACACTAACTACAACGACCAACACACCCACTAAAATAAGCACAACACCAACTACAGTGACAACTTCACCAACTACAACGACAAGCACATCTTTCACAACGACCACTACACCCACTACAACGACCACCACACCTACTTCTACGACCACCATAGCCACTACAGCGACCTCTATACCCACTACAATGACCACGACATCAACTACAACGACGGACACTCCAACGACTACCACAATCACTACAACGACCACTACACCAACTTCAATGACGGCCTTTCCAATTCCAACGACGACCAAACCCATAACAGCGACAACTTTACCAACGACGGCCACTACAACTGCAACTACCATACCCATAACAACGATCATTACACTAACTACACTAACTACAACGACCAACACACCCACTAAAATGAGCACAACACCAACTACAGTGACAACTACACCAACTACAACGACAAGCACATCTTTCACAACGACCACTACATCCACTACAATGACCACCACACCTACTTCTACGACCACCATAGCCACTACAGCGACCTCTATACCCACTACAATGACCACGACACCAACTACAACGACGGACACTCCAACGACTACCACAATCACTACAACGCCCACTACACCAACTTCAATGACGGCCTTTCCAATTCCAACGACCACCATACCCATAACAGCAACAACTATACCAACGACGGCCACTACAACCGCAACTACCATACCCATAACAACGATCATTACACTAACTACACTAACTACAACGACCAACACACCCACTAAAAATGAGCACAACACCAACTACAGTGACAACTACACCAACTACAACGACAAGCACATCTTTCACAACGACCACTACACCCACTACAACGACCACCACACCTACTTCTACGACCACCATAGCCACTACAGCGACCTCTATACCCACTACAATGACCACGACATCAACTACAACGACGGACACTCCAACGACTACCACAATCACTACAACGACCACTACACCAACTTCAATGACGGCCTTTCCAATTCCAACGACCACCAAACCCATAACAGCGACAACTTTACCAACGACGGCCACTACAACCGCAACTACCATACCCATAACAACGATCATTACACTAACTACACTAACTACAACGACCACCACACCCACTAAAATGAGCACAACACCAACTACAGTGACAACTACACCAACTACAACGACAAGCACATCTTTCACAACGACCACTACACCCACTACAATGACCACCACACCTACTTCTACGACCACCATAGCCACTACAGCGACCTCTATACCCACTACAATGACCACGACACCAACTACAACGACGGACACTCCAACGACTACCACAATCACTACAACGCCCACTACACCAACTTCAATGACGGCCTTTCCAATTCCAACGACCACCACACCCATAACAGCGACAACTATACCAACGACGGCCACTACAACCGCAACTACCATACCCATAACAACGATCATTACACCAACTACACTAACTACAACGACCACCACACCCACTAAAATGAACACAACACTAACTACAGTGACAACTAAACCAACTACAACGACAAGCACATCCTTCACAACGACAACTACACCCACTACAACGACCACCACATCTACTTCTACGACCAATACAGCCACTACAGCGACCTCTATACCCACTACAACGACCACGACACCAACTACAACGACGGACACTCCAACGACTATCACAATCACTACAACGATCACTACACCAACTTCAATGACGGCCTTTCCAATTCCAACGACCACCACACCCATAACAGCGACAACTTTACCAACGACGGCCACTACAACCGCAACTACCATACCCATAACAACGATCATTACACTAACTACACTAACTACAACGACCACCACACCCACTAAAATGAGCACAACACCAACTACAGTGACAACTACACCAACTACAACGACAAGCACATCTTTCACAACGACCACTACACCCACTACAATGACCACCACACCTACTTCTACGACCACCATAGCCACTACAGCGACCTCTATACCCACTACAATGACCACGACACCAACTACAACGACGGACACTCCAACGACTACCACAATTACTACAACGCCCACTACACCAACTTCAATGACGGCCCTTTCTATTCCAACAACCACCACACCCATAAAAGCGACAACTTTACCAACGACGGCCACTACAACCGCAACAACGGCAACACCCACTAAAACGACAACCACATACATTACAACAACCACTACACCCACAACAACATCTCCAACTTTAACGATGACCACACCCACCACAACACTAACCACACAAAATACAATTACTACAACATCTACTTCTACGACGATCACTCCGACTACAAAAACGACAACACCTATTGCAACGACAACAATATACATTGCAACGACGAAAACGCCCGCTATAAAGGAAAGCATGCCAAATAAAACGACGACCACTCCAACTCCAAAAATACTTACACCAACTGCATCGACAATCACTTCAACTACGACAATGTTGACAAGTCTTACATCGACGACAACACCTACTACAACGGCGACCATAAACACTTCAACGATGACTACTGCAACTAAAAAGACAACTAGCCCATCTACAACATCAACCAACCCAACTACAATGGTATCAACAACTACTAAAACTGCAACAGTACCTAAAACGACGTCCACCATCTCCACAATGACAGGTACTCCAGTTACAACGACGGCAGCTACAACTCTAATGGCTATCACTCCAGATACAATAACTTCAACATCTAATATTACGACGACCACTCCAACCAGAACGACGAACAGACCCACTACTCCAGTCACTCAAACTATGACGACAACAGCGAAGACGTCAGCATCTACAGCACAGACCAACCCGGGTAGAACAACACGAACCACAACGGTAACGACTCCGACTACAACGGTAACAGCACTCACTACAACAAAGATAGTTACAACAGCACCAACAATAACAGTGCTGTCAAGACGTTCTGATTCTAGTAATAATGAAGGAGTCGGTATAGTGGTCGGAGCTACTATTGGTGGATTGGCATTTTTAGCCACAGCGGGTGCCGGCGTTTATCTAATGTTGGTTCGGGCTACCTGTTACAAAGTATTTCCATTATTCGGCGGAAGGTATGTTTCATTGCATTCTTTGAACAGGTTGACTATATTTCATTTGAAAATATTCTGGAATGCCTGTAAAACATGCGTTTTTTTTCTGAAATATCCATTGTTAAGTAGATGTTTGCTAATTCAAGAGGCACAACAAATATATTAGAAGCACCCCGCCCCCGTCCCCCCCCCACCCCTGCACACACACGCACACACACATTAGACTGTTCATCAAAGTTTGCACATAATATCAGAACCAATGCCCACAATAAAGATCGTCCAGTTGAGATATATCATCACCAGTTTCATGGTGTGTGATTGCTTTTTTACTCTTTGATGATGTGTCATCGCTCTTTTTACACTTTGATGATGTGGCATTGCTCCTTATATAGTTCTATTGTGTGACATTGCTCTTTTTGATGATGGGGCATTGCTCTATTTACACTTTGAAGATGTGTCATCGCTCTTTTTACACTTTGATGATGTGGCATTGCTCTTTATATAGTTTTATGGTGTGGCATTGCTCTTTTTGATGATGGGGCATTGCTCTATTTACAGTTTGAAGATGTGTCATCGCTCTTTTTACACTTTGATGATGTGGCATTGCTCTTTATAGACTTTGATGATGTGGCATTATTCCTTTTACATGATGGTGTGGCTTGCTCTTAATATAGTTTGAAGATGTGGCATTGCTCTTTCGATTTTCTTTTGTAGGAATACTGCAGTCAAGATTTTTTAAAAATAAGGCACGTTTATGAAACTTCGACAGACACTTTCAAGGGGAATAAATACGTTTTCCAGAGAAGTAACAATCAAAATTGTTTGTCAACATTCTGAAAATGGGTCTACTGTAACAGGAAAATTTTAGCTCCCTATGAGAGCAGTCTTTTCCTTAAGCGTAGACACCTTTACAGAAAGGGTTTGGCATGCAAACAAACAAGAAGCCACAACAACAACAACAACAACAACAACAACAACAACAACATAATACTAATAATAATAATAATAATAATAATGCTGTTATTATAACTTTTGTTTTTACTGTGTGTGTGTGTGTGTGTTTTAGAAATCGTGAAGACGGCGAAGAAGAAGATGAACATTCGGAAGTTTCGTTCGACTTGTTCGACATACCTTCGTCCCGAGAGGAGCTTATACCAGAGTCAGGTAGGGATTTGATTTTGCACTGTACTTTTTATTTAGGTACATTTGAGCCGCCGTCAGGAAACGTTTCCTATGATATGCGCACCTAGCGAAGATTTATGTCATTCTAAGCATTTGCACAGTCTGATCAGAATCTTCGGTGGACACACTTTGGATAACTAAGAAAATGTGTCTTCATGCGGACGACGAAGACTCTGATAAAACTGATTTGAGTCGTCGTTGGGTGCACATGTCAGAAGGTACGTTTCTCACGTTGCGGCGGCTGTCTGCTGAACAAAGCATCAAAATCCGCATCAAGAAACATTCATCCTGTCAAAATCCCTGTCATTTTAGTGTATTTCAGAATATATATATATATATATATATATATATATATATATATATATATATATATATATATATATATATATATATATATATATATATACATTTTAGTGTATTTCAGAATATATATATATATATATATATATATATATATATATATATATATATATATATATATATATATATATATATATATATTCTGAAATACACTAAAATGACAGGGATTTTGACAGGATGAATGTATATATATATATATATATATATATATATATATATATATATATATATATTCTGAAATACACTAAAATGACAGGGATTTTGACAGGATGAATGTTTCTTGATGCGGATTTGATGTTTTGTTCAGCATATATATATAAGCAAACTCGTTGTACGTATAAATAGATTTCTATACTACAATGTCATTTTGGGATTAAAAAGTCAAGCTGAAAACTGTGTTTATAACTCTGTTTCAATACCTTCATCAATACAGTTTCCATAGATCACATTTATGAAAACAATTCGTCATATATCAAATGTAAATGACATTTGTTTTTAGACTTAAAATAATAAAAAAAAATAATAAAATATTTGAAAATATTAAAATCAACAATATTGTTCAAACCGCTTTCTGTGTTGTAAGCACAGAAACGTCGATTATGTACCGTTCATGTTATTTCAGGTACAAGGTCGCCCGTATCCCTAATTGGTAAGTATTATGTTTGCACGCTTTTCCGTATTAAGTATAATGGCATAATTTCTCAAAACATAACTTCGCAAAAATAGATTAACCTTTTCGTTTCTGAGTTTCTGAAGTGGACTCTCCCATCTTTGAATCTAGTCAGAATCATTGTTCCAAATAGGGAGTCTTTGTCATAAATCAAAACAGAACATTAAATCGTGTAGATCCTGATGAGATGGTTTGTTTTGAGCCGTCTCATCAGGATCTACACTGTTTGCAAAACAATTGTTTTGCATATAGGGATGAAAGGGTTAAATACAATAGAATTATTAATATCACTCGTAAGGAGTATACTAGACTAGCTCCTAGACCTTGATGTCACGTGTTATCAATCCTTACTATAAGCTGATTCAAATTTATGTATGGCAGCTTGTATAGCCAGTCTTTAATAGTTGGTCTATGACATCAAGGTCCCGGATATCAACAAGATTAGTTGCTGCTATCAAAGAGGTGAGGCAAGCAGTAAGTAGTAGTAGCATTCCTCTGCTGCAGGAATATTTTGATTGATTGAGTTGAGGTTTTACGGCTCAATCAACACATTATTGTCATGTCGAGTCAGTCAGTTTATCTTACCACACTTCCTGGGCATGCTTAATCCTTGTGCTAATCTTTCGCCAGAATCTGACAACTGCTTTTCTTGAATCAGCGAAAGGGAGAGAATGACTGTAGAAAATATTTCCTGATAGAATGTTTCAGGGCCCGGATGGGTTGAACCCGCGACCTCCTGATCATCAGTCGGATGCGCGTCCGACTTAATGACCGAGAGCAGAAATGTTTACAGGTTGCAGTTCGGCCAACTGTGGTTGAAAAAGAAGAACACAAACCACAATGCAAAAGCAAACAAAAACATAGGTAACTATAGGTAAAAATATAACCTTGTCCGATGACCTGTGACTTCTGGTTTCAATTTTCTATTCAACGTTATAGAGCTGAGAACTAGAAGCCACAGGTCACCGTACAAGGTTTTCGTTTGATCCGTAAGGTTTGTTTGTTTGTGTTGAGGTTTTACGGCCCAGGCAACCCAATGGGGTCATGTCGAGCGCGGTCAGTTTACCTAACCACACGTTTACTGGGCAGGCTTAGTCCTCTAAGCGGTTAACCAGTATTGTGCACATTCTTTCGCCAGAAACTGACAACTGCCCTTCTTAAATCAGCGGCAGGGAGAGAATGACCGTAGAAAATATTTCATGATCAATCTCCACGAAAGAATGTTGCCGACCTCGGCGGGGGTTTAACCCGCGACCTCCTGGTCTCCAGTCAGACGGCGCATCCAACTGAGCCATCAAGGCCGGCCTTGATCCGTAAGGGAAATGGATATGCATGAAAGATTTTCCTCCATTGCTGACAAGGGAGACAGCTATTGTGACTTCTGGTTTGCTTTCTTGTGCACTAGTCGCTGCTGAAAAGAGATTTACATTAAAAGGTAAGAATTTGATGGGAACAAATTTACTCCTTTTAGAGTAGACCTCTTTTCGGAAGGGGAAAACAATTTGAATTGTCTCCCTGTCACGTCCCTATTTTATCTTGAATATATTTTACATGTACATAGTATAAAAAGAAGTTTGTATCGATTTTTATTAACCAGGTTAGATTAATGCATTTGTAACTGGAGCGCTGATTATGATGACAGTTTTACTTTTTAAGCAAGTAGGTACACTTCAGCTTTCAGGTTACGGTATTACGGTAATCACGAGATAGTTATGCTGAGGGTGTATTTGATTATTCACGTCTATATACTTGAGCGGTTACCAGAACACTATATATTCCGAGTGAACCTAGGTTTGGTGATCAATATCTTCACTGTTCTGGGATTGATTTTCGTCTCAAGGCTATCTTTTGAAAGGGGAGACAATTTTCTGTCGTAATTTTGCAGTTTTGTAGCGTTCCGAGAGAAAAATGTTTTTTGCTTCATAGTTTTAGCAGTTGCTGTATGAAACTTTGCACCGTTCGGACAATCGAACGGGTTATTTTAAATCTTGACTATCACGGTATTCTTGTGAATATTATTTTTAGATCTTGAATTTCACGGATTACTTGTGGACATGTTTCAAAACGTGCCACATTACTATAAAAGTTCCCTAATTGAATAGAACGATACACACTACAAATTCATTTCATCGAAGACTGATCCTTGTCTTCCTTTTATTAATCTTCATGTTGTGTTGTATCTGGGGAATCTGACCATGGTAAGTCAATAATTTATTTTAATTTTATTCTTGCAATATTCTTGCTCGTCTTTACCGCAGCTAAAATTCGAGTAGGTAAATTTATTGCTTTACTACGTTGCGATTTTATGTATCATTCGTACTTACAAACCCGGCATGATAAGTAGATAGACCCTGATCAGATGTGTATACTTTGGTTATATGTGTAGACCCTGATCAGACGAATAAGCCGTGTCGGGTGTGTAAACTATAAACCGAATAGGGAGGTTAAGTTTGATCGATTCTATGGATCCTGATCAGTCTGGTGAGTCTGATAGGTTCTGTAGACCCTGATCAGAATGCAATCATTAATATTTTTATTTGAATAAGATAAATGGATATTACATTCTCATCTGACATGTACATACCAGACATATACGCTTAAATGTAAGACACAGTTAGGCGTTATGTTGTTATGTTAACCGCACACACCGTACATATACGCGTAAAAGTACGCTACCGTAGGCGTTATGTTAACTGCATACACATTCATTAGTTAGCGCGATTTACACAAATAACAAAGACTATATTCACCTTGAATACATATACAGAGGTCCTTTTTATTTTAATCACAAGTCTGTTTACTAGAATATTTTACGGTGAAATGGCTCAAGCAGCGAGGAGTCATGTTTGAGGCTATGACGATGGCATGTTGATATTGTACTCAATGATTACGTGGGGACGATGTGTGATCGTGTAATCATTGTGGTATAATGGCAGTTATAATATATTTTAGCCTTTAGCGTTCTAAAGGGATTCTTACAGTGGAAGGCGCATGGGTTCTTCCTGTAAGAATGTGTAATCGTCGAGATGCCATTCCTCCGATTAATATGAATGTCAGATATATTCTGACTGTGTGTCTGCCTGTGTTTAATTGTTTTTACAATATTATATGTCATTAACAGCGTCCATGTGGTTTTAGGATCTGATTTTGCTATATAATAATCAATTGCAACGGACTTGTCGCATTTATAACATTTGGCGTACACACTCTGTATATTTAGTGGAAATTGATAAGGAAATATCTTGTCATGTTTGATATCGAGAGTTCTAGGACATGGTACTTATTTTCAGGTCCCGTATCCGTATCTGTATCCGTATCCATATCCATATCCGTATCATGTATCTGTTTTACCACTGTTATCGTCACTATGATTGACCATCAAATGTTTTCCGGCAAGCTTTGTTCAAAGTTCTATGGGAAAAAGTGTTAGTGATAACCGGAAATATCATGAAGGATACGTCCGTGGACAAGTTTCTTCAAGTTATGTAAATTTATATTATATTTAATTATGGAAATATAATTAATTAGATTTTTCAGAATATGAAGTTTAACAGTACCTATGGATTATGGAAGCTTCGGAACATAGAAATTAGAACATGGAAATTTGAACTTTTAATTATAGTTTTTTTTTTTTTTGAACTTTTTAAATACATGCTTGTTTTTATTTTACAAAGTGTTGTGTTTATCCTCTGATTGCTTGTGATTGCGTCTAGTCCATCGTCACCGTGCCCAACGCTCGTCCGATCACGTGACAATGGTGTCAGAAGTGGGATTTTGGTGACTTTGGACACGTTATTCTAGCAAACAGAGGATCAGATCTATTGTGTTAAATATATTTTGTTGTTTATGTAGTTATATGTAGTTATGTGGAATTAGTTACTGTCAAATTATGTATATTCCAGAAGGTAATGACAAGCGGGACCATGGTCAATCATGTTATGTAGTGTGTCACATGGTGAGATAAACAGATACAGCACAGCAGGCGTGAAGAAAGGATAAGGTCGGAAAAGCTTTTTGTTTATTTTCCAGTGGTCACTTTTTATCTGACCGTGAATGCCCTTTATATTTTATTGTGGATAAGCTAACGCGCAGGGTTGTGTATGTTCCATTGATAACTCGGAGAGGTGTGATATTAACATAGTTAAAGAGTAATTTTGTGTGGATATATTATGATATAGGCAACGAGGAGTGATGTATGGGTTTATTTTGTAGTATGGATGCCGTTGGCCTATGATCATTTTTGAGCATTGTTATTGTCCTCTTCTAGAGTTAGTGGATATTGTATTCATATTAGTGGAATGCTTTATTTCGTGTTAGACTTCAGTGTAAACTAAGAGTTAATTTTAGTTTTAGGGCATTTAATAGTGATTTTTCTGAGACTTATCCTATGAAACTTGTGCTTAATTGAAACAAACTTCTTACTATAATTGTTTCACTGAGACTTAGAGAAATGGAGACCATAGAAAATTTAAAAGCTCAAGGGGAGACTTTAGGGTACGAAGGCGATGCACTTCGAGCTTTTATTAAGGATCAGCAAGATAGGTTACGCGACGAAAGAAAGGCACAGCGTGAGGCGCAAGCACGCGAACGCGAACTCGCGGAGGCTAAGGAAGCACGCGAACGTGAACTCGCGGAGGCTAAGGAAGCACGCGAGCGTGAATTAGCAGAAACGGCGGCAGCGCGTGAATTAAAAGAGCGCGAACTCGCAGCAGCGCGTGAATTAAAAGAACGCGAACTCGCGGAGGCTAAGGCCGAGGCTAAGGCAGCACATGAACGCGAGATACAAAGAATGCAATTACAACAAGACATTGAGCAAAAGAAACATATATTTGAAATGGAAAGGTTAGCCGCAGAGCAAAATATAAAGCCGGCAGTGCAGCATAAGGAAGATAAAACTTATGTCACTGCTAAGACCCCAAAATACCAGCATTTGATGAAGGTAAAGATGAAATGGATTCTTATTTGCTTAGGTTTGAAAGGTATGCTACAGCTCAAAAATGGAAGAAAGAAGATTGGGCTACTAATTTGAGCGCACTTCTCAAAGGTAAGGCACTTGATGTATATGCATTAATGCCTATAGAAGAGGCATTAAATTATGATATGTTAAAGGCAGCTTTACTCAAAAGATATGAGTTAACTGAAGAAGGATTTAAGAGAAGGTATAAGAAGTGTAGGCCAGATTCAGGTGAAACTTTTCAGCAATTCACCAGCCGTATGAAAAGTTATTTTACAAGGTGGGTAGATATGTCTGGCATTAATAAGACTTATGATGGATTAGCAGATTTAATACTTAGAGATCAGCTTGCATTTATTTGTAATAGAGACCTTGAACTTTTCCTTAGAGAAAGGGAACCCAAGTCACTTGAACAGGCTAGTAAATTAGCAGATCAGTACAAAGAAGCCAGATATACTGATATTCTTAATTTGACATTTAAGATCAATGAAAGACCAAGATCTAGGTCAAGGTCGAGATCACCTTCACCTTCTGTTCGAAGGTATAATCATCAAGGCCCACAGCCTTTTAGAGGGTCATGTTTTATTTGTGGTGATAAAAAACATATAGCTAGATTTTGTCCTGATAGAGCAAAAGGTAATATGAAGGTAGCTGCAACACGAACATATGGTAGAGGTAGAAGTAGATCCCCCTCGAAACATGTGCGTTTTCAGGATCAGAGACAAGGACAGGAACTGAGCGATAACGGGAAATCGGATGACAACCAGGTATGTGGAGCGTGTTTTATTCATACTGATACAGTTAGTTATGTCCAAGCAAGCAATGTTGGCACTAAGGTCTGTCCAGGGATGGAAGATACATTGAAGGTGAGTACTACAGCTCAACCTTCACCCATTTGTAATGATATGAAGACCGTACAGGGTATAATGGGGAACCAAATTGTTAGTGTCTTGCGCGACACTGGGTGTACTGGGGTGATTGTCAAACAATCATTAGTTTCCTCAGAGAATTTGACTGGCAAGATGCATTCATGCATGATGGTAGATAGGACTACATTACAGCTTCCTGAAGCTAAAGTATCATTACACACTCCTTATTTTAAGGGAGACACACTTGCCCTTTGTATGGAGAACCCTTTGGTTGATGTTATTATAGGTAATATTCCAGGGGCGAGGGATGCTTATGACCCGAATATAAATTGGGTGCCAGCTTTAGCAGTACAAACCCGGTCCCAAGCCAAACTACCTAAACAAACCAAAACATCACTCAAAACCCCCAATATTATCGATAGGGATATTTCCCCTCAACAAATTAAGGAAGCTCAAGTTAATGATCCTACTCTGGCAAGAATTCGAAAAGCTTGCGATGAATCAGAAGTTAAAGGTAATGCTAAGTTTTTTCGCAAAAATGACTTGATATACAGACAATTTAGTTCACCTAATGTGGAATTTGGTAAGATTTTTATTCAACTTGTAGTTCCACAACAATATCGCAAGATGGTAATGAAATTAGCCCATGAGTCAATCCTGTCTGGACATCTTGCAGTGAAACGGACTATTCAAAAGGTACTATCAGAATTCTTTTGGCCAGGATAGCAAGTGATATAAAGAGGTTCTGTCAGTCTTGTGACATATGTCAGCGCACTATAGCCAAAGGTAGGAATACAAGAGCGCCCTTAGGCAGTATGCCAGTTATAGATACCCCATTTCAAAGAGTAGCAATTGACTTGGTTGGTCCACTTGAACCCCGTACTGAGAATAGGAATAAGTATATTTTGACGTTAGTTGATTATGCAACTAGGTATCCAGAAGCAGTAGCTCTGTCTTCAATTGAGACCGAAGCAGTTGCAGAAGCTTTAGTTAGTATATTCAGTAGAGTCGGAGTACCGAAAGAAATATTAACTGACATGGGAAGTCAATTCACGTCAGCACTGATGAAAGAGGTAAGTAGACTTTTGTCATTCAAACAGTTAGTTACTTCCCCTTATCATCCCATCTGTAATGGCTTAGTAGAGCGCTTTAACGGTACATTAAAGAAAATGTTGACTAGAATGTGCGCAGAACGTCCGAAAGACTGGGACAAGTATATAGATCCATTATTATTTGCATACAGAGAAGTTCCACAGGAAAGTCTGGGGTTTTCTCCGTTTGAATTAATATATGGATGGCCTGTGCGTGGACCTATGCAAGTTTTAAGAGAATTGTGGACGAAGGATATCGAGGATCCTCGGGTACGTACTACTTACCAGTATGTCTTAGATTTGAGGGAAAGATTAGAGTCAACGGTAAGTTTAGCACAGCAAAACTTGCAGAATATGTCAAAGAAGTATAAAAAATACTACAATCGGAAGTCGAGGCGCCGACATTTAAAGGTAGGTAACAAAGTTCTCGTACTTCTTCCGACTAAGACAAATAAGTTGTTGATGAGTTGGAAAGGCCCGTACGAAGTAGTGGAGAAATTAAGTGTCTTAGATTATAGAATTAAAATGGGAAAGAAAGTAAAAACTTTCCATATCAATATGCTTAGGCAATACATTGAGAGAGAGGATGATCAACAGACTACAGATGTTCAGGTATGTTCCATAGCAGTATTAGACTGTACTTCGGAAGATAACGAAGATAATATAGAAGGATTAGTAGAATCACCATCAATTTGTGACAATGAGTCAGTTGAACTGTTAAACATTAATCCAGACTTGACAAAAGAGGAACAAAGTCAGGTAAGGCAACTTGTAACAAATTTTGCTAGTACATTTACAGCAATACCCGGCTGTACCACTCTGTTGGAACATGACATTAAGTTGACAACAGATACGCCGGTAAGAGTTAAGCAATATCCACTTCCTTTCAATATGATGGAAGCAGCAAAGGATGAGGTAAGAGACATGATCAATTTAGACATTGTAGAACCATCAGAAAGTCCTTACTGTTCCCCTGTTCTTATAGTCAAAAAGAAAGACAATACGAACAGATTTTGCATAGATTTTCGTACACTTAATAAGATTACGGTTTTCGATGCAGAACCGATGCCAAATATGGAGGAAATATTTACGAAAATAGCAGGTCATAAGTACATATCCAAGCTTGACCTTACCAAAGGTTATTGGCAGATACCTTTAACTAAGAATGCTAAGCAATACACAGCTTTTCAAACACCATTAGGACTGTTACAATTTAAAGTTCTACCTTTCGGTTTAGTAACAGCTCAAGCTTCCTGTAGTAAACTGATGAGGAAACTGCTGAAAGGTATGTCTAATATAGACAATTTTGTTGATGATATCATCATATTCACATCTACTTGGGAACATCATATGCAAGTATTCGAGGAATTATTGAAGCGACTAAGAGATGCCAATTTGACTGTGAAACCAAGTAAATGTTTCATTGGTTTTCAAAATTTAGAATGTCTTGGTCATTTGGTTGGTGGTACACTTATTAGGCCCTGCCCTGATAAGATTCTAGCAATTGAAAAAGCAGAAAGACCTGTTACCAAGAAACAAGTACGTTCATTCTTGGGACTTGTAGGATTTTATAGATCTTTTATTCCTAATTTTTCTCATATTGCCGCACCTTTGACGGAACTTACAAAAAAAGGTGAGTCCAATAAAGTACACTGGGATGAACCACAACAGAGAGCATTTGATTCATTGAAGAAGGCGTTGACAGTTCAACCTATTCTTAAAATGGCCGATCTGTCAAAACCATTTACTTTACAAGTAGATGCCTCTAATGAGGGATTAGGAGCTGTCCTTTTGCAAGACGAAGAAGGTAAGAAAAGTCCTATTGCATATGCAAGTAGAAAACTGAAACCTAGTGAAAAATCATATGCAGTAATAGAGAAAGAATATCTTGCGCTAGTATGGGCAGTACAAAAGTTCCATAGATATTTGTATGGCACAGCATTTACGATAGAAACCGATCATCAGCCATTAAGCTATTTAAATAAAGCAAAGCTTACAAATTCTAGACTGATGCGATGGGCTTTGGCATTACAGCCATATAGATTTCATATAGTGGCAATACGTGGTGCAGAAAATGTGGGCGCAGATTATTTAAGCCGTGTGTGACGTAATATATTCGGCGATATAAAGTGACGTTATACTCTAGTGCTACGCACTTCTGTAAGAGGGGAGATATGTCACGTCCCTATTTTATCTTGAATATATTTTACATGTACATAGTATAAAAAGAAGTTTGTATCGATTTTTATTAACCAGGTTAGATTAATGCATTTGTAACTGGAGCGCTGATTATGATGACAGTTTTACTTTTTAAGCAAGTAGGTACACTTCAGCTTTCAGGTTACGGTATTACGGTAATCACGAGATAGTTATGCTGAGGGTGTATTTGATTATTCACGTCTATATACTTGAGCGGTTACCAGAACACTATATATTCCGAGTGAACCTAGGTTTGGTGATCAATATCTTCACTGTTCTGGGATTGATTTTCGTCTCAAGGCTATCTTTTGAAAGGGGAGACAATTTTCTGTCGTAATTTTGCAGTTTTGTAGCGTTCCGAGAGAAAAATGTTTTTTGCTTCATAGTTTTAGCAGTTGCTGTATGAAACTTTGCACCGTTCGGACAATCGAACGGGTTATTTTAAATCTTGACTATCACGGTATTCTTGTGAATATTATTTTTAGATCTTGAATTTCACGGATTACTTGTGGACATGTTTCAAAACGTGCCACATTACTATAAAAGTTCCCTAATTGAATAGAACGATACACACTACAAATTCATTTCATCGAAGACTGATCCTTGTCTTCCTTTTATTAATCTTCATGTTGTGTTGTATCTGGGGAATCTGACCATGGTAAGTCAATAATTTATTTTAATTTTATTCTTGCAATATTCTTGCTCGTCTTTACCGCAGCTAAAATTCGAGTAGGTAAATTTATTGCTTTACTACGTTGCGATTTTATGTATCATTCGTACTTACAAACCCGGCATGATAAGTAGATAGACCCTGATCAGATGTGTATACTTTGGTTATATGTGTAGACCCTGATCAGACGAATAAGCCGTGTCGGGTGTGTAAACTATAAACCGAATAGGGAGGTTAAGTTTGATCGATTCTATGGATCCTGATCAGTCTGGTGAGTCTGATAGGTTCTGTAGACCCTGATCAGAATGCAATCATTAATATTTTTATTTGAATAAGATAAATGGATATTACATTCTCATCTGACATGTACATACCAGACATATACGCTTAAATGTAAGACACAGTTAGGCGTTATGTTGTTATGTTAACCGCACACACCGTACATATACGCGTAAAAGTACGCTACCGTAGGCGTTATGTTAACTGCATACACATTCATTAGTTAGCGCGATTTACACAAATAACAAAGACTATATTCACCTTGAATACATATACAGAGGTCCTTTTTATTTTAATCACAAGTCTGTTTACTAGAATATTTTACGGTGAAATGGCTCAAGCAGCGAGGAGTCATGTTTGAGGCTATGACGATGGCATGTTGATATTGTACTCAATGATTACGTGGGGACGATGTGTGATCGTGTAATCATTGTGGTATAATGGCAGTTATAATATATTTTAGCCTTTAGCGTTCTAAAGGGATTCTTACAGTGGAAGGCGCATGGGTTCTTCCTGTAAGAATGTGTAATCGTCGAGATGCCATTCCTCCGATTAATATGAATGTCAGATATATTCTGACTGTGTGTCTGCCTGTGTTTAATTGTTTTTACAATATTATATGTCATTAACAGCGTCCATGTGGTTTTAGGATCTGATTTTGCTATATAATAATCAATTGCAACGGACTTGTCGCATTTATAACATTTGGCGTACACACTCTGTATATTTAGTGGAAATTGATAAGGAAATATCTTGTCATGTTTGATATCGAGAGTTCTAGGACATGGTACTTATTTTCAGGTCCCGTATCCGTATCTGTATCCGTATCCATATCCATATCCGTATCATGTATCTGTTTCACCACTGTTATCGTCACTATGATTGACCATCAAATGTTTTCCGGCAAGCTTTGTTCAAAGTTCTATGGGAAAAAGTGTTAGTGATAACCGGAAATATCATGAAGGATACGTCCGTGGACAAGTTTCTTCAAGTTATGTAAATTTATATTATATTTAATTATGGAAATATAATTAATTAGATTTTTCAGAATATGAAGTTTAACAGTACCTATGGATTATGGAAGCTTCGGAACATAGAAATTAGAACATGGAAATTTGAACTTTTAATTATAGTTTTTTTTTTTTTTGAACTTTTTAAATACATGCTTGTTTTTATTTTACAAAGTGTTGTGTTTATCCTCTGATTGCTTGTGATTGCGTCTAGTCCATCGTCACCGTGCCCAACGCTCGTCCGATCACGTGACAATGGTGTCAGAAGTGGGATTTTGGTGACTTTGGACACGTTATTCTAGCAAACAGAGGATCAGATCTATTGTGTTAAATATATTTTGTTGTTTATGTAGTTATATGTAGTTATGTGGAATTAGTTACTGTCAAATTATGTATATTCCAGAAGGTAATGACAAGCGGGACCATGGTCAATCATGTTATGTAGTGTGTCACATGGTGAGATAAACAGATACAGCACAGCAGGCGTGAAGAAAGGATAAGGTCGGAAAAGCTTTTTGTTTATTTTCCAGTGGTCACTTTTTATCTGACCGTGAATGCCCTTTATATTTTATTGTGGATAAGCTAACGCGCAGGGTTGTGTATGTTCCATTGATAACTCGGAGAGGTGTGATATTAACATAGTTAAAGAGTAATTTTGTGTGGATATATTATGATATAGGCAACGAGGAGTGATGTATGGGTTTATTTTGTAGTATGGATGCCGTTGGCCTATGATCATTTTTGAGCATTGTTA
Source organism: Anodontia alba (assembly GCA_964016985.1). NCBI lineage: Eukaryota > Metazoa > Mollusca > Bivalvia > Lucinida > Lucinidae > Anodontia > Anodontia alba. Next base: position 75,278,617 of record OZ024832.1, read on the forward strand.
TTGTCCTCTTCTAGAGTTAGTGGATATTGTATTCATATTAGTGGAATGCTTTATTTCGTGTTAGACTTCAGTGTAAACTAAGAGTTAATTTTAGTTTTAGGGCATTTAATAGTGATTTTTCTGAGACTTATCCTATGAAACTTGTGCTTAATTGAAACAAACTTCTTACTATAATTGTTTCACTGAGACTTAGAGAAATGGAGACCATAGAAAATTTAAAAGCTCAAGGGGAGACTTTAGGGTACGAAGGCGATGCACTTCGAGCTTTTATTAAGGATCAGCAAGATAGGTTACGCGACGAAAGAAAGGCACAGCGTGAGGCGCAAGCACGCGAACGCGAACTCGCGGAGGCTAAGGAAGCACGCGAACGTGAACTCGCGGAGGCTAAGGAAGCACGCGAGCGTGAATTAGCAGAAACGGCGGCAGCGCGTGAATTAAAAGAGCGCGAACTCGCAGCAGCGCGTGAATTAAAAGAACGCGAACTCGCGGAGGCTAAGGCCGAGGCTAAGGCAGCACATGAACGCGAGATACAAAGAATGCAATTACAACAAGACATTGAGCAAAAGAAACATATATTTGAAATGGAAAGGTTAGCCGCAGAGCAAAATATAAAGCCGGCAGTGCAGCATAAGGAAGATAAAACTTATGTCACTGCTAAGACCCCAAAATACCAGCATTTGATGAAGGTAAAGATGAAATGGATTCTTATTTGCTTAGGTTTGAAAGGTATGCTACAGCTCAAAAATGGAAGAAAGAAGATTGGGCTACTAATTTGAGCGCACTTCTCAAAGGTAAGGCACTTGATGTATATGCATTAATGCCTATAGAAGAGGCATTAAATTATGATATGTTAAAGGCAGCTTTACTCAAAAGATATGAGTTAACTGAAGAAGGATTTAAGAGAAGGTATAAGAAGTGTAGGCCAGATTCAGGTGAAACTTTTCAGCAATTCACCAGCCGTATGAAAAGTTATTTTACAAGGTGGGTAGATATGTCTGGCATTAATAAGACTTATGATGGATTAGCAGATTTAATACTTAGAGATCAGCTTGCATTTATTTGTAATAGAGACCTTGAACTTTTCCTTAGAGAAAGGGAACCCAAGTCACTTGAACAGGCTAGTAAATTAGCAGATCAGTACAAAGAAGCCAGATATACTGATATTCTTAATTTGACATTTAAGATCAATGAAAGACCAAGATCTAGGTCAAGGTCGAGATCACCTTCACCTTCTGTTCGAAGGTATAATCATCAAGGCCCACAGCCTTTTAGAGGGTCATGTTTTATTTGTGGTGATAAAAAACATATAGCTAGATTTTGTCCTGATAGAGCAAAAGGTAATATGAAGGTAGCTGCAACACGAACATATGGTAGAGGTAGAAGTAGATCCCCCTCGAAACATGTGCGTTTTCAGGATCAGAGACAAGGACAGGAACTGAGCGATAACGGGAAATCGGATGACAACCAGGTATGTGGAGCGTGTTTTATTCATACTGATACAGTTAGTTATGTCCAAGCAAGCAATGTTGGCACTAAGGTCTGTCCAGGGATGGAAGATACATTGAAGGTGAGTACTACAGCTCAACCTTCACCCATTTGTAATGATATGAAGACCGTACAGGGTATAATGGGGAACCAAATTGTTAGTGTCTTGCGCGACACTGGGTGTACTGGGGTGATTGTCAAACAATCATTAGTTTCCTCAGAGAATTTGACTGGCAAGATGCATTCATGCATGATGGTAGATAGGACTACATTACAGCTTCCTGAAGCTAAAGTATCATTACACACTCCTTATTTTAAGGGAGACACACTTGCCCTTTGTATGGAGAACCCTTTGGTTGATGTTATTATAGGTAATATTCCAGGGGCGAGGGATGCTTATGACCCGAATATAAATTGGGTGCCAGCTTTAGCAGTACAAACCCGGTCCCAAGCCAAACTACCTAAACAAACCAAAACATCACTCAAAACCCCCAATATTATCGATAGGGATATTTCCCCTCAACAAATTAAGGAAGCTCAAGTTAATGATCCTACTCTGGCAAGAATTCGAAAAGCTTGCGATGAATCAGAAGTTAAAGGTAATGCTAAGTTTTTTCGCAAAAATGACTTGATATACAGACAATTTAGTTCACCTAATGTGGAATTTGGTAAGATTTTTATTCAACTTGTAGTTCCACAACAATATCGCAAGATGGTAATGAAATTAGCCCATGAGTCAATCCTGTCTGGACATCTTGCAGTGAAACGGACTATTCAAAAGGTACTATCAGAATTCTTTTGGCCAGGATAGCAAGTGATATAAAGAGGTTCTGTCAGTCTTGTGACATATGTCAGCGCACTATAGCCAAAGGTAGGAATACAAGAGCGCCCTTAGGCAGTATGCCAGTTATAGATACCCCATTTCAAAGAGTAGCAATTGACTTGGTTGGTCCACTTGAACCCCGTACTGAGAATAGGAATAAGTATATTTTGACGTTAGTTGATTATGCAACTAGGTATCCAGAAGCAGTAGCTCTGTCTTCAATTGAGACCGAAGCAGTTGCAGAAGCTTTAGTTAGTATATTCAGTAGAGTCGGAGTACCGAAAGAAATATTAACTGACATGGGAAGTCAATTCACGTCAGCACTGATGAAAGAGGTAAGTAGACTTTTGTCATTCAAACAGTTAGTTACTTCCCCTTATCATCCCATCTGTAATGGCTTAGTAGAGCGCTTTAACGGTACATTAAAGAAAATGTTGACTAGAATGTGCGCAGAACGTCCGAAAGACTGGGACAAGTATATAGATCCATTATTATTTGCATACAGAGAAGTTCCACAGGAAAGTCTGGGGTTTTCTCCGTTTGAATTAATATATGGATGGCCTGTGCGTGGACCTATGCAAGTTTTAAGAGAATTGTGGACGAAGGATATCGAGGATCCTCGGGTACGTACTACTTACCAGTATGTCTTAGATTTGAGGGAAAGATTAGAGTCAACGGTAAGTTTAGCACAGCAAAACTTGCAGAATATGTCAAAGAAGTATAAAAAATACTACAATCGGAAGTCGAGGCGCCGACATTTAAAGGTAGGTAACAAAGTTCTCGTACTTCTTCCGACTAAGACAAATAAGTTGTTGATGAGTTGGAAAGGCCCGTACGAAGTAGTGGAGAAATTAAGTGTCTTAGATTATAGAATTAAAATGGGAAAGAAAGTAAAAACTTTCCATATCAATATGCTTAGGCAATACATTGAGAGAGAGGATGATCAACAGACTACAGATGTTCAGGTATGTTCCATAGCAGTATTAGACTGTACTTCGGAAGATAACGAAGATAATATAGAAGGATTAGTAGAATCACCATCAATTTGTGACAATGAGTCAGTTGAACTGTTAAACATTAATCCAGACTTGACAAAAGAGGAACAAAGTCAGGTAAGGCAACTTGTAACAAATTTTGCTAGTACATTTACAGCAATACCCGGCTGTACCACTCTGTTGGAACATGACATTAAGTTGACAACAGATACGCCGGTAAGAGTTAAGCAATATCCACTTCCTTTCAATATGATGGAAGCAGCAAAGGATGAGGTAAGAGACATGATCAATTTAGACATTGTAGAACCATCAGAAAGTCCTTACTGTTCCCCTGTTCTTATAGTCAAAAAGAAAGACAATACGAACAGATTTTGCATAGATTTTCGTACACTTAATAAGATTACGGTTTTCGATGCAGAACCGATGCCAAATATGGAGGAAATATTTACGAAAATAGCAGGTCATAAGTACATATCCAAGCTTGACCTTACCAAAGGTTATTGGCAGATACCTTTAACTAAGAATGCTAAGCAATACACAGCTTTTCAAACACCATTAGGACTGTTACAATTTAAAGTTCTACCTTTCGGTTTAGTAACAGCTCAAGCTTCCTGTAGTAAACTGATGAGGAAACTGCTGAAAGGTATGTCTAATATAGACAATTTTGTTGATGATATCATCATATTCACATCTACTTGGGAACATCATATGCAAGTATTCGAGGAATTATTGAAGCGACTAAGAGATGCCAATTTGACTGTGAAACCAAGTAAATGTTTCATTGGTTTTCAAAATTTAGAATGTCTTGGTCATTTGGTTGGTGGTACACTTATTAGGCCCTGCCCTGATAAGATTCTAGCAATTGAAAAAGCAGAAAGACCTGTTACCAAGAAACAAGTACGTTCATTCTTGGGACTTGTAGGATTTTATAGATCTTTTATTCCTAATTTTTCTCATATTGCCGCACCTTTGACGGAACTTACAAAAAAAGGTGAGTCCAATAAAGTACACTGGGATGAACCACAACAGAGAGCATTTGATTCATTGAAGAAGGCGTTGACAGTTCAACCTATTCTTAAAATGGCCGATCTGTCAAAACCATTTACTTTACAAGTAGATGCCTCTAATGAGGGATTAGGAGCTGTCCTTTTGCAAGACGAAGAAGGTAAGAAAAGTCCTATTGCATATGCAAGTAGAAAACTGAAACCTAGTGAAAAATCATATGCAGTAATAGAGAAAGAATATCTTGCGCTAGTATGGGCAGTACAAAAGTTCCATAGATATTTGTATGGCACAGCATTTACGATAGAAACCGATCATCAGCCATTAAGCTATTTAAATAAAGCAAAGCTTACAAATTCTAGACTGATGCGATGGGCTTTGGCATTACAGCCATATAGATTTCATATAGTGGCAATACGTGGTGCAGAAAATGTGGGCGCAGATTATTTAAGCCGTGTGTGACGTAATATATTCGGCGATATAAAGTGACGTTATACTCTAGTGCTACGCACTTCTGTAAGAGGGGAGATATGTCACGTCCCTATTTTATCTTGAATATATTTTACATGTACATAGTATAAAAAGAAGTTTGTATCGATTTTTATTAACCAGGTTAGATTAATGCATTTGTAACTGGAGCGCTGATTATGATGACAGTTTTACTTTTTAAGCAAGTAGGTACACTTCAGCTTTCAGGTTACGGTATTACGGTAATCACGAGATAGTTATGCTGAGGGTGTATTTGATTATTCACGTCTATATACTTGAGCGGTTACCAGAACACTATATATTCCGAGTGAACCTAGGTTTGGTGATCAATATCTTCACTGTTCTGGGATTGATTTTCGTCTCAAGGCTATCTTTTGAAAGGGGAGACAATTTTCTGTCGTAATTTTGCAGTTTTGTAGCGTTCCGAGAGAAAAATGTTTTTTGCTTCATAGTTTTAGCAGTTGCTGTATGAAACTTTGCACCGTTCGGACAATCGAACGGGTTATTTTAAATCTTGACTATCACGGTATTCTTGTGAATATTATTTTTAGATCTTGAATTTCACGGATTACTTGTGGACATGTTTCAAAACGTGCCACATTACTATAAAAGTTCCCTAATTGAATAGAACGATACACACTACAAATTCATTTCATCGAAGACTGATCCTTGTCTTCCTTTTATTAATCTTCATGTTGTGTTGTATCTGGGGAATCTGACCATGGTAAGTCAATAATTTATTTTAATTTTATTCTTGCAATATTCTTGCTCGTCTTTACCGCAGCTAAAATTCGAGTAGGTAAATTTATTGCTTTACTACGTTGCGATTTTATGTATCATTCGTACTTACAAACCCGGCATGATAAGTAGATAGACCCTGATCAGATGTGTATACTTTGGTTATATGTGTAGACCCTGATCAGACGAATAAGCCGTGTCGGGTGTGTAAACTATAAACCGAATAGGGAGGTTAAGTTTGATCGATTCTATGGATCCTGATCAGTCTGGTGAGTCTGATAGGTTCTGTAGACCCTGATCAGAATGCAATCATTAATATTTTTATTTGAATAAGATAAATGGATATTACATTCTCATCTGACATGTACATACCAGACATATACGCTTAAATGTAAGACACAGTTAGGCGTTATGTTGTTATGTTAACCGCACACACCGTACATATACGCGTAAAAGTACGCTACCGTAGGCGTTATGTTAACTGCATACACATTCATTAGTTAGCGCGATTTACACAAATAACAAAGACTATATTCACCTTGAATACATATACAGAGGTCCTTTTTATTTTAATCACAAGTCTGTTTACTAGAATATTTTACGGTGAAATGGCTCAAGCAGCGAGGAGTCATGTTTGAGGCTATGACGATGGCATGTTGATATTGTACTCAATGATTACGTGGGGACGATGTGTGATCGTGTAATCATTGTGGTATAATGGCAGTTATAATATATTTTAGCCTTTAGCGTTCTAAAGGGATTCTTACAGTGGAAGGCGCATGGGTTCTTCCTGTAAGAATGTGTAATCGTCGAGATGCCATTCCTCCGATTAATATGAATGTCAGATATATTCTGACTGTGTGTCTGCCTGTGTTTAATTGTTTTTACAATATTATATGTCATTAACAGCGTCCATGTGGTTTTAGGATCTGATTTTGCTATATAATAATCAATTGCAACGGACTTGTCGCATTTATAACATTTGGCGTACACACTCTGTATATTTAGTGGAAATTGATAAGGAAATATCTTGTCATGTTTGATATCGAGAGTTCTAGGACATGGTACTTATTTTCAGGTCCCGTATCCGTATCTGTATCCGTATCCATATCCATATCCGTATCATGTATCTGTTTCACCACTGTTATCGTCACTATGATTGACCATCAAATGTTTTCCGGCAAGCTTTGTTCAAAGTTCTATGGGAAAAAGTGTTAGTGATAACCGGAAATATCATGAAGGATACGTCCGTGGACAAGTTTCTTCAAGTTATGTAAATTTATATTATATTTAATTATGGAAATATAATTAATTAGATTTTTCAGAATATGAAGTTTAACAGTACCTATGGATTATGGAAGCTTCGGAACATAGAAATTAGAACATGGAAATTTGAACTTTTAATTATAGTTTTTTTTTTTTTTTGAACTTTTTAAATACATGCTTGTTTTTATTTTACAAAGTGTTGTGTTTATCCTCTGATTGCTTGTGATTGCGTCTAGTCCATCGTCACCGTGCCCAACGCTCGTCCGATCACGTGACACTCCCTTTAAAATGTATTGTTAGTTCCATTTTATATGAGCTAGCACATGCGAAAATAGTGCCTATCACATAGGTGACCAGCAATGGCTCAGGTGAGCATGTGCATATGCACAGTCTCGCCAAAGCCTTTACTGTTCGCAGATTTGAGAACGCATATCTGTAGCACAAATATGGGATAGCGTATGCGCAATTGAAGAATTGCAGACTGTAAAAATCATTAGGTTCCTTTTATTATATGGCGGCTTTTTTCACATCACAAAAACATGCCTATATCATTTTGACCCCCTTAAACCCCACTTTTATATAGTAAAACTGGGGTTTACAGGGGTATGCATTATTTTTCTTATTTCTGCTCAAAAACATAGATCGTGGGTACTCGATAGAACCGCCTCGTTGAAGCGGTTCTAACGAGTACCCACAATCTATGCTTTGAGCAGAAATATGAAAAATATCAGAATTTTTATATCTGGAAATTTTCATTTTTTCGGTCGTAAAATGTTCAGTACATTTGAATAGGCATGTTTTCGAAATGATGTGCCAGCAGAATGGGGATGAAACTGCCTCCATAACCGTACATAAATGATATATCATTTCGAGGGTTGAGCGCAAGACTATGGTAACTCAAACATATTTTTGAAACCCTTGTTTAGGGGCAACTTGGACCCCTTTGTAAACAATGCAAATTTAGGTGCCATTGCTCATACGAGCAATGGCACCTAAATTTTCATTGTTTACAGAAAGAAATGTTGTAATCTTCATAACGCCTTCATGGTGAGGAGATTAGGTTTGGGGAAAAACAACCATCTGACTTACGCCAGTCTTGCGCTCAACCCTCGATTTTTCTGTTGTAGAAATTCCACAGGGAACGCACACTCACGGGGATGCGTTAAATACTTAGAAGATTGCAAATCAATAACAAGTTTTCTGGCACAGAAACGACAAGAGAGGGGAAACAGAATAATCTTAGGATACTTTAATCATTAAGAAGGATGCAAAGAAATAAAACTGAGACCCAGCAGATGCCACAATCACAGATCACAGCCTTCCCGAGGCACCAAACAGAAAGAGAAAAAACGAAAAAATAATGACAAAAGAAACATCACCGACGCACAAACAACTGCAACAGGAGAACATCCTTGGAACGGTCAGTAGAAAGCTACTAGGGGTTTTAAACCAGCCTAAAAATGAGCCTTCGAATAAAAAAAAAAGATATTTCGAGAACTCGTGCGTGCACAGCGATGGCTAAAAACAGGCAGCGCATACAGGCAATCAGTTCAAGGCTTTCGCCTTAAACTGTGTAGCTCCCGACGAGATGTCTCATAATGAGCCATCTCATCAGGATCTACACTGTTTGCTATTTCTGTTCTTGATTTACAATTCTCACTCTGTGGCAACACTAGATGCGTCCAAATGCTGAGATAGAGGTGTCTATTTCAGAAACACATCAGGAGCTACATTGCTTGCCATTCTGTTCTTGATTTACAACTCTCACCCTATGGCAACAATGGATACGTCTAAATGCTGAGTTGGAGGTGTGTATTTCAGAAACTGAGAAACTGGCAGCAAAGACACTGATATAGCTGTAGATTCGCCGTCGGAGCGGGATCTTTCTTGTTCAAATATACCCCGAAGACACCTAATACTGGATCCATTAGGGCCGCGTCAAGAGAACTAGTGCCTTCAAACATGCGCAAAAATGCGCATTCAGATCATCCTGCGCATGCGCAAAGTATCATCCAGACCTTTGCTCCCCATTCTTATATTCTGATGTACCCAATGATTCTGTAAGCGGACAGTGAAGGCCTTGATTAGACTGCACAGGTTGGTCTGAGCCTACGCTGGCGGCATATGCCAGAAAACACGTTTTCAATGGCGCAGGCCCATTTGGTATCTTTTCCGCTGTTTTCGCTGTGGTGACAAACACTCTGATTTCCTTTTTGTTTTACTGCACACCAGTCCCGTTCTGTAAAGTGGTTTACTCTAAATGGAACGGAGTTGCTCACCGGGGAGCAAATTTTCTCTTTTTAGTGTAGACCCATTTTCAGACGAAAGGCGAAATAATTTGGACACAGCTACCTACCCTGAAAAGAGCAGATGTTGGCGGACATGTAGGCTGATACGGATATGAATACATTTCCTATGCGATAATGAAATATTTTCTCCCCTCAGCAGAGACTGAAAACGTTATGCGATTTTTTTTTTTTTTTTTTTTTTTTTTTTTGAAGACCGCTCAATTAAGAGATATGTGTCACCGAATTGTAGTTTGAGTTCAAGTCATCACTGTATCTCATTTGCATGTTTAACGTAAGTCTGTATTCTAGATACATGTATTTGATATTTAGTTTCCTGGTTTTACAGTTGTTGTTTTGTAAGTTTGCTATTATTATTACTATTAGCATTTTGTAAAAGAGAACATTGTGCATATGTGCTTTCATGAGATATTTTGAATTTAAAAATCAAAGCTCTGCGAGTGCTGATAGGGGCGGTTGCCTGAAATTCTATAGGCCTCACATTTGTTCAATATTTCTTACTACATTGTATATCATATTAATGCAACCGTTTTCGGTACTGAATATCTCCTTTTCCGTGCTAAAGTCTTCTTTTAAGTGTCAAAAGGTAATATCATAAATGTAATGTAAATTGTAATATCATATTTTTAAAGTCATTTTCGGTACCCGATAGCCCTTTTTTGGTCCTATTCAAGGGAAAGGTTTTCTGTGTTTAGTAGGAGCGCGGCTCGGGTTACAATTTTTACCCAACTATGTAGATTTGGCGCTTTTTAATGGAGTATACATATTCGTCCGCTGAGATTGTACTCAATATGATTAAAATCTTATTTCTTTAAAAGCTTGAAGTTTTCTTTGGTTTTATTCGCTATTTATAAGCATCAGTGTATAAGACTATATATGTTTGAATGCAGAATTTAACGTTAGCAGGGAACAATCTATAAGGTAGTGATTAGATTGGTAGCAACAGGAAAACGGGTTGTCAAAATGCTATATGCGGATCCTTTGTACGTTATAGCAATTTCAAAATTGAAAATTTGTTTGCTTAATTAATAATTATGGAAATTAATTTTGAAAGACACTCTGTTACAATCATTGCATGTATTGCATTGATATATATATATATATATATATATATATATATATATATATATATCAACCCACGCAGGCTACGGCGGCAGCGCCTAGCCTTTCAGGGTCAGGAAACATAACCACTGCACCACTACGCTTGTTAAAAAAAACAAGTTTAATGGAACAGTATTATGCTTGATTTCTCTGAATGACCCGGTATATTTTTGGTGCGCTAACGCACTCATTATATACAAGGAACTCTCTGGATCCGCAGGAAATATTATTATAATTAAAGATTTAAACCAACTTCGACAAAGAATTCCCGCACAGGATCATTACTGATGCAAGTACTTCAGAAAACGAGTGTGTAAGAAGAAATATGAAATACCACTGGGCTGAGTGACGTTCGAACCCACACCGGCCATGCGGCAGCGCATAGCCCTTCAGAGTCTGGAGACATAACCACTGCACCACTACGCTTGTTAAAAAACAAGTTTCATGATGGAACACTATTATCATGGAACAGGATTATATGCTTGATTTCTCTGAATGACCCATCGAAAAGGATATATATATATATATATATATATATATATATATATATATATATATATATATATATATATATATATATATATATATATATAAATATATATATATATATATATATATATAGGCCAGAGAATTATCAAATTATCAAACTGGTGATGATGTTTACCAAATCGACAAAATACTTTAGATGAACCCAGTAAGCATTCTTTATAAATCTATAGCGGGCCGTTATCGGCCCGTCAGGGTAGCTGACGGGCCGATAATGGCCCGCTGTAGATTTATAAAGAATGCTAGCTGGGAAACGTGTAAAAACCTAACTTCTGACATGTGCGCTCAATGCAGACTAAAATCAGCCTGCGCATATTTTGAAAATATTTTGATATTAATGAGATGTCGTTAGAGAAAATTAAGGGCCTAGGAGTTAATTCCTTTACAGTTATTTCTCTTCATTATTCTTCAAAAGTTGCTTTGGCTGGACTATAATTAACTCGTCTCAAAGTATTTGTTGAAGAAATATGATACTTTGCAGACTCATTACAGACATATTGATGAAGTATAATGCTGAAAAATAGTTTTCGCCAGAATGGTACTTTTTTAACTGAGCCATTTTTGGTTATTCTTGACAACTGGGCTTTTGTATGGTCTGAGATGGTCTGTATGATCTGAGACAGTGTATGCATGGTGAAATGAGCTTGTCTCAAGGCAGTTGTTGACGCATTCTGCGACTTTGAGATTCATTGTTTTACGAGCTGGTATCGAACATGTGCATGAAGAAATTTGATGCTGAAAAAATCATTTTCCTGAAAACAACATTTGTAGTAACTAAGCTATTTTGGTGTTCGTCCGTTACGTTTTAGTTTCTTCTTGTAAGCAATCTTTTCATATTTTGAATAAGTGTTGATATTGATGAGATGTTGTAGTTAGAGAAAAATAAGGGTCTGGAGTTAATACCTTTACAGTTATTTCCCTTTGTTATTCTTGAAAAGTTGTTTTGGCATGACTATATAGTGCATGTGCAGTGAAATCAACTCATCCCAAAGTATTTGTTAAAGCAATATGATACTTTGTAGGCTCATTATAGACATATTGAACACGTGACTGAAGAAATATGATGCCAAAAAATAGGTTTCGCCAAAACGGTACTTTTTAACTGAGCCATTTTGAGTTATTGTTGACAACTGGGGTTTGTATGGTCTGAGAGAGTACATCTAAGACAGTGTATGCATGATGGAATGAGCTTGTCTCAAAGCAGTTTTTGACACATTCTGCGGCTTAACAGATTCAGTAAAGACATACTGAACATGTGCATGAAGAAGTTTGATACTGGAAAAAAAATCATTTGACAAAATGACAGCCACTTTAAGTTAGTCATTTATGTCCATCCATATGTTTGTATCTCTGTCTGTATTGTTTGCCCCTATTAGTCGGGTTTCTCAATTTCTGTATCTTGAAAACAAACGTAACCCTAGCATCGGAAAGATATACGGCTGACTTTTTGTATACTTAAAGCTTGGATAATGGTTCATACAAAACCGCTGTATAGCAATACGAAACTAATTGCTTTTTGGAGAAACGCATGCATTTTGCATGATACTGGTTTAGAATTTTGCCATGCAACTGTAAGTTCTTTTAAGCGCATAGAAACCAGACTATTATTGACGTCACACTGTTTGGTACCTTGAAAAATAGTCAGTATACCCTGAAATTGTATACAGTGTAAGGTAAAAAAGACTGCATTGTTCTGTTTATTTCAGGCCACAGGAGGTTTCTGGAGGAGACAAATTCCAGATAGTAAAAGATTCTGTAGGGAACTACTTGGCTGGGTGGAGAGCTACAACGAGTCGGTCGGTCATTCCAGTTTGTGACCCCGAACAGGAGGAATTTTTGGGATGTCGTATGGCGGGCAATGTCATGTGTTTTCGAAGTGATGAAGAGGACATGAAAACCCTAGGATCTGTTGCTGACTCAAGGGGCTGTCACATCCCACAGAAACCTGGATCAGATTTAGGCCCCTGGAACTGTAGCAGGTGAGACACTTTTGATTTCTCAGCATTGAAGTCTATGGAGAAATTAATAGGGGTGTGTAACCGTATATACACATGTATGTACTACATGTAACAGATAAAATACACCCCATATATACCCAGTTCGCGATAAATTAATCTACACAGTTGATGTCCGAATATAAATTAGCACTGACTGTTTAATTTTTTTGTCGCGTTTTGTATTATATGAAATTTTGATAAACATTTTACTTTGCGGTAATTTCGTCAAATATTATGTTTGGTCGTCATACATTCTTACAAAGTATATTTAATCAACAATAGTTTAGAAATTATTGACATGAAGAAATGCGCGGTGATTCCCCTCAACATGCATCTTTGATACTTACATAAGTACAATACAGGGTTCTATAGGAATATGTTTTTTATTGAAAAACCATAAGCACGAACACCTGAAAGATGTCTGGTAAAATTTGAAAGTGTTATTCAAAATGTCATCCATTTCTGCATACCTTCTAATAAAGGCTAAAGAAAACGGTAGAATATTTATTTGAAATGCAGTTTGCAAGCGAAATTTTAAAAATTGATGTCTGACAGGAAAACGGGGTACTCGCCCTTAAATGCGGAAAACAACTGGGGTGTCACTAATGACGTCCTGTTTACATAATCGCATGAGAGAATAAACATTCTGCTTTCTGTTTTGAGCATTTTACGGCGATACATGCTTAAGAATTTCGTAAATACAATATGGTATTCTATACGAATATCTTTTTTATTCAAAAAACATGATCTAGAACGCCCGAAAGATGTCTGGTAAAATTTAAAATGTGTCATTCAAAATGGTGTCATAAATTTGCAATCAATCGTTTTCTTTCAGGTTTATTGTAGCGGTCATATCGGACGAAAAATTGAATATTTTTGGTGTTAATTCGTTTCTGTATACCTTCTAATAAATGCTAAAGAAAACGGTAGAAGGTTTATTTGTAATGCAGTTTGCATGCGAAATTTAAAAATTGATGTCAGACAGGAAAACTGGGTACTCTCCCTTAAATGCAGAAAACAACCGGGGTGTCACTAATGACGTCATGTTTGCATATGAGCATACAAAAAAAAAAAATCGGCTTTCTATTTGAGCATTCTTTTCTTTTTTATGATTTTAACCTGAATACACAAGGTTTTGTAGACTTAGAATTTGTTGTATCAACTGGTTCTCCATAGAAACGTGCAAGTTTTCACAAAATGCAATGTATGGATATCTGCTATACAGTTGTTTTATATACAAATATGTCCAGGTTTTCTTCCTGTATCGAAATAAATCGTATATCTTTCCGATGCAAGGGTTAGCAAAAATTGAGTACAAAGTCCGTACTAATACATTCTGAAGCAAATGTACATTTTAATATACATTGCATTTCAGTACCCAAACAACAATCATTACCTTGCGAGAGGTATCTAATAGGCACTGCTTACTGACACTTCTTGTTTCAATCCTTTCAGCCATGCAGACCAAACCAGATACCTGTGCACACAATACAGATCTTGATGAGACGTCTAATAATGAGATGTTATTTGCCATTCAGTTTTGATTTTGACATTCCTATTTACAATAATGGACATGGCCAAATTCAGTGATGGAAACATCCGTTTCATAAACTCAGGTAAGAAAGGGTTAAATGACATCTAGACCGCAACTTGACAAAATGAACCTACGGACTTATGCGCACAGCAAAAACTGATTCTAAAAGAAATAATTCATCCTATATATCCGCAAAGTCTATTCAGGAAAACATGGTGATCTTACTTTAATAAGACTCTAAAATTTTGCCTTTGGAAGCAAGGAAAACACACACACACACACACACACACACACACACACACACACACACACACACAAAAAAAAAAAAAGAAAAGAAAAGAAAAACACGCTCAATCTGGTCAGAAAAACATGACAGTTATACTGCAATAAAACTCTCAAAGGTGTTCTTTGGCAACAAGGAACACACAAAAGAATACGCATAATCTGGTCAGAAGAAAATATGGTAGTTATGCTGCAATAAAACTCTCAGGGTTTCCTTTGCAAAACAAGAAACACACAAAGAAATACTCGCAATCTGGTCAGAAAAGATGGTAGTTATACTGTAATAAAACTCTCCAAGGTTGCCTTTGGAAAGAAGGAACACACTATAGAAAACCCTCGATCTGGTAAAAAAAACAGGGTAGTTCTACTGCAATAAAACACTCAAAGGTTTCCTTTGGAAGCAAGGAACACACTAAAGAACACAGGCAATCTGGTCAGAAAAAACATGGTAGTTATACTGCAATAAAACTCTCAAAGGTTTCCTTTGGAAACAAGGAACACACGCAATCTGGTCAGAAAAAATCTTGGTACTTATACTGTAATAAAACTCTAGAAGATTGCCTTTGGAAAAAATTAACACACAAAAGAACACGCTTAATCTGGTCAGAAAAACATGAAAGTTATACTGCAATAAAACTCTCAAAGATTTCCTTTGAAAACAAGGAACACACTAAAGAACACGCTCAATCTGGTCAGACAAATATAGTAGTTATACTGCAATAAAACTCTCAAAGGTTTCCTTTGGAAACAAGGAAACACACAAAAGAAAACGCATAATCTGGCTAGAAAAAAAAGGGTATTTATACTGCAATAAAACCCTCAAAGGTTTCCTTTGGAAACAAAGAACACACAAAAGAATACGCTCAATCTGGTCAGAAAACATGGAAGTTATACTGTAATAAAACTCTAAAAGGTTGCCTTTGGGCACAAGGAACACTCTAAAGAAGACCCTCAATCTGGTCAGAAAAACAGGAAAGTGATACAGCAAAAAAACTCTCAAAGGTTTCCTTTGGAAGCAAGGAACACACTAAAGAACACACTAAAGAACACACGCAATCTGGTCAGAAAAACATGGTAGTTATACTGCAATAAAACTCTCAAAAGTTTCCTTTGGAAACAAGGAACACACGCAATCTGGTCAGAAAAACAGGGAAGTGATACTGCAAGTAAACTCTCAAAGGAAACAAGGAGCACACTAAAGAACACAGGCAATCTGGTCAGTAAAAACATGGTAGTTATACTGCAATAAAACTCTCAAAGCTTTCCTCTGGAAACAAGGAACACACGCAATCTGGTCAGAACAATCTTGGTACTTATACTGTAATAAAACTCTAGAAGATTGCCTTTGGAAAAAATAACACGCAAAAGAACACGCTTAATCTGGTCAGAAAAACACGGAAGTTATACTGCAATAAAACTGCAGGGTTCGCGTTACCGATCGCCATTGTCGCCATTTGCGCAGAAAAATAAAATTTGGCACAAAAAAATCATAAATTGGCGAAAACAAGTGGCGAAAAAAATATCACCTGAATTACCCACTACTGAGTCATATAATTGTCGCGTGTGTCTATCGCACCTTGATTGTATAATTCGCCAATTAGCAACTCAGTTATGGATCAGAAAACGGTAGCTGATCAAATTAACCTGAATTTGATGAAAGCGATATAAGGTCACGTGCTGTGATGCGCAGTTTGACAGTAGCACCACCCACTTTCCACGCCTTTCGTCCTAAATATTCATGAAGCTCTGCCGAAACTACCAATCAGGAATTAATGTCAGAGTCGCATCGCCTACGTCATGGAAATTTACCCAGAATGTAATCATGTGGAACCCTATGTCAAACACAAAGATGGAAAACAAATTGATTGCACGAGAAATAATTATTGTCATTAATCGGTTCGGCTTATTAAAGCAGTAAGTACACTTTGACAGTGCCGACTTTAATTAAGCATGTTTCGGTACCTTCTTATGAGCCTTAATTTTATTTGGCGATCAACGAACATCGTCCCGAAAAAAAAAACACAAAAAAAAACACGAATAATGCCTCGGAGACGGACACATTAGTCTCCGATGGTCCGGATCGCGCATTCGATCCCCACAGATTGTAGCGATTTATTATGAAACACATAAATTTGCTACGGTCATTCGCTCCTTCCACTGCTTCAAGACTGGCAGTTACAAGTTTCTTGCGGAAGGGTGTTCAATGTACTGGTTAACCGCTTATTGTATAAGCATGCCCCCTCTTTTTTTGGCGCGATTCATAAAAAAATGCTGTTCCCCATTCCATTTCCCATAGACCAGACTCATAAAGCAATTGCAGTAAACTCCCATTTAAGTCAGTTGCAGTTAGCTCCCTTAAAACAGTAAAACCTGCTGTGTTAGAAACTTATCCCGCATTTATCAGGGTACAAATGAATATTGTTACGTTATTCTCTTACAGTATAATACATTAATAACATTATATTTATTGGCTTATACAGCACTTTTCAGAACTTTCGTTTCCATGTAAAGTGTTCCATTTTTGTGTCCAACATTCGATATGCAAACAAAGACTTATTATTAATTCATGACATTGTAATTAATTAATTACAGCAAAAGTTTTAAAAATCAGTGCAAGAATTACTTTCAAGTCCCCCACACATTTCACATTATACTGACTCCTGAATCTATTGCTGCAATTAAAGGAATCAGTAAATGAACACCTTTTTTCTGACAAGATAATTCTTTGGCGAAAAATGGCCAAAATTTGGCTCAAAATCTGGCTCAAAGTTAAAGAAAATGGCACAAAAAAAATCAAATTGGCGAAAATGGTGGCGAAAGAAAAAGAAATCCTAGTGCGAACCCTGAAACTCTCAAAGATTTTCTTTGAAAACAAGGAACACACTAAAGAGCACGCTCAATCTGGTCAGACAAATATGGTAGTTATACTGCAATAAAACTCTCTCAAAGGTTTCCTTTGGAAACAAGGAACACATAAAAGAAAACGTATAATCTGACCAGAAAAAAAGGTAGTTATGCTGCAATAAACCCCTCAAAGGTTTCCTTTGGAAACAAGGAATACACAAAAGAATACGCTCAATCCGGTCAGAAAACACGGTAGTTATACTGTAATTAAACACTCCATGGTTGCCTTTGGACACAAGGAACACACTAATGAACACCCTCAATCTGGTCAGAAAAACAGGGAAGCCATTACGAAAACACGCCTATTCATATATATATATAAAATTTTACCTCCAAAAACTGAAAATTTTCAGATAAAAACTAATATTCTTCATATTTTTGCTTAAAGCATAGATTGTGGGTACTCTAATGAGTACCCACAATCTATGTTTTTGAGCAGAAATATGAAGAAAAATAATGTATACCCCTGTAAACCCCAGTTTTACTATATAAAAGAGGGGTTTAAGGGGGTCAAAATTATATAGGTATGTTTTCGTGATTGATACTGCAATAAAACTCTCAACACACTAAAGAACACACGAAATCTTGTCAGAAAAAAATTAAAAGGTTGCCTTTGTAAACAAAGAACATTGAAAAGAGCACACGCAATCTGGTCCTGGAAACATGGTATTCATACTATAATAAAACACTCAAGGTTGCCTTTTTAAACAAAGAACATTGTAAAGAATACACGTAATCTGGTCCGGGAAACAGGGTAGTTATACTGCAATAAAACTCTCAAAAGTTTCCTTTGGAAACAACGAACACATGCAATTTGGTCAGACAAAATCATGGTACTTATACTGCAATAAAACTCTCAAAGCTTGCCTTTAGAAACAAGGAACACACTAAAGTACACGCTCAATCTGGTCAATAATCTGGTCAGGAATACATAGTAGTCAGACTACAATATAACACAATCAAAAATGGTGCCTTTGGAAAAAGAACATTCGCAATCTGGGCCGGGAACACGGTAATCATACTATAATAAAAATTTAAAAGGTTGCCTTTGTAAACAAAGAACATCCAACACACGTAACACACGTGGTCCGGGAAACATGGTAGTCATACTATAATAAAACTCTCAAAGGTTGCCTTTGTAAACAAAGAACATTGAAAAGAGCACACGCAATCTGGTCCTGGAAACATGGTAGTCATACTATAATAAAACACTCAAGGTTGCCTTTGTAAACAAAGAACATTGTAAAGAATACACGTAATCTGGTCCGGGACACATGGTAGTCAGACTATAATAAAACTCTGAAAGGTTGCCTTTGTAAACAAAGAACATTGAAAAGATGGTCCGGGAAACACGGTAGTCATACTATAATAAACACTCAAGGTTGCTATATTGTACGTAAACAAAAAATATTCAGTCTGGTCAAAGAATACAAAAAAAAGTCAGAGTCTGTTTTATTAAGTTCCTTCAAATACAGAATTTAGTTTGAGAGGTTGCAGATACCCCTAGCAACGGCGTAAGCAGCATTCTCATCAGAGCGCTGTGATGCAGAGGTACTGTGGCGATAGCCTTTTTATTGTCCACGGAAACGCATGCGAAACGCTTGTTAACGATTTGGAAACGCAGCGTTTGGACCACGCTTAAACGATCGTTTGCAGTTTTAGCCAATCAGATCATCGTTTCTGAAACGTTTCAAGCGTTTCGAATATTAGCCAATCAAATTAGCGTTCGGAAAACGCTGTCATGGAAACCGTGTCTGGTTGCAAACGTTTTATCGTTTGCATCTTTAGTCAATCAAAACCCCGCGGACTCAATTTATTTAAGATCTTTTTTTTTTTTTTTTTTTTTTTTTTTTTCAGTTTTACTAAATAATAATAATTATAAAATGAATAAAAATAATAGCGAAATAATTTTAAGGTGACGGGTATCTGATGCAATAAACGGGAAATGTGTGTTTGACAGACAGAAAATGTGACCGGACTCTGTAGCTCTGACTGGTGATCAGGAGTCGCGGGTTCTATGCTAGCTGGTGCAGTCAGGTTACAGTTGTTTGTTGCACACTATTTTCTCACCTGAGACAAACACTAGGTACATAAATATTTCGATTATGAATTATATTGAATGCAATGATTAGACTCTCATCAATGAAATGTAATATTTGTAACAACAACAACAACAACAACAACAACAACAATAATAATAATAATAATAATAATAAATTAATAAATATATCTATTCAAGTCACGGTTTTGCAGATGTAACATTTCACTATATTACCGTATACGGGAGTTCCCCTTTCAAGATTGCGTTTTCGTAATATTTTGCCTCAGTGAGACAATTCTAATAAATATCCACAACA
Source organism: Anodontia alba (assembly GCA_964016985.1). Taxonomy (NCBI): domain Eukaryota; kingdom Metazoa; phylum Mollusca; class Bivalvia; order Lucinida; family Lucinidae; genus Anodontia; species Anodontia alba. The sequence continues at coordinate 75,298,442 of OZ024832.1, forward strand.
AAATTATTTTAGTGGAGAAATGAAGACTAATATTAATTATCATCAAATACTCTTTGCTACATGAATCTGCAATACTGTGTAATTAAGGTGTATAATATCATGATATTTTCCAATTTCATTTATTTACATTTTTTATTTATTATCCTATTTCCTTTTGTTCTAAATTTAATCATTTGATCTTTCAAATGTAACATAATATTTGCTAGCCTATGTATTGCTTAAGGAGGATGAGATACAGGAAATGTTCATTCCATGTATTGTTTATTGGAAGTTTAATGACATGCAGGTGCACCTCCAAGTCTTTTTCGGCTTATTTCTGATTGGATGAGAAAAAAACACATAGAGTATTAACGGATTCATTGCTTGTATGTTTGTAATTTTGACAACACCAAACATAATGGAAGTCATATTATTCTTCATTTATATTTGGATAGAAATTTCATAAGTGTATCTTTGTTAATTTCTTTCATTTAGGATGAAATTTCAAAGTACCTTTTTTGTGAAAAAAAAATCAATTTTAATTTATTAATTTCCAGAAAAAAATTTAATTCAGAATTTATATAATATCCAAAGATATTCTTTTTCTTTCTTTCTTTCTTTCTTTTTTCTTTCTTTCTTTCTTTCTTTCTTATCCATAATCAAACACGTATTGAGATTGTGATGCATAAATCAAGTTGTCAGTGACTAGGGAATATATTTATCACCCTGTGTGGATTGCACAGGTTTCAGCCATAAATGTGATTGATTTTAAGCTTTCATTGTCATTCATGTAAATAATAATAAAAAATTAATAATAACAATAAAGTATGATAAGCAGGTATCCATTTTTGTTTTTTTGTTTTTTGGACTACAACATATCTGAATAATTTCGTTTGTAACATTACCTTCAGTAGCATTTGTTTGTTTTATTTACCCCGTTTTAAAACTTTCTATATCTACATATATATTGTCTTTTACACATATGTGTCCTAAATGGTTTCTTCAATATCTCGTTTATTAGCATTTTTCAAACGAAAATTTGTGATAGTTTAAAATGTCGTCTGCTGAAAATATTACCCAAAGTGCTAAGGGTTGAAATTTTTTTTTTTTTTTTTTGGATTGAAAAAGATTATTTTGCATTCTGACATTCCAAATGTGTTAGAAAAAAATTATACTTACTTCTTAATATTTTCAGTGTTCTTTTTTTTTAATCCTGTGACGAACTATTATAGTATCTGATATTACATGTCATTCACCTCATAAGACGTGCCAATCATTTGATAATACCTCTCATGTCAGACTATCCTAAATCTACTGGCCGGTGAAATCCATAGCTGAAAAGCTTTGCAGTCCACTGAAAAAAAAATCAAAACAACGCTCAAATATTCTTATGGTGATTTAAATTATTTTGTTCAAATTTAAATTTTCACTGTAAAAAATGAAAAATAACCTTGACGCCATGTGAGTCACTGGAAGAAATAAAGATTGAAAGAAGTTAACAAAATATTAAAAGATTTGGGACATAGACAACGCGTTTGTTTTGTGTGTGTGTGTGTGTGTGTGTGTGTGTGTGTGTGTGTGTGTGTGTGTGTGAACCTACAAATAAATACAGTCACAGGGCATTAGTTATACCATGGTTCCTGCGCATGTACGATGTGATAATGCACAAGCGTGTTAGTATAAACTGATTTATCACATTTACATGTAAGTAGATCATCCACATCCCGAGATATTTTATGCTGAATGTTGAGAAGTTTGGCCACTATGTGATAAATATAGGGCATCCGCGCACTCTGATCTGGTTCGTTTCTGCTCATCTGTACAATGTCTTATTCGATACGATTTGCCAATAGTTTGGCACATCATCTTCTAACATTTAACTTATTGTAGACTGAATAAACTCACCCACACTATATACTGGAAGATTCTAATTTCGATTTTAGGTATGCCAGACTATATTATTTAGATATTCAGAGAAACACATGGTTGAACTAACTGCCAACAGTGGAGACCCTGATCAGACGCGGAGTCTGATCTGGGTCTCCACTGTTTGTCAATTACCCTTTTAGGGGTCTCCGGACTACAATGGGTTAAATATAGCGTACTATAAATGCGAAATTCTAAATGAGTCTAATATTTAAGTATAGCTTGCAGTATGCAAAATCCGTGCATTTTGGTCTGATTCGTTGCAGTTCGTCTGTACATTGTTTTATTATTATTATTATTATTATTATTATTCGATATGATCTACTGTTACTCCAGCGCATCGTCTTCTAATATCTAAGTATAGCTTGCAGTATGCAAAATTCTAGATGCATCCGCGCATTCTGTTCTGGGTAATTGCTGCTCGTCCACACATTTGTTGCATTTGGAGGATCTGTTTATCCAGCATGTCGTCTACTAATATTTAAATATTGCTAAATATAGTGTGCTAAAGGGTTAACAGCTTTGCATTATCATACCAAAAATGTTTTCATAGTGGAAATATACACTTTCACGAAAGCCCTCCAGCAAGTTATTCGCCGACTGACCACATAATTGTCACGATGTGCACAGTGCATCCTTTTTGAAAAATAATGGTCCAAACAAGTAAAAATGAACTTTTTACATTTTATAAATCTGATCAGTCTGTGTATAGGTTGGATACTGTGCAATTTATGTATTACAGTATTTTATACTATTAATACCTAATCAGTGAACTGAGTGGACACCATTATGCACTAGACTACATCACGCACTCTGATCTGAGCTACACATATGCTCAGGGGGAGATTTGATGATACTTAATTCTAGCAATATATTTCAGTAATGCAGATCATCTGTTCCAGCACCATTTTTCTAAATGACAGTGCACATTTCATTAAAAAATAAGAAAAAGAAAAAAAGAATATTATTCAAAACAATAATAGCAATTCACAGGTTTGACGTAGTTCAGTTTGGTGCAGAAGGAAAATCTTTGATCTTGATTACGCTGCGAAGGTGATCTGGTTGAATATATATATGAGCCCCTTCGAAAAGAAATGAGGAACGACCTTATGGTATTTGAGAACAGCTTAGACCAAGATAAACCGGCATTTCCGCGCAATCTGATCTGAATCTACACATATCGCCAACAAAACGCATTATGTCAACGATTCGTTGTCCAATTGAACCTTTATCACTCTCTGAGCTAACTCAGCAGATGATAAATTCATGAACTTTTTTCTTATTTTCTCCCATAAAACAAGTTTTGACATTTCACGCAAATTACTGATCTCGACTGAAGACAATTTGCATAGGAAGTCATATCCTGTGGAGATAATATGTATGAAATGCCGACACCTGTTTTCAAGGTAACAGAAGAAAAATACTTCAAAATGTCATCTGCTGAAAATTTTATACAAAGTTTAAAACATTTAACTGTCAAAACAAGTTGATTGTGGTGTGAAAATAATATTGGGCTTCACAAAATATAATAATTCCTTTGAAAATAGAAAATTATCTCAATAAAACAATAAAATATGTTTTAGCAAAAAAGTAAAAAAAAAAAAAAAAAAAAAAAAAAAGAAAAAAATAAGTACACAAAATGACAAAAAAAAAAAACATAGATGAATTTTATCTATTTGTAAAAAATGTGGTTTTAATATGATTCAAAAAATGAGAGAAAAAAAAATAAAAAACTTCAAAATGTCATCTGCTTAAAATTTTATACCGAGCATAATTGTTTTATAAAAAAAAAAGAGAGAGAAAGAAAATACAATAAAATAAATACAATTTTTATACGTAAACTCATATTACTTTAGTTGTAAAGACATGATTTAATACGGTCCAACAGGTATTTATTATTCGATTGGTCTATACATACAAACGGTGCCAAACGGTCAAATGATTGGCCGAAACGGAAAACAGCGTTTCGATAAGGCCGATTGACCGAAACGGTGAAAAGCGTTTCGATAAACGTTCGTAGCTCTTCATTGCGCATGTGCAAATTTAGCGTTGCGTGAAACGCTTTGCTCTGTAATTTGATTGGCCGAAACGATATGAAACGCTAGAAGCGTTGTCGAAACGCAAACGTTATGCAACGATTTCAAAACGCTCCCCAAACGCGTAAACGCGGCGAGGCGGTTCTAACGAATACCCACAGTCTATTTTTTGAGCAGAAATGTGAAAAATATCAGAGTCTTTTATCTGAAAATTTTCAGTTTTTGGAGGTGAAATTTTCTATATATTTGAATAGGCGTGTTTTCGTAATGAGGTAGTGTCATTAGAAAATCGCTATAATTGATACAATCTCACCATCAAGGTCACTCTGTTGGAGAATCACTGAAGTGATCTTCATAGTTGTACAATAGGCGTCAAACGATCATCAGTTCAATTGACTTTTTAAACTGTTTTTTCTTTAGATACATTCAAAATTCGAACAAAAATATACACTATATGATTACATATCGGAACACCAATTTGTAGCGTAAATATTTACCTCAAAATTATTACTAGGTACAGTGCGATGTTACAAAAAAAACAACAACAACAAAAAAACCTTTAATAGCGACACCGCCTCGTGGCTGCCTCGCTTAAAGCTTAAATTATGTTGTTGTTTTTTTTGTTTTGTTTTTTTTTTCTAATTTTTATCGTCTTCATTCGAAATTAATACGCAAATATAACGTTGGTTTGTAAACACTTTTGAAAGAATGTCTGTCCGGGTGACTTCTATACTACTAAAAGAACGAATTAGCCTCAATAACTAGAAAACGGTAAACACCTGCTGCGGCTGGTTGGTTTAAATTTAATAACGATATTGTTCTTACTGCTAAATTTTATATTTAATTTCCGGAATTTTAATGAGTTTTCCAGGGGTTTTTTTTGGATTTTTTTTTTGTGGGGAAACAGACAATACTTTATTCAAATTCTCTCAAAGTAGCTTCTCGAAATTGCCACCTATAAATACATTACGTGCACATTGTAAATAAATCGGACGTCTTCTAAGCATAGACGGGTCCGTATTTATATGACTGAACGTTGGGTATTCCCCGTGTGCGTAATAGTCAATTTATACATTGCAACGATGCTTCTGTAAACGCCAAAGTGTGAACCGAATAAAAGGACAAAGTTCGAGAACGTAATGGCATACGTAATTAAGTTGTTGTTTTTTTGTTTTTGTTTTTTTGTTTTTTGTTTTTTTTTTCGTATAGAAAAATCTACCCAATAAATATTTTAATTCTGGTCGGTTATTACTGTCCTCTGTGGTCAATATAGGTGAATTGTTGTATAAGCAGGCGACGTCGTACTCACTCTTCGAACCATCTCAAACACCGCTGGGTCAGTCCGAACATAAATTGATCACCATCGGGTTCGAGCTATTGAGGTGCGACTGTAATTGGACCTAGCGGCAACTCTGCATATATGAGCCGTCGCATGACAAAATCAACAAAACGGTGATGAGACGGTGACTGTCGATGTTAACCTGACTCTACCCTGGGTAGCCATTTTGTTGGGTTTGTCATGCGCTGGCTCATATGGTTAAACCGTCTGAAATCAGCAGGCCGATTACCTACGAATCTACCGGCGCAGTGGCTAAGTTGCTAGAACATCCGCCCTGCGTTCGGGAGGTTGTGTGCCCGATCCGCTGCCAAGACATACCAACGACTTTAAGCATGATATTACTGTAACTGCTCTTTCGCTTGGCATTCAGCATTGAGAAAACGGAACTGGTTGGCCTGGTATAACTTGACTGGGTGGAATGTTACGTTATGTGTCTGGCGCGGGATATTTTAGTGAGGCAGCGCTCTAAAGGTGAATATTGAGCTCCCTGTCATATAAAGACATCGTCGCGATATGACTAAAAGACCGTGATGTTGATCACAGATAGAATTAAATAAAAAAAAAAATAACCTTCGAACTTTTTTTTCAGATTTCAATTTACTCGATGAATCAACATTTAATATTATACCCGCGCCTGCGCGGGCCCCTCTCTAGTAGTGTATAAATTCAGAAATATTGATGGCAAAACTGAATTTTTCTACTATTCAAAAGGATTGTCACTCGCTACAAATAGGTTGGTTACAACATGGATATTCTGCGGCAAACTGCATACATGGTTGTCAACCCAATTATGGTTGATAACTTTGCTTCCCCCTTTAATTGCACGACGGTAGGTTGATCTACAGACTAAATGACGGCATCTCCTCAATCCATCACAAAAACATACCTATATAATTTTGACCCCCCTTAAACCCCACCTTTATATAGTAAAACTGGGGTTTACAGGGGTATACATTATTTTTCTTATTTCTGCTCAAAAACACAGATTGTGGGTACTCGGCGAGGCGGTTCTAACGAGTACTCACAATCTATGTTTTGAGCAGAAAAATGAAAAATATCAGAATTTGTATCGGAAAAATCTTGAGTTTTTTTGGTGGTGAAATTTCCATTATATTTGTATAGGCATGTTTTCGTAATCTAACTCAGATGTTTGGCGCCTGACTATCAGTGTCTTGTGTTCTTGTGTGATAGTTCGCAATCATTACGAAAACATGCCTATTCAAATATACTGAAAATTTTACCACCAAAAAATGAAAATTTTCAGATAAAAATTTCTGATATTTTTCATATTTCTGCTCAAAACATAGATTGTGGGTACTCGTTAGAACCGCCTCGACGAGGCGGTTCTAACGAGTACCCACAATATATGCTTTTAAGCAGAAATAAGAAAAATAATGTATACCCCTGTAAACCCCAGTTTTACTATATAAAAGTGGGGTTTAAGGGGGTTAAAATTATATAGGCGTGTTTTCGTGATGATGAGGTAGAAGACCCCTCTGCGGAAAAGCCCCATATGTTTTCCTACTGACCGTTCAAAAGCAGTTCTTCTGTTGCAGTTCTTCTTTGTTTGTGCGCCTGGGGTGTTATATGAGGAGTTTGTGTTATCCTTATTTGTTTCTCGTCTTGTCTTCTTTTGGTACCTCGGGAAGGCTGTGTTTCGTGATTGTGGCATTTCCTGGCTATCTTTACCCTAACATCACGTTCATGTTTTCCCAAAGAACCTAATAGAAATGTCATCGTGTCAAAGTATGTGTGATAAATCACGTCGTCAACGTAGCGCGTTAGATGAAAACATTTACTGCTATTGTCGTCCGAGGCAAAATAGTTCTTCAAAAAACATCGCAAAAATGTCGATTTTTCCTTATATGTCGTGTTAGAATCGAAATAATTTCTTCTCTGCTGTGAATTGTCGTCGAATAACGTATGTTGTTATCGGGCAGATGCGAATATTAATTCACTTCAGCTTCACCGTCGTGAATTAATATTTCGCAATCTGCCCTCTAACAGCATGCGTTATTCGACGATAATTTACAGTAGAGAAGAAATTATTTCTTAATTCATTATATCTTTGAGTCAAGAATATAAAGGGATACAGTTTCTGCCTGCAGATTGCTAAAGCAATATTTACTTTAGCTGAACCTCAATGGCTCAAACATCTTTGGGACGATGGAAATTTGTTCTAGACATGGGTATTTCGAGCCACTGAGGGTTAATCATGGCGTCGGGTCAGGAGGTAAATGGGGACAAATTTGGAATGTATTTTCGATTTTTTTAAATAATGGTATATTTAATGGTACTTACTGAACCGACTCGATGATGCAATACATGCAGCATACATACTAATGATAATTTTTTTCTCTAAAACGCCTCAAAGTTATCTTGAGCTACCGGAAGAGTTTGCCAGGGACTCAAGAACGAATTCGAATCAGCCACGGTAAACGAGCTATCGGTGTTCGAGTCATTGCAGTTTTACTGTAATATCCCTTTCAGCCCTGAAGACCGAAACGATGTTTTAACAAACAGTGAAGATCTTGATGAGACGACCCATAATGAGCTGTCTAATCAGGATCAATAATGTTTGCCACTATGTTTGATGTTTGAAGTGACTCATATCTGAAACCATCGTTTTGGCCAGATTCAAAGATGGAAGAGCCCAACGTCAGAAACCTAGGGATGAAAGGGTTAAATCTATCCATCGAAACTCTAAAAGCTATTTCCATTATGACCATCAGGTTCTATTATTTCGTGTAAACGAATTACTTATTCGAAATAACGAATGAAATGTTTCAAATTAAAATGACCTAACTCTTTTCAACAAGTTAGTATTTTGAAATAGTGAATTAATAGCCGAAATACAGAATTCATTAATTAGATTAAACGAATTTATAAATAGAGATAACTAAATAATAATTCGTCAAATCGAAATAGTCATTAGAAATGACGAATTAATATGTCGAAAGAACGAATTAATAATTCGTTAAAACGCATATGTACTTAGAAATAACCAACAAATATTTCAAAAACATGAACAAATATGTCGGTTTGAACGCTTCGAAACAACAAAGTAATAATTCGATATAACGAAATAAAAAATGATATGTCAGTTCACGGGCTCCGTTGGATGAGCTACCATGATAGGCTTATCATCAGTGCTTCGCTCATCCTCAAAAGTCTAATTACCCAAATATTCTTATTTCCCATATATATGGTGACAATGCTAACACTAACATAGCTCTAGATAAGAGGATATCGAGATATCTGCAATGCGCTTCTTAATAAGTACTTGCAGCATATGTTTGTTCTTTTTTTGTTTGTTTGTTTTTTTTATGGAAGAACGAGAACTGGATAGTTCTGTCAAGCATTGTCATGGTTAAGAAGTAATAAGTTCATTTTACTATGTTTTATTGTGCCTGAAAAATGCCTGATGAGTGGCATACAGTGTATACTCTGATCTTTTTGCAGACTGCAATTGTGCCGTTGTGTCTGATGCGGATCTAAATTACTGTAAATCTAGCATTGTGGTCATCCATCAATGTGTTCTGTTTTCATGTTGTCATTCTTGCCTTGCGGCCAGCCTCTATAATGGGCCGCGATAGGCGACAATATGCCTTTGGACCATGCGTGGACAGGAAGGCCAAGATCAGACTGCGCGGATGTCTGATAAGGCCTTTGCTGTCCGCTGTTAGAGTCAAATAAATGTATCAATGTAGAGCAAAGGCCAGGATGAGACTGATCTGAATCCATACATTTTGCGCATGCTCGAATGCACTTTTTATGCTTTGCGCGGCCCAATGGCTGTACACCTATTTTCCTTTTCCTTTGTATTATTGTATTAATGTCTGGAACTAACAGATAATGGTAAAGTTTCGATCTGTGAAAAAAAGAAAACTTTATGCCCGATGGTCCCGCTCCGCTCCGCCCATCCAGCCCCGCCCTGCCCCACGGCGCCCCGCCCCTTTCCGCCTACTAACGAGTAGCTGTTTCTGCTGACCTTTGCAATGCGGCACTTGTTGCGTTCTGCTTTGTTTTCATGTCTATTATTATAAATGTGCCATTGGACTTGTTGTGGCAACTATGTCATTGTGCCTTGTTGTTTTAGCTGTGCCATTGTGCCTTGCTGTTTCAATTGTGTCATTGTGCCTTCTTCTTGCAACTGTGCCATTGTATCTTGTTGTTGTAATTGTGTCTTGTTGTTGTAACTGTGCAATTGTGCCTTGTTGTTGCAAGTCTGCCATTGTGCCTTGTTCATATAACTGTGTCATTGTGTCTTGTTGTTGCAAATGTGCTATTTGCCTTGTTGTTGTAACTGTGCCACTGAGCCTTGTTGTAACTGTGCCATTGTGCCTTGTTGTTGTAACTGTGTAATTGTTGTATCTGTTCTGTTGCGCCTTATTGTAACTGTACCATTGTGCCTCTTTGTTGTAATTTTGCCACTGTGCCTTACTGTTGTAACTGTGCCATTGTGCCTTGTAGTTGTAACTCTGCCATTGTGCCTTGTTGTAATTGTGCCATTGTGCCTTGTTGTTGTAACTGTGCCATCGTGCCTTATATGTTCGTTTCACGGGAACTACTGCGAAGCAGTGCAGTTCCCCGAACCGCAAAGCGGTTCGGCGTGCAGACGCACTACTATAGACTAACCGTGTGGCCAGTGATGTAGCTTACCAAAAATGTACTGGCCCAACAAACGCTTGGGTGTTTTGGTGCTTATCCTGAAAAACAATAACCGTTCCGTGATTTGGCAGAGGACACGCCGGCGTGCCGATTACAACAATAAAACAGCCAATAACGCCAAGTATTCCAATTGCAGAGTGTTGAATCACGAGACTTATGACGTCAGCCTACAAAATTTGCGATCGCGGCCATTTTGAATTTTGTCTCCACTTCGAATTTTATTTCTATCTCTTCTCCGTCTATTTACAAGCTAAGAATGATTCGTTTTGTGCATAAGGTACACTTATAGATTTTCAGATAACACATAGACTTTACACTCTCTTCACGTAATAATCTAAAAATACTTTGACAAAAATATTGTGTTTATTCGACCGGTTTTTAAACTCATTGTAGTTTTATGTTGTTGTTATTTTTTTTTTGTGTTTTTTTTTTTTTTTTTTTTTTTTTTTTGTTTTTTTGTTTTGTTTTTTTGTGCTTTTCATAATGTGTATACGCAAAAAAGGACCCAACAAAGACGAAAACGCACAAACGGTCAAAAATCTGTAGGAAAAATCCTGAAACATTAAGCGAACTGTAGTGTATTATCGTGGTACCTGTTACTGGCATATACTAGTTTTCGGTATTTGGAAAGCATGGCCCGCGATATAAATGGGCTGCCTAAGACTCCATGGCAGAGCGGCTAGTAACTAAGCAGGATCCGAATTCATGTGATCGGGTCGGGTAAAAGTCCCACAAATTTGGAGGCAATGTCTCTAAACGAGTGATGTATTGCTGACTTGGGACGTTGTATCGTCATTCATGCAGTGAATTCAGAAGTCAAGCGTGGTCTGAAATCAAATTCAGTTAGATCTGACTGCATTATTGTGAATCTGAACTGACAACACTGAATTGGTGGTTGATAAGGCCAAATAAAGAATATGTGTGTTTTGGATTTTAAACGTGTTTAATAGATAAATATAGGTAGATAGGAAGGGATTCTTTTTTTACATTTTACTTTATTTATAATTATACCATAATTACCAAATATATTTGGGCTTTGCATAGGCGTTTAAGTTGCTCCAACGTTTCCCTATTCTTTGTGCTCTAACTTTCCCTACTTTTTTCTGAAAATACCCTATTAATACCCTACTTTTTAGTCCAAAAGTATTTGAAGTGAACGGAAATTGTTTTTACCTTGTTTGGAGTTTGTAAAAATCAGATCAACTTAATCTGAGCAGCCGCGATGCAAAGCAAAAGTTTATAAAATATTTTTACTTAGTTGTAACTCCTTTTTTGGAACATTCAATTTGACATTTCCTTTCCATCGTAATGCAGTGTGTTTGTCCAGAGAAGACATTGTTGCTTATTACATCTGAAAACACTCAGAACGTTCTTATTATCCCTTCTTTACTTGATTGAAATGCCTACTTTTGCCCTACTTTTTCAAACTTTTAAACCCTACTTTATCTCTTCTTTTTCACTGGAGGGCACTTGAAAAATAGAAAGGAAGGCAATGATCAGAAATCAATACAATTATTCCACGCCTCCCATCAGAGACACCAAAGGGAAAGAAACACGAACACGAAATAACTGGACCCTAATGGAAACATCACTAGCCAAACAGACAGTTACTTTCCCACAAAGTGGCCAAATAGCTATCCAAAACAAAAAGATGTAAGCGAGAACACATTCAAAGACGAATATAACAAAAATAAACCATGACAGAAGAACCACCATGAAACGCCAGTGAAAAGTATTTCACTGGGGGGCTTAAATCGATTTTACGTGGCCACAATCCTCGCCCTTACTTCTGCCGCGGTTTAGACACATAATTTGTTCAGTCCGCATGAAGGCTTCCTAACTCATCGGTGCTACATCTCCAAGAACACAAAAAATCAACAAATTACAGAGATGAAACAACGATGAGGACTCGACAGCACGAAATAACTAAAATACAAGAGTAAAAGAAAAACAACAGTAAGACTCCGGTGGTCCCGACCAAAGATAGAGCATCAAGTACCAACCAACATTACCCAAAATTAAATTTCAAGTAAGCCTTTATGCTGGAATCATCATAGAATCTGAGACCTAACCCGCCGGCGTGCAATTAAAGAAGGAAGCAACGTTATTAACCGTAATTGCGTTAACAATCATGCATGCAGTCTGTCGTATAACATTTATGTTGTACCCAATCTTTTTATATCGAGAATGGTTTTACGAAATTGGGTACTGAAGTCATTGCAAGCATATATTTTTCTATATTTATATACTAAGTCAGCATAAAATTCGGGTTCCGATAGGCCTTGTTGTAGAAAAGATTTAAGTCCAACATTGAATTTAGAAACTAAATAGGAATGACGTCTATAAAACTTAGAAAAGACTTTACGTAGTTTATGATACCGATAACCCTGATTAAGAAGTTTAGCAGTTAGCAATTTATTACGAGTGTTGAAGTCAGTTACATGACTAGACACTCTGGCAAAGCGAATTAATTGTGAAATATAAACGCCGTAGGATGCCGCATGAGGAACATCACCATCCAAGCAAGGAAAATTTACAATCTTAAAATAAAAATTATCGCGTTTATTATAAATTTTGCAGGAAACAAACCCATCTACAATAGATAAATGTAAATCCAAAAACGCGGCTTTGGTATTAGAAGAACTAGCTTTATTTAACTGAAGTTTTGGGGTGGGGGGGGGGAGGGGTCGGGGGCGGAGGATAAATTTGGCTGATTAAACCGTCGAAGTAGGTATTGTTAATATTCAATAAATCATCCAAATATCTTGAAGTCGAGCTAAAAGCTTCAATGATTTCAGATTGGTTTTCAACGGAAAGGGACATCATGAAGTCTCTTTCATAACAAAACAAGAACAAATCAGCCACAAGGGGTGCGCAATTTGTACCCATCGGAATACACACAATTTACCAAATTAATTTGCTTATCCTTAGTTTGACATAGGTCTACACTGTTTGCTCAGACCTTCTTGTCAGAATACTTAGTATAAATATTTTAACCCAGTGCCGCCTCCTGTTTTTTAGAAAATATGAAAAAATGATAGATTTCACCAAGAAAATTAGATAAGGTAGGGTTACCCAAAATACACACATTTTTTTTATTTTGCTTATTGAAGTAGTAAAATGTTCATGTATATGACAAAATTGTACTGTCTTGCAATACAAGGCAGCTCTTTTATAGAGTTGGGACGGCTGGATAGCTGATAGCTCACCGATCACAAGGTTCCACTTTTAAAAACCTGGAATTCAGCTCTTGACTGTAGGCCCTTGGGCGCTTCATTTCAGAGAGCTTTTCATTATCATCTTTCAACTGTCTCGATATGACTAAATAATGTTGAAAGGGTTTTAAAACACCAAACCGTCAGCATAATAGTGTCGTGGTAGAGTGTTGGCCGTTCATGCAAGTTGTCTGTGTTTGATCCCCGGCAGCGGCATTGGCGATTAGAGTTGTTTATCCTGTAACAATAACATAGAATAACAGTCATTTTCTGTAATTGTATTTAACAAGTAGAATAGTTGGTTGTGTCCAAATTAGTATTTTCTCTGTAGTTTAACTACAGAACTATACCCGTTAAACTGAAAAAGAACAAGATAAGGGCCCATTTAATCTTGGAATATTATTCAAAATTTCAAGATCCTATCTGTAACTGTTCTTGACTATATGCTAAGACTGGACAAAGGAATTATCAAAAAAAAAAAAAAAAAAAAAAAAAAAAAAAAAACACAAAGATTTATGGCCTGCCACCTTCTTTGAAGGTTGGAGCATCATAACTTGGTCCACTATTTTTGGTTCACCTGATCCCTGAACCGAATGCTCAGGACGAGCTATTATGAGCCATCAGTCCACCCTTAGAAGGACCTCCTCTGAAACCCCTGGGTCATTTTAGCTCGCCTGTACAAAAGTACAGTAAAGGCTATTGCACTGCTCCCGGCATTGGCGTTGGCATCAGCATTTCATCAAGCCTTGCAAGGCTTGTCCATTCATAATTAGTTTGTGAAAATATCAATAAATGATAATGTCAAATGCAACCTAATGTGTACACCTCATAAAATAATAGAGGTTTTAGGGCTCCAGATAAGAGAGAAAACAACATTAAAGGTTCTTAGGTTTTAAATTGATTGGAATAGTTTGATAATTTTTGTATGCTGATACATATTTACAAGATCTAACCAATAATATTGTCAAGAGATTTCTTAATATAGCTGACTGCCGAGACGTATCCGTCCCTCCCAATTCAGTTTGTGAAAATTACTATACCATTTAAATCACTTGAACTATATTTATTATTTATGGCATGCAGATAGGTATTGACAAGACCTAATCCATGAAATTGACAAATGCAACCTGGTGTACGGCAACATTAGACTCACACATCAGCATATTCCGTGAATTCAGTTCGGCAATCATCAGCTTCTAAATGACAAAGTTAGCCTTACATTGCAGAAAACCAATGGGTATGAATGTATTTCGAAACAATTTCCCGGTTAGTCTCATGGATAAAACGGTAAGGCGCTAAGTTTCCAATAATAGGGTTGTGGGTTCGAATCTCAGAAGAAGCTGGCATTTTTATTGGCTTTTATGCAATATGAAGCCTTTGTGTCTAAATATATTACATTCAGGTATATAATTTTATCCATTCAGTCATTGGAATACATTTATAGATAGCTTTCTTCCTATATAGGGTCGAAATGTACCAAACAAAACCGATATAAACAGATAATCTTTAAACAAGCTTTGAATTTTGTGGAGGCAGGTAGCTAATTAATGCAGGTAAAACAAGTTATACAGAAGTTTCTGCATTATTCCCATCCTGCATTAAGCAGTCACCTGTCTTGAAATTAGACCATTTCTGAGTGGCCGCTAAAGAGACGTTTTATTGTGTACTTAGGAAACTGCAGACCTCTAATAGGTCTCTGTATACAAGCTTAGTTAGTTTAAGGATTTTCTAAATCGAAGTTGATTTTGCTCTCAAATCCTTATTGTGCAGATTCAATGATCTGACTTTTCCTTTTAACCATTTCAATACCAAACCAAGTTTATATTCCTTTTTGACTCAAATGACCCTGAGTTGATGTGTCGTTGAGCCTGAAATCATCATCATCATCATCATCAGATTCAATGACGTGATAATAATTACTGGAAAAGCCTTCGCTAAAATTTGCGAGGACAGTTTGATACAAGTCTGCGAGTATGTGGAGAAGATGATAGATCAGATGAAAACTACAGATCTCTACACTGGGGAGCAAGGTGAGCGTTTTGTGACGGGCACTGATGACAGCGGCACTAGCACAGCAAAAGATGGCAGTAGAACTGTTACAGTGAGTAAATCAGAGGAATTTCACTGAGTAGAGTGTTCTGATCGCCGTTTATAATAGGAACCTACAAAGACGTTCGTGGAAACTAATTGTCTCAGTTTAATTTTGCCGTACTTTACTCGATGAATGTTTACTGTTGTGTCAATGTACTTTTAATATTGGAATAATCCAGGGTCAAGGTAAAGCAGGTTGTTACGGGTATAAATAATGCCACTCGGTACCTTCCGGTTCACCAACTCCGTTTGATTGAGTAAGTTATAAATTGATAGTAATCCCTTGCACGTGTATTGGATCATAGCTCAAACGGTAAGTTCTTGTCCATAAGATAAAAAAACTAAATCGACAGTCGGAGGTTCGATCCCTGTAACAGTCTTTATTTTTACTCATAATTATATTTTATCTCTGATTATTATTTTTATTATTATTATTATTATTATTATTATTATTATTGTCCTTTTTTCATCTACACCACAGCGATGTGAAAGTTCTTACGCTGTTTTAACACTAACCACGTTATGGACAGATTCACCAGTGGACTAATTGATGTGCTTCTTTCATATCCCCCACCCCAACAAAATAGGATTCAATCAAGACGACAGTTTGCATGAAAAGTCGAATTCAAATTTTAGGGGAAAAATAAGGAAAATATTTCAAAATATTTTCTGCTGAAATATTAACCAAATGTTAATACAAAAAACATCTTAAACACGTGTAATGATGAGCTGTTATTGCATTCAAATAGCATTCAAATAGCAAAAGTCAAAATCAACCTGTGCATCAGCACAGTCTCATCTGGATCTTTTCTGGATTGTTTCTGTCCATTCATCCTGGCAGATTATTCAGAGATGAAATGTGTCAAGTCTAATTTCTATAGTATCTATTAATTTTGTAAGTAGACAAAGGTCTTGATCAGACTAAATGATGACAAAGTGTTGTGATAACGACGAAATATTGTTGTTTATTGCTAAAAATAAAAGAAAAAAGAGGGAAAAATACCATGTTTACCCTAAACATTCTGACACCTTACCATACTTGCCTCAAAAATTTAATAAAGTCAGCTACCTGTTTATTTATCTAAACTGGCAGATTAGAGACATTCAACAACGACTAATCACTCTGCGTTGCTCTGGTTCCACACTGTTTTCTCAGACTTAGGGTAAATACAGTAAGTGCCAATTAGCCAGGGTCCTGTCTAATGGTGTATGAACAGCAGATGCAATAACGCCCATTTAGCCATTTGTTGTTGATTTTTTTTTAGCTCACCTGAGCACGAAGTGCTCAAGGTGAGGTATTGTGATCAACCTATGTTCGGCGACTGTCGTGCGACGTACGTCGTCTATCGTTAACAATTTATTTAAATGGCCTCCTCATAAACCGGGAAATAGATTTTGAAATAATTTCACAGAAATATTCCTTGGGTGACCCTCTATCAAAATTGTTAAAATGGTTCTGCTCCGCTGAAAAAAGTGGCCACCAGAGCTAAAAATAAAAAAATAAAAAAATAAATAAATAAACGACATCTCCTTCTAGGCCAGTTGCCCGATTTCAAAATAATTTTATAGAAATGTTCCTTGAGTGACCCTCTACCAAAATTGCTTAAATGGTTCCATACTGCTGAACAAAATGGCCACCTGAGCTAAAAATAGAAACAAAAAACAACTTTTAGACGACAACTCCCTTTAGGCCAATGTCTCAATTTCAAAATAATTTCACAGAAATGTTCCTTGGCTGACCCTCTACCTAAATTGCTAAAATGGTTTTAATCCGCTGAACAAAATGACCACCAAAGCTACAAAATAGAAAAATCTTTAAACGACATCTCTTCCTAGGTCAGTGTCCCAATTTCAAAATAATTTAACAGAAATGTTCCTTGGATGACTCTCTACCAAAATTGCTGAAATGGTTCCGCTCTGCTGAACAAAATGGCCACCAAAGCTAAAAATAGAAAAAACCTTTGAACGACAACTCCTCCTAGGCCAATGATCCAATTTCAAACTTATTTCACAGAAATCGGGCCATTAGCCTAGGAGATCTACCAAACTCTCTACCAAAATTGCTAAAATGGTGTCGCTCCGCTGAACAAAATGACCACCACAGCTAAAAATAGAAAGAAAAAAACAACAACTTTTAAACGACATCTACTCCTAGGCCAGCGACCGATTTCAAAATAATTTCACAGAAGTATTACTTGAGTTGCCCTCTACCAAAATTACTAAAATGGTTCCGCTCCGCTGAACAAAATTGCCACCAGAGATAAAAATTGAAGAAACCTTTAAACGACATCTCATCCTAGGTCAATGGCCCAATTTCAAAATAATTTCACAGAAATGTTCCTTGGGTGACCCTCTACCAAAATTGCTAAAATGGTTCTGCTCTGCTGATCAAAATGGCCACCAAAGCTAAAAATGTTAAAACCTTTAAATGACATCTCCTCCTTGGCCAGTGGCTCAATTTTAAAATAATAGAAATGTCCCTTGGGTAACCCTTAAACAAGATTACTAAAATGGTGGTTCCCCTCCGCTGAAAAAAATGATCGCCAAAGCAAAAAAAAAAAAAAAAAAAAAAAAAAAAAAAAAAAAAAAAAAAAAAACCTTTAAATAACATATCCTCCTAGGCCAATGGCCCCATTTCAAAATTTCAAAATAATTTAACATAAATGCTCCTTGGGTGACCCTCTACTAAAATTGTTAAAATTGTTCAGCTCGGCTGAAAAAATGGCCGCCAAAGCTAAAACTAGAGAAAAAAAAACAACAAAAAAACAACAACAACAACAACTTCAAACAAGATCTCCTAGGCCAATGGCCCGATTTCAAAATAATTTCACAGAAATGTTCCATGAGTGACCCTCTACCAAATTGCTTAAATGGTTCCACTCCGCTGAACAAATGACTGCCGGAGCTCAGGTGAGCGAGGGCCTCTATTTTTTTTTTTTTTTTTTTTTTTTTTTTTTTACTTTTTTTTTGTAATTGTGTATGAATTGAAAAATTAGAAAATAAATAATTTTGAAGCCACAATTGATATAAAAATTCCAAAGTTAAAAACAAATAAAAAAATAAAATAAAAATATATAAACAACAACAAAAAAAAATAAATAAATAAAAAAAAATAAAATAAAATAAACAAATAAGGCAGAGAGATTGCACGGTGTCAATACAACTATTTACTGTACTCAAGACACTCAAATAAAAAATATTTTGTCTCAAGATTGCCACAACAAATCATTCTTAAATCACGATCTAAAGCTGATTTTTTTAAACGAACATTTACACATGCCAACGAGTTAACAATTCGCCAAGTAGTATTTATGAGAAAATCTATCAGATTCTTGTTCTAGTTCAAAATTTTATAAATTGTCATAGAATCATGGGCAGATTGGTACAAAATTATGAACAGATTGCCTAAATATCAGATTGTCAATGTATTGTAATAGTAATGGAAAAAGATCGTTTAAATATCACTGCAGGGTCATAATAGCTTCAATAGCCGTTCTATAAACAATCTGATCTGTGAATAATCTGACCTGTGAACAATCTATTTTACTGTAATGACTGTAACAGATTGTTCAAAGATCAGATTTATTTGACACTAGATCGTCTAAATATCACTGCATTTATGTTTGCTTGTTTGAGGTTTTACGTCTCCGTCAATACTATTTAGGTCATTTTGGGGACATTGCTTCCAATTTTATGGGACTTTTACCCTACATTTAGATGAAAAGACATTTCAAACCCTTCCGCCCAAACACATCCCCAGGATTTATACATAGGGACAGTCTGATTAGCACCACTTTGCCTGGACATGTTAAGACCTCCTAGGCAGTTTACTAGTACTCATGTTCGGCCGGTTTCAGCTCTGCCTGGAGGCACCATGCAGCCCAATCTATTTTCCAAGCCCCGATGGGCTTTGGCCCGTTACTACATTTAATTAGCAACAATATCTGATCTTTGAACAATCTATTACCATGTAAACTTTGACGGCAATAGATTGTCAAAAGGTCAGATTTTGTGAAAAGATCATTAAACCTGCTTCCAGCTTGTAGTCTGAGCTGCTGCCATCGCTTCCAACAACAAACCACCACCAAATAATGTCAAGATCACCAAAATTTTGTACCAAGGTATTTGGCAGGCTTAGACCTTCTAACCGGTTTACCATGCAGTACTTATTGTCCTTTCTCTATCCAGTAACTGACAACTGCCCTTCTTGAATCAGCGGTAGGGGGAGAATTACTGCAGAAAAAATGTCACTTAGAATAGTCTTGCTCTAAAACCTCGATATATTCTCAACATTCCCACAGTCGCATACGTAAAAATCTTAACCTGACTGCTGACTATAACCACACCTAAAGAATGTTCAGTTAATAAAATTACAATTTGGCTGAGAACCCCAAACCGGGACAGTGAAGGCTCAAATCAGATGCCACATCTGCAGCATCTGGCAAACAGTAAAGTCCCCGAAAAGATACCACACCTTGTAGCATCAAGGCCTAGATCAGACACCATACCCTGTAGCATCTGCAAACAGTAAAGGCCCAGATTAGACACCATACCCTGCAGCATACGGCAAACAGTGAAGGCCAACACAAGATACCACACCCTGTAACATCCTGCAAACAGTTAAGGCCAACATCAGATACCACATTTACAGCATCTGATAATTAAGGATATGCACTGTTTGCCACAGACCCCAGCAACAGCACTATGCCGTAATATTTATAAAAATCCTATATTTATGGCCTATTCAGCCATCCACATACCTTGAAGACAATTAAATGGGCATGGGTATTGGGTGTTGTCTAAAGAGGTAGACATATATTTGTCACCATCCATAAACTTCTTCAGCTTAGTAGCCAATAAATAACATGTTTATGAACATTTATTTTATACTTTATATTTACAACATAATTTTATTGAAATTATAATACTTTACATAAGCGAGTGGTCATTAAATTCATGCATTAAGTTGAATTTATAAAATACATGCATTGGGTTTAAGCCTCACTCCTGTCACATGAGACGCCATGTTTCTACAAAAGAAGGTTAGTAGTCTTTCTCAAGGTACACCAGTTTGCCGTTATAGCTGGAGTGACTTGATATTCGCATCTGGCTGACACCATCAAACATCAATCAGGGATAATGTATTTGTAAGCTCAAGTTATTTTGATGCTAACATGATACAGAAAGGAAATGCCACGTTATTGCATTACCAAAGGACTATTTTGTGGCGGACTTCGACAGAGGTAAATGTTTACATGAGATGTCTTGAAATATGTTTTTTGCATGCACTATATTAGTCAATTTCTCACTAATTTTCACATGATGGCATTTATAAGGCTGATTGGGAAAATTTTCACTATCGATCATGTTAGAATTAGTAATTAAATTTTAATGAGATTACTGAGAAAAAAAGAAGAAGAAAAAAAAAACAACAACAACAAAAAAAAACAACAAAAAAAACATGGAGGCTGTGGACATTCCTTAAAAATCATTTAAATTATACAATGCATTGCATAAGGGTCTTTACTTTAAGGTTTAATTTCAGCAAGCCTTAATAAACATTATGGGCAATGGACTACAGGATATATGATTAAAACAATTTCAGAATTTTGTTAGTATAACTTAAACAGAATTAAACTGGAAGATAATTTTATGCCTGACTAAAACTGGAAAATGAGTGATGCCTTTAGTAAATTCTTTTTATAGAATGCGCTTTAATATTATATAAGGAGAAAAAAAAATTCATATGGGCATCTTTGTGTACTTTCACTGGGAATTATTCTATACTGGATGACTTTAACATTTTATTCATTCTGGACATGAATTCTGAATTCGTGGACCTTAAATTGTGGGATCAGAAACTGTTATTCAAAGAATTTGTTTTAGAAATTCTTGTAGAATATTTCTGAGGGACTTTGTGACATACGCTTGAAAGGTACTGTTTACTTATAGTTTTCTGTCTTGCAAATTGTCTTTTTTTGTAGTTGTAAATAAAATTTCTGAACAATTTTAAAGCTTGTTGCTGGTTTCACTTTCATTTCTTTGTCGTTATGCCTGGCTCGTAACAATATGTATATATGAAAATTCTATTTTAAACTAAAACTTTTGTGTAAAGTTGTCTCTCATTCTGTCATGAGAAAATTGCAGATTTCTAATAAAGGCTGTTTAGTTTGAAATTTGGCCAATCAGAACAAACTGGGCCAGGGTTAATATGTTAATACCAGGATCCTTCAGAGTTCAGAGGTTAGTGTGAAATCTGTCAAAGGTGAAGATTGATTAAGATTGTTTGAAAATTGGGTAGTGAAAATGATCAAGTTAAAAGATTATCTAAAAATAATTGCCTTAAAATGTTTAATCTAATTAATCTAAAAGATTGCCTAAATATTGTCTTCTGAAAAGGTCAAAGTTTTCTTAGGGGATTGTCAATAACTTGTTTTTTGTTGTTGTTTTTTTTTTAATACAGAAAGCTTAAACTGGCCTTAAACTTATTCTGATATCCTGGCGATCTATTGAATGGATGGTCACAAGATCGGAATAATAGATTGTGGTTTCACCATCTTCTGGCAATGCTTAGACCATTTAGTGGCAATTTACTGCTTAACATTTTTGTTTGGACAGTAATGTATCCACTACATCACGTCGTCTGCTATCACAGAGTATTGTGTATATATTTGCTATTCTCGTGGCACTATCGCCGAAAGCTTCACGGATAAGCCAAGAAAATGCCTGTTTTGCTTACCAAAAAAACGGATTTTGGATAAACTCGTCCAATCTTTGACACTGCAGTAAACATTCATCGAGTTATAATAAATGAGTGCTCGTCATAAAACAGCAGAGGTTTAAGGGCTTCAGAGAAGAAATTAAAATCATTAAAGGTACTTAGGTTTTAAACCACCTGGAATTTTCTGATAATTTTTGGCATGCAAATATATAATGACAAGCTCAAACAATGAAATTGTCAAATGCTAGATTTCTTTATTTAATAAATAATAGCCTTATCCAAGCCACGCTGGTAAATCAAAAAGTATTGGTGGTGGCTGTTATGCTCCGGAGTCGGCTTTTTAACGCACTAGAGTGGGCGAGTAAGGTAAACAAGGTAAGGTAAACAAAAGATTGACCTGTTCTTGTTATAACTTTTATCTGAGCTTATTTTGGTTTTATGTTTAAGGACACTGGGCCCACGGAACACCGAAATGACTGCAGTTTATGATTATGTAAGGCATTTGGAGATTTATTCTTTCATTTAGTCAGCAAATCGGCTGCAAGTTTAGCACGTGTCCTTGCGATGTCATGATGTCGCCTGTAATTTCTTGAAATGCTACTAAAATAAGCATTTTCGACGCTGTTATTGTTCCATTCCTATGGTATTACAATGAAAAACACGATTTCTACACGCCAAATGTTTTGCGATGACTTTCTTTTACTTTTATTGTCCATTTTCTACGTATTACAACGCACTGTGCGCATTTTTGAAACATCGGCTGTGGCACACACATTTTGTAGCTGTTTGTTTAGCCCATATAGGACGCTGGTAATAATAGTTCGTCTGTCATTACTGACAATGACCAATCTTAATCACATGCGAGAAATGCTACTTTTTGTGTGTTCTAAGATGGCTGATTAGACCAATTCAAGCTCAAAACTGTCTGTTGCAGATGGAACAACAGAGGTCAGAGCAAGATAGCTCTGTTGTTAATGCCTTAACTCTGGCTTTGCGCCGTGCACGTTTCTGCTCGGCTTCGCTGATTCTTTTAGCCTCATATTCACTTGCACTTCTTCTGATGAGGCATCGCCACTTTGCTTGGTCCTGTGCAATTCGTTCCCACGACTCTGTTGGTATGTTGAAATCCTTGAGGGAGGCTTTGAGGGTGTCTTTGTATCACTTCTTCTGACCACCATGGGAGTGTTTGCCCATTTCTAGTTCTTCATAGAGGTTAAGGTCTTTCTTTGGCAAACGTTCCTCATGCATCCTGGTAACATGGCCTGTCCATCAGTATGTACACTCTGCATCCCTGTCCTTTTCAGGACTTCTGTGTCTAGAACTCTGTCTTCAGGATTATTATCATCCAGCACATTATTGCAATAGCAGAAGTTTGCTTATTTAGCAAAAGATATTTTAAAATATGTTTTCTTACTCTTTTCAGAAAATAGGCTTTGATATTCATGCAAATTGCCTCCTAAGGATAATGCATGATGTGTCAAAGCCTAATTTTTGGAACAAAAATAAGAAAAATATTTCAAAATGTCATCTGCTTTTATTACTTGTGGGGCAAGTTGTCTAATGAGTGTGGGGCGAGTTGTTTTGGGGCTAGTTTTATGTGGGGCGAATCGTCTTGAGGCGAATTAAGTTGTGTCTGATATATTGTCTGATATTAATGACAGTACAAAATATTAAGACGTAAACGTCTAAGTACAGGCGCAAATTTCGTTCATGTTTACTTAGAGATATGGGACAAGGGTATACTAAAGTTTAATAAATTTTCATTGTAACAGATAAAAAAGAACAACAATGTGATTCTTTAATGTATGCTTTTATTAAGCTTTATTAAATTTCTTAATTGCAATGAAATAGACATTTGTCTGTTTATAACACAGTTTGTTATAAGATTTATTATATTTGCCAGGATCGTCACACACCGACGATCTCGGCAAATAAAAAATGTCCTTAGTGAGCTAATCGAATAGTCTACCATATATAAAAATCCAAAGTTATATTAAGAGACCGGCGCGATTCCCGCGATTCGTAACGCCAAAGAAGAACATATCTGTGACTGCCACTCCAAGAAAAAAAACACATATAGTGCATTTAAAAGTCTCCTGAATCATTATCCAAACATAGCAAAGAATTGCATATTTATGCCAATCCCAGTCCGAAAGTTAACAGTAAAAACATCATTTATGATGAAGTTGAAGAAACGATTTTAGAAACAAGCAAAGAATATATCGACACCGCTATAAACATAAAGGTTATTAAAAAGCTGACAGAAGCAGGACTTTTGTACCATTTCACATTATGTTTCGGACTTGTAAAAACAGAAAAAAATAAAACTGGTTTTCTATAGTGTTCGTTTCACGAGGTCATTTGGAGAATTTTAACAAAGTAGGGACATTTTTTAAATGAAATTATCGAGACGTTTTATATTTAATACTATTGAATGATAAAGATATTATATGTATGCCTGGATTTCAACCACTTAGAGTGCATTATAAAAGTCCTACATGGGATAAACAAACAAGCACAAAATATGTGTACCAAGCCGGTGCGTTGTAGCGATGCTTAAAAATGCGCACAGTGCGTTGTAATAGAAAATGGACAATAAAAGTACAAGAAAATCATCGCGAAAAATTTGGCGTATAGAAATCGTATTTTCCATTTTAATACCATAGGAATGACACAATAACAGTGTCGAAAATATTTATTTTTGTAGCATGTTAAGAAATTACAGGTGAAATCATGACTTCGCAAGGACACGTGCTAAACTTGCAGTCGATTTGCCGACTAAACAATAAAACAAATCTCCAAATGCCTTACATAATCATAAACTGCTGTCATTTCGGTGTTCGTGCGCCCAGTGCCCTTAAAAATAAAATCGAAATAAGTCAGATAAAAGTTATAACAAGAACAGGTTACCATTTTCGACATTTTTCGCCCACGCCAGTGCGTTAAAAAGCCGACTCCGGAGCATTGCAGCCACCACTAGTGCGTTTTGATTTACCAGAGTGCAAGGCGTGTCTGTCCGGCTATAATCAGTTTTAAAAATTGCTATAACTTTTAAACCACATGGAATATATTATTAGTTCATGGCCTGCAGATAAATATTGACAAGCTCAAACTCAATGATATTGTCAAATGCAACCTGATAGTATAAATGTGTACTCCTCTTAAAACAACAAACGGTTTAAGGGCTCAAGATAAGAGATTAACATTAAAGATTCTTAGGTTTTTAACCAGTTGGAATAGTTTGATCGTTTTTGGCATGCAGATATACATTGACAAGATCTAACAAATAAAATTGTCAAATGCCAGATTTCATCATAAACAGCTTTGCAAAGGCAGATCAAGGCATGTCTGTCTGTAATCATTTTTTGAAAATTGCTATAACCTTTTTTTCACAGCTTTGAAACTTATGATAATTAATGGCAGGCAGATACATACAAGAAGAATAAAAAAGTAAAGGTTCTTATGGCACCAGATAAAAGAGATAAATCAATTCTCATGACATGAAAATCGTAACAAAGGTATGAAGCATAGCTGAATAAATTATCCGCCTATCGAGGGATTCGAACCCGCTCTGCTAGGATTAAAATCAAGTTTTCTAACTACAGATGCAGTTGTCAGAAATTGAATGTATACATGTATCTACAAGCTATGCGTAATCTGCCAAGGCAGATTATCTAATGTAGTAGTGATAGGCCGTACACCCCTACACCCTTAACACCCTCTTGAAGAAAGTTATCATTTATGATGACACAAAGCCATTTTCGGCGAAGTAAAGTCCCATCGCGGACCAGCCCCCATCCTACGAAATGGAAGATGTAACAAAGGAATGAAATATAGCTGAATAAATTCCCCGTTGATCGTGGGATTCGAACCTAGTCTGTCCATATATAATCCAATGCTCTAACTACTGAGCCAAAGAATCGACTCCCTGAAGCAGTTGTAAGATATATATTTACAAGCTATTGGTAATCTGCCAAGGCAGATTGTCGAAGGTAGGAGTGATAAGCCTTAACACAACAGAGAATCTTAGGGCTCAAGTTAAGAGAGATAAAACGATTTCCTTTGTGCTGGATCACTTGGTCAGGTGTGGCGTATCTTATGTTACCGGGGCGTCCATCTGATATTGGCTAACAGTTAGGCAAGGACTGCTGTCCTTGTATCAGGTAAGGGTAGAGGGGGGAAAGGTTTTTATTTCTTCTGTTTCTTCAGTTTCATTCCTGTTCCTCTTCCTTCTCTTCTCCTCTCTTTCACCTCCTGTACTATCTCTTACATCACTCCCCCCACACTTGCTCTGGGAGACGACACAAAATGACCCACAAGGGTTGATGTGTGGTTAAACCCCATCACAATCAATGTTTCAGATAATAGCCAATACATTAGAGCTACTCTGGGCTTGAGAAAAGAGCGTAAATACTAAAGGTTCGTAGGGCCCAAGAGACATCAAACAATAACGTTTCTTAGAGCTCAAGCTAGGATGAAAAACAGTAAAGTTTCTAAGGGCTCCTGATGAGAGATAACATAGAGGTCATTAGGGCTCCAGATAAGAGAGCTACAAAAATAGGGGTTTTCCAAATTAGGGTATTTAACAATAAATTTTCTTAGAAGGTCCTGATAAAAGAGATAAGACAGTAAAGGTTCTTAGGGTTCCTGATACGATAAATTAAAACAAAAGGCTCTTAGGGTTCCAGATAAGAGACATTAACCAATAAAGTTCTTAGGGCTCCAGATAAGAGATATAAAACAATAAAGGCTCTAAGGGCTGGTTCCAGTTAAGAGATAACATCAGAACCAAAACTAGCTAAAATTGTTCCGATCAGAAATCCAAGTTGGCCGCCATGGTCGCCAGCTTGAAAATCTATTTTTCGCTCCTTCTCCTAAACTGAAAAGCCAGTTGACTTGAAACTTAGTAGGAAGCATCGATGTAGATCAAGAATACCTAAAATCGTTTTAATTGGAAATCCAAGACGGCCGCCATGGCCGCCATCTTGAAAATCTATTTTTCCCTGCTTATCCTGAAATGGCCAACTGACTTGAAACTTGGTAGGAAGCATCGAGGGTGACTTGTAGATTAAAAATAGCTAACATTGTTCCGACGGGAAATCCAAGATAACCGACATAGCCGCTATCTAGGAAATCTATTTTGCACTTCTTCTCCAGAACCGAAAGACCAATTTCCTCAAAACATGGTAGGAAGTATCTGAGTGACTTGTAGACAAACAATAGCTAACTTTGTTCTGATCAGAATCCAATATGGCTTGAAAAGCTATTTAATCTATTTGAGCTTCTGAACAGTAAGGCCAGTTGACTCGAAACTTGATAGGAAGTATCAGGGTGACTTATAGGTAAAAAATATCTAAAATCATTCTGATCGGAAATCCAAGATGGTCGCCCCAGCCATGTTGAAAATTTGTTTTTAACTTTTTTTTTCATCCTGAACCAAAAGGCCAATTGACTTGAAACTTCTTTGGAAGTATCAAGGTGACTTGCAGATCAAAATTAGCGAAAATCATTCTGATTCTTAAAAAATCTATTTTGAACTTCTTCTCTTGAACTGAAAGGTCAACTGACTCAAAACTTATCTGGTAACCAGGTGAGCAATACAGGGCAATCTTGGCTCTCTTGTTTAGAATGCGGTATCAGTAAAAGGCAAAGTCTTAATGTCATGTTTGTGTATCAAACAGCAGATTTGTTATAATGTCTATAGTTTCTTTAATCATTGTAAGTTTATTGTCATTTTTACACAAAGTTCGAGAGGACAGCATTCATTTGGAGATTTGGAGGGGATGCGTGCGAGATTAATTTAGATTTTGGTCATTGAAAAAAAGGAACTTTTGTTTGTGATTGATTTTTGCCAGCTCTCCTATGAAGCAAGTAATGATAATTTGGACGCACGGATGTAATGGCACCTATTAAATTCGTATTATATTTTTTTAATTTGGAGCTGCATTAGAATTAAGGGTAGCTTCCAAAGCGGTTTTTCTGTTACATTTCTTCTGTGGTTTTGTATGTGGCATTTGACTTTATTTGTTGCTCATTTCTCTTTTTTCTTTTCTTTTTTTTTTTTTTTTTGTGTGTGTGTGTGTGTGTGTGTGTGTGTGTGTGTGTGTGTGTGTGTGTGTGTTTGTGGGGCGGGGGGGGGGTGCCTCGGGAGGGCTGTACGTCTTGATTGCGGCATTTTCTAAGTATCTTCACTAATAAATATTTTTTCTTTTCAATTGTCGGTGCCTCTAAATGTTACTTCTTGTTGCGGCATGTGTAGTTTTGTCATTGCTTGCTTCTCATCTCTTCTGCTTTCAGTGCCTCGGAAAGGCTGTTCTTCGTGAGTATGGTCTTGGGAATCTTCATTTTATCATTCTGACAGTTCATTCAAATTGTCAACAAATTGTTCGATTTGAATAAGGCGTCAAGTTTTGTCTTCTCGAAAACAATGTGCTACCTTCCCATTTTGGTGATTTAGCTTTCAGAGAGCAAAAGCTAAAAAAGTACTGTGCCAAGCGAAAATTTGCCTTCGGGGCATGCACGGACAACGAAGGCCCAGATCAGACTGTGCATCCGCGCAGTCTGATCTTCGCCGTCGCTGTCCGCTCCCTCATTGATAATTTCGATTTGAGATTTATGTGATTATGTTTGCTTTTTCTGATTCTTTAATTTCAAAACAATACTTTTTTTCAGATTCTCCCAAAGTAGCCGAATATCTTTCATTTTCCACCAACATAAATTCAGTACCTTAGATAAGCTGCTTTATGGGGTATTTACCCAGCTAAAGTCTTGAAAAAAAAATAAATCCATAGGGTAAATACCCAATTATCAGTAATTCTTGCACCCACTAACATATTAGGGTACCTAAAGGAAAAATCCTGATACCCAATTCAATGAGAAATGGATGGATAAAAATAACCCAAAATACCCAATTGCTTAAAACCGGATAAAAATAGCCCAAAATACTCAATTGCTTAAAACTTTATCTAGGGCACTGTATGATTAGATGATCACGTTCATTGGCTCCCGGTTTAGCTGTGCACCGCTTCTGACTATGAAAATCGTGGAAAATAAATCAGTTCATCTAAGTACATTACTGCGATGCAGACGGTGAGCAGCCTATGCCTCCTGATGACCATCTAGAGCAGCAGGGTGTAACTTTCGCTATCCCTATATATGCTTTAGGCATATACCAAAGAGTTGCGTTCCTGGTAACATTTTCACGTTCACGGGATGTACGTATTATCGTTCACCGGAGGCAGCAATGCCGGAGGTGGACGGATAAACACACCTTCACCGGAGGCAGCAAAACCGGAGGTGGACGAAACAAAACAAACCTACTGGTTAACCGCTTAGAGGACTAAGTCTGTCCAGTAAAAAGAATGATGTCTGTAAACAAGAAAAAAAAAGAACAATTTACATAAAATTAAAAACATAATGGTACACGAAATTAAGAGTATTCTTTGTGTGTGTGTGTGAGAGAGAGGTGTGTGTGTGGGTAGGCGGGGGGAGGGGACGGGGGAGATGATTCACTTATTTCCAACTCTGTGTGTGTAGGGGGGATGGGGAAGGGGGAAGGGGACTGAGAAGGTGATTCACCTATTTCAAACTGCATTGAAAAATCTAGCCAATAATTTTCATTTTGGTCAGTTCTTAATACTGTCCTCTGTGGTGAAGTGGCCTCTCCTACGAATGGACTCGGGTTTGAGTCTCATTGGTGACATCTGTGTGTGTGTGTGTGTGTGTGTGAATGTGTGTGTGTGTGTGTGTGTAATTTAATGGAACATTTTAGCCGTTGTTTTTCTTTTTTTCTTTGTTTCATTTGTTTCTTTTACTTTATTTTGATACGAGTATTGTTTAACCTGTTAGCAAAAGCAGTACTTCAATAAGATCCAAATCATATTACGGAAAATTAAAACAACATATTCTTATGGGCAATGGCGTAAAATACTGCCTCTCTTTCTTCCAGTACGTCTAAACTTCATAGGAGGACACAGACGGTGTACATTTTACACCCCGGGCTACAGGATAAAGGCCTACAAGTAACCAGTTTGAACTACCGTATAGGTCTTTAACCTGCAGATGGTGTGACTTTCCCTGCTCAAGGGACCTCCAGTTAACGTCCCGATCTGAAGGACGGCACACTGTGTTCATTTCATGCCGGCAAATGACATAAAGGAAAGCATGTTCGGACACCGAAAATTCCATCGCTTAAGCCTGTGGTCTATCCCAGTCTCAGAGATCCCAGCACCTCTAGCTCTAGAGGCTAGTGCGCTCACCACAGAGCTACCGCGCTATCTAAAATATGTGTTCTTATATAGATACGTCTTTGTTATGGGATAAATGTATGCGTTTTGTTGACGGAAACACAAAGCCAAGTGATGTGAATATTGCTTTGCACGCACAGTCAGCTACTTGATTAGTAACACATTAAAACCAGTCAGATAATAAACCTTTACCTTTCATAGTTAAAATCAGTCAAAACCACATATTATTTCAATAAAGGAAACAGTTTTGTTTCTATGGCAACGCATTTTTTTTCTTAAGTGATAATTTGTTTTTCTTTCTAAATTGTCATCCAGTACTTGACAATCAAAGTGTTGGGAAAAAATAGAATCGCAGTGTAAACAGAATATATTAAATAAAACTATGTGCTTTTTTGGAATAATTTCGACATAAATGTCTGTGTTATGTTGATTTTGTTCATTAATTTGTATTTCAATATTTAACAACTATAAAACTATTATGCTTTTAACACGTTTAATTACATTGTTGCCATAGCAACGATTTCACTTGTTTTTTTTTTTTTTTTGTTTTTTTTTTTTTTTTTGTTTTTTTTTTTGTGTTTTTTTTTTTGTTTGTTTTTTTCAAACGTATTTTTGTTGTTTTTGAAGATGTCCCATATTGACTTATATTCAGAAAAGTTTCATCAATATATTAAGTAGGGCGGAATTTTGTCATTCGGGAATCAATCCCTTTTGATTTGTATTCTGAAGTCTTCAGCCTATAGGTGAACTTACAGTATAGGCAGGCTCCATCGTCCGCACTCTTCGAACATCTCAGAAACCGCTGTGTCAACCCAAATCCAATTTCATGTAAATCCTCTGAGGCATTTGGGGAACAAACGTTTGTTAAAATGATCCAATCATGTCATCAGGATATCCGTCTTGCCAATATACATAATTGTATCTAGAGGTGGACACGGGGCTATTTCTCCATCTAAAAGCATGAATGGGACAAGAGGCTTTGATGAACCTCAATATTAAGTCGTGTTGCTAATATTTAAGGTAATAGAATCCCTTAAAATAGGTGACGGTACTTTAACAATGGTTATTGGGCAAGAAATGCCCCATCGCATTGGAGCTAGCGGCAATACTGCATATATCAACAAACTGACGTGCACCCAGCAGAGACTCAGATCAGCCTGGGCATCTGCCCGGTTTGATCAGTTTCAACAAAGCCATAGAAACCTTAGAAACTTTAGCTACTTAGCAACCCACTGAGTGCACAGCAAAGACTGATCAGACTGTGGATACCCATGTCCCTGGGAGCATAGTCATTTTGTTGGTTTTGTCATGTGCTGGTTCAAATATGGTAAAAACCGTTTAAATCAGCAGGCCGATTACCATCGAACCTACTGGCGCAGTGGCTCAGTTACTAGAGCGTCCGGCTTGCGTCCGGGAGGTTGTGAGTTCGATCCCAGGGCGAGTCATACCAAAGACTTTCAAAATGGTATTTCGTTTGCGCTCGGCATTGAGAAAGCGGAACTGGTCGGTCCGGTGTCAGTATAATGTGACTGGGTGGAATGTTATGTCATGTGTCTGAGGTGTGATATGTCAGTGAGCAATGAGCTCCCTGTCACATCCAGACACCGTCGCGAGACTGAAAGATTGTTGAAAGCGATGTTACGTCTGAATAAAATAAAATAAAAAAAATAACCTTGGAACTTTTTTTTTTCAGGATGAAATCTATCCGATGGATTAAAGTTTAATGTCATACCCGCGCTTGCGCGGGTCCTTTTCTAGTAAGTTAGGTATCTCGTGGTGTCAAGCTTGAGACTTTATAAAACTTGGGACGGGGCACAGCATTTCATACAAGATTGCATGTGCATCCGCGCAGTTGTATCAGAGCAGTCTTCGCAGCACACTCTGTGGGTAGCCAAGGATCTAAAGCGTGTTAAGGCGGACAGCGAAACCTCCGATCAGCGTGCGCTGGGTGCATGTAATTTTGTAGGAAATGTTGTGCCCCGGCTCATTTTTTATAAGTACGTTGAGGTTTAAGGTGTATAAATACACTTCCAAGGGAGGCAACTTTGTAAAAATGATTTTGTCTCCCTTCTCAAATGGACATTCTCCAAATGTATAATAACTTGCTCCTCTCAGGAGCAAATTCTTGCCTTTTAACAAAGAACTTGGCGTGCAATGAAGCAAACAGAAAGTCACAAAAGTTATCTCCCTTGGCGAAAAAGACGAGAAATCTACCAAACTCCTTAACCCTTTCAATCCTGCAGGCTAATACAGATGCCTATGCAAACAGTGCAGATCCAGATGAGATGGCTCGTAATTGTTTGTCATTGTTTTTGAGTTAAGACTGGGTCCTATTTTGAACAATGGTCCAAATTCAACGATGGAGGAGGCCACAGGAATGAAAGGGTAAAGGTATCCGACTATTTAGTGTAACTGCGGTTTTGCGGGGTTTTTTTTCAGGGACGACAGTGGGAGAAAATCCTTGTCCTGGTGGCAATGATACAGTGCTGTGTGAAAGTATAGCATTTGCGTTTACTCAGTGTGCGGTGAGTGAAGGAAAAATAATCATCACAGCCTGGGTGGCTGTTCAACACAGCAGGTCCCCAGTCAGCATTCTACGTAAATCTATATCGGGCCGTCATCGGCTCGTCAGGGTAGCTGACGGGCTGATGACGGCCCGATGTAGATTTACGTAGAATGCTAGCTGGGTCGTCTTGTAACTACCAAAATGGTTCAGGAGAAAGCTATTCTGGTAGTGGTGCTTATGGATATACCCCTAGTGCTGTGTGGGTTGCTGCCGGATGCAGGGCAACATTTGTTATGTGTACAGGTATAACAACTTGTAGTCTAATTCACTTTTTTTACATACATTGCAGCGAAGGCTGAAAGTATGCGGTTCGCAATAAAGAATTTACCGTTTATAAACCAACGATATATATATATATATATATATATATATATATATATATATATATATATATATATATATATATATATATATAGACGAGTATATATATAGACGAGTACTCAACTTACCTTTATGTCTTAAAATTTTCATGGCGACATTCAGAAAATCGTCAAAATTTTTTAGTGACATTTTAAACCTAATATTATTAGACGCCATTTTTTTAATATCTAATAACGTCAGTATGACTAACTCTGATGATGTCATAAATGGACAGTGGCGTTATTCAATCACTTAGAAATACTTGATTAATACAATAGCACAAATGCGAATAAAGAAAACAACTTTTTAAATGTAGCTATATCACCTAAAGTTAGTGTAAATAAGTGGACAGTAGCGTTTTTCAATTACTTAGAAATATTCGTACTTGATTCATACAATAACACAAATGCGAATAAAGAAAACTTTTTTAAATGTAGCTATATCATCAAAAATTAGTGTAAAGTACCTTCCATCATGGACAAAATGCGCAGATCCTTACCATAATGAGCATGCGGAAAGCTTCATCCGGGCCTTAGCTCTCTCGTATCCGATTACTCTGTAAGCGGATAAAGAAGGCCCTGATCAGACCACGGAGGCGGAAGCTGATCGGGCCCTCGCTATCCGCATATTCCCAAAAACACGTTTCGCATGGCGTGGCCCATATAAGTTAAACAGGAGCAGCAAGCAGGATTGCAGGTATACGCGTCATGTATGCAATATTCTGGACGCTGGTACGTACGTGTGTTATACATGTAAATTTCTGGACGCCAGTTTGTACGCGTATTATGCATGCAAAATTCAAATATGAATTATGTATGTAAACTTCTGTACGCTTGTACGTGCATGTATTATATATGAAAACTTCTGGACGCTTGTACGTGCAAGATTAGTCAGAAATGATCATATCTGCGGTTTATGATTTTTAAAGTGTAAATTACATAACAAAAATAAAAAAAAAATCTTAAAGGTTGCCTTTGGAATCAAAGAACACAAAAGAACGAAAGTTGGACTCGGTTTTTCTTAAATATGTTCATGTACAGCATGTAGTTTGCAAGGCTGTATATGCTCGCTACCATCGGCTTAAGCGGTATTCGATTACCAAAGAAACCAGAATAGGCTCAATGATTCCAAAGGAAATACAAATATAATTTGCAATATGGTAAAGTACGAGGAGACGTTTTACGACCGCCACACGGCACTTAACGCCAGCTGCAGTGAAGTAAAATAAAATACTCATGTAAGTAATTTCTAACAACCTTCATTGTCCGCTAACAGAAACATTGGATACTACAGAATGTAGAAATGGAAAGCAAAGACCCGGAAAATACTAAGCGCATGAGCCGGATGATCTGAATCTGCTCACTTTGAGGATGTTCAAAGGCACTTTTCCGCTTGATGTGGTCCATTTAAGGCGGTGTTTTGTATTGTTTACACTAAGATCTAAACTGCTGAAAAATCATAGGGATGTCATTTTGGTAATAACGCAGGTTTATTATTCTACATTTGTTTAAGCAGACCCAATTCAATGAATAACGAAACCGCACACAATTGCTCAGCTAAATTGCGCCTCGCCGTTTGTACAGACTCTGTGGGTATCCAAAGATCCAAAGCGTCTTCAGACGGACAACGAAGACTCTGATCAGACTTCGCGCATATGCAATCATGATGTGATCAATTGATATTTGTACGTGGTGTATACAGACTGTTAATCGATTCTTACGTACATCCCAATGAATAAAACAATCTACTTTTTGATTTTACAATTAACACAACTACAGCATCGACTACTCTAACTACTAGAACAATGACAAATACTACAGTG
This sequence comes from Anodontia alba, assembly GCA_964016985.1. Lineage (NCBI taxonomy): Eukaryota > Metazoa > Mollusca > Bivalvia > Lucinida > Lucinidae > Anodontia > Anodontia alba. The sequence goes on from OZ024832.1 coordinate 75,333,414, forward strand.
ACAGCCAGTCATACTAAAACGTCGACCATTCCCACTACAACTTCAACCGCACCAACGACAACCGCTCCCACTACAGCGGCAGCCACTCAAGCTACAATGACAACCACTCATACGACACCGACGACACTGCCAACTGCAACGACAAACACTCACATTACAACAACAACCACTCCTTCTACTCCGACGATCAGAACTTCAACATCACTAACAAGAACAACACCACAATTTACGATAACAGCGGCAGTTACCCCACAGACTGGTGGACAAAACGAGTCTGTGTCCGGTAGTAATACAGATGCAGTAATAGCCGGAGCTACCGTGGGTGCATTGGCATGTATAGCAGCAATTGTTGCAACTGCTTACAAAGTGTTGGGTGGAACTGTTGCCCACAAGGTGTTTCCATCTCGTAGCGAACGTTAAGCTTATTTATTATATAATACTGGATACAGTTAGAAAATCCGCCGTTTGTTACAATACGGCAACTAAATATGTGACTACCAGCCCCTTCGTAAACGTGGTATACTCTAAAAGGAAAACGGCCCTAAGGGGAGCAGATGCTCACCTATTAAGGTAGATCCGTTTCAGAAGGAAGTCAATAAACAATTTTGACATCATTTCCTCTGAAGGCGTATCCAACCCCCTTTATGTTTCACATAGTTAGGTCGTATTGTTTCTTTTGAACTGAAGACCTTTGGTATCAGCAGCCTTCTATGATATCAACTTTTAATCAATAAAAGCTAAACACGTATATATTTGAATTTGCTTTCGTTTGTCATTCATTACCATAACACATAAAACCTATTAAGGTTGCCGTTGGAAACCCCGAACATGTAAAAAAAATGTAAGAAAAAAGTCCAGGGACTGCCACAATCACAAACCACAGCCCTTCCCAGACATCAAAAGGAAAAGGAAACCGACAAATCTAAACAAGCACAAATCGATCAAACATACGAAAAGCACTAAGGTTAGCTCTCTCTTCCCCAAGCGAGGTAATCGCAATGCTAAAAGGACTGAAAACACAAGAACAAAATGGCACAAGGTAAGACATACAACAAATCGCCTCGCACAATAAACCACAAAGCACCAAATAGTAAGACTAACACCGGCACCACCGCCTTAGAACGGTCACTAGAATAAACCCCGGGGGGTTTAAAGCACTTTTACAGCTAGCCAACTTCACCCTGGGTCCTGATGCTGCTCTTAATACAGAAATACATAAAAATTCGGTTCGCATAAAGGCTCCCAACTCAGTCCATGCATCATAGCGAAAACATAAAAATCAAATTATTCACAATAATAAACAAAGACGAGTACTCATTGCTAATTCTACTGTATGCCAGAGTAAATAAAAACCAGTAGTTGAACCACGGCGGGCCAAGCCAAGCAAAAGACATATCGTCAAGCCTCAACCCACTGGTTAAAGTTTTACGAAGAGGCCGTCATTGAGTCTGAGGCCCGAAACGCCATCGTGCAATTAAAGAGTGAAGCATAGCCATCAACAATGATTGGGTTGACGACTAGGCATGCAGTCTGCCGCATAATATCCAGGCTATAGCCAATTCTTTTATAACGGTTAATAAGTTTTCTGAATTGCTGCGAAAAGTTAGATTTACCTACATTTTTTTAATCTGTACACTAAGTCACCGTAAAATTCTGGTTCCGATATACCTTGTTGCAGAAGTGTTTTCAGACTGACGCTATATTTCTAACAAGGTACTGTGTCTGCGATAAAATTTCGAAAACGCCTTACGAAGTTTAAAATAACGATAGCCCTGCCTAAGAAGTTTGGCAATAAGGGCTTTATTACGGTAGTTAAAGTCATTAAGATTTGAAGACGCTCTGGCGAATCTAATAAGTTGAGATATTTATACCCCATATGAGGTACGCCAAGGGACATCGCCATCCAGAAAAGGGAAATTGACTATATCAAAATCAAAAGCGTCCCGTTTATCATAAATTTTGGTGGAAACTGTACCATTAGATATACATAGATTCAAATCCAAAAAAAAAGGTGCTTCGGTATCGGAAGAATCTGCTCTATTTAATTGGAGTTCTGTAGTGTATATACGGTCCACCATTTGGTAAAAGTAAATATTGTCAATATTTAATAAATCATCAAGGTATCTTGAAGTTGAATTGAAAGCCTCAATAATATTAGTCTGATTTTCACGTCGCTTAGAAATATTAGGGTACATACTGTTCCTTTTATACGGATTCTTATATTTTAGAAGTATAGGAGAATTAATTGGAGAAAGTATAAAAATTCTAAGGTTCGATTAGTATTAGAAAAAATACCTTGTGGACGCTACTCCTCCTAGAATTTCCCACATTTTTTTTTTTTTTTTTTTTTTTTTTTTTACTTCTTGGACTTTGTTTTTTTCCTGATTTGCTTAATCTTAGAATAGATATCTTCTTGGCGCATCTCCTCCTAGAGTTTTCCACCGATCATTTTGAAACTGTGCATACTTGTTCTACATAGTAGAAGATGTGCATATGGTTCTGGGGTTAACCTACTAGTATTTTTGTCGCACCTGCTTTAGCAGGGCGACTTAAGCGTGCAAGTTTCTTTCCGTTCGTCCGACCGTTCGTTCGTCCATCCGTCAACATTTACACTGGGTGTCTTGTGAGTGCAACTCCTCTTACAGTTTTGTACCGATCATTTTGAAACTTTGCATGTATTTTTTTCATGATACGAGAATGTGGTTTGGATATAACTGTTAGATTATTTTTGTCACGTTTCCCACATTGTGAACTTAGTTATTTTTCACCCTTAATATATAGACAGTGGGTACCTCTTGTGAGCACAACTCCTCTTACAGTTTTGTACCGATTGCTTTGAAACTTTGCATGCGTTTTCGTCATGGTATGAGGATGTCCATGTGGTTTGGGCATAATTGTTAGAACGTTTCTGCTACTTTTTCTACATTGTGAACTTAGTCATTTTTCACCCTCAATATGTAGACAGTGGGTACCTCTCGTGAGTGCAACTCCTCTTACAGTGTTGTAATGATCGGTTTGAAAATATTTTTTCTTCGTGGTATGAGGATGTGCATGTGGCTTGGATATAATTGTTAGATCATTTTTGTCACTTTTTCTACATTCTGAACTTAGTCATTGTTCATCTTTTATATATAAACAGTTGGTACCTCTTGTGAGCGCAACTCCTCTTACAGTTTTGTACCGATTATTATGAAGCTTTGCATGCGTTTTCTTCATGTAATGGGACTGTGCACGTGGTTTGGATATAATTGTTAGATCATATTTTCTTTTACTTTTTTCCGCATTGTGAACTTAGTGATTTCCCCCTTAATGTACAGACAGTGGGTACCTCGTGAGCACAACTCCTCATACAATTTTATACCAATCTTTTTGAAACTTTGCACATGTTTTCTCCTCAGTCTGATAATGTGCATGTACTTTTCATACAATCCTTGCCTGAATTTTTGTTATTTTTTTTTTCTACTTTTTGAACTTTTCATTTTCTGACCTCAGATGTATAGATAGTGGGTGCCTTGTGATCGCAGCTTCTCATAAAATTTTACCCCGGTCCTTTTGAAACTTTGCACATGGTTTTGCACAGAAGTGAACGTAGTTTGAATAGGACTTTTAAATTCATTTTTGTCACTTTTTAGCTCACCTGAGCCGAAGGCTCAAGGTGAGCTATTGTGATCACTCACCGTCCGTCGTCGTCGTCGTCCGTCTGTCCGTCCGTCCGTCCGTTCACAATCTTTAAACAACATCTCCTCCTAAACCACTGATTGGATTTTGACCAAATTTCACAGGAATGATCCTTGGTTGATCCTCTTTCAAAATTGTTCAAAGGGTTCCGGTCCATTGCATATCTAGGTCACAGGAGCTAAAAATATATTTTTTAACTAAAAACTTAAAAAATCTTCTTGTCAGAAACCAGTTGACCGATTTCAATAAAATTTTGCAGAAATATTCCTTTGGTGATCCTCTACAAAGATTGTTCAAGCCATTTGGATTCGTCAAAAACATGGCCGCCAGGGGGGGCGGGGCTTATTTTCCCTATATATCTATATAGAAAACTTTAAAAATCTTCTTGTCAGAAACCACTGGACCGATTTCAATATAATTTTGCAGAAATATTCCTTTGGTGATCCTCTACAAAGATTGTTCAAGCCATTTGGATTCGTCAAAAAACATGGCCGCCAGGGGGCGGGGCTTATTTTCCCTATATATCTGTATAGAAAACTTTAAAAATCTTCTTATCAGAAACCACTGGACCGATTTCAATATAATTTTGCAGAAATGTTCCTTTGGTGATCCTCTACCAAGATTGTTCAAGACATTAGGATTCGTCAAAAACATGGCCGCCAGGGGGGCGGGGCTTATTTTCCCTATATATCTATATAGAAATCTTTAAAAATCTTCTTGTCAGAAATCACTGGACCGACTTCAATATAATTTTGCAGAAATATTCCTTTGGTGATCCTCTACAAAGATTGTTCAAGCCATTTGGATTCGTCAAAAAACATGGCCGCCAGGGGGCGGGGCTTATTTTTCATTTATATCTATATAGAAAACTTTAAAGATCTTCTTATCAGAAACCACTAGACCGATTTCAATATAATTTTGCAGAAATGTTTCTTTGGTGATCCTCTACCAAGATTGTTCAAGACATTTGGATTCGTCAAAAAACATGGCCGCCAGGGGGCGGGGCTTATTTTCCCTATATATCTGTATAGAAAACTTTAAAAATCTTCTTGTCAGAAACCACTGGACCGATTTCAATATAATTTTGCAGAAATGTTCAATTGGTGATCCTCTACCAAGATTGTTCAAGACATTTGGATTCGTCAAAAAACATGGCCGCCAGGGGGCGGGGCTTATTTTCCCTATATATATATCTATATAGAAAACTTTAAAAATCTTCTTATCAGAAACCACTAGACCGATTTCAAAATAATTTTGCAGAAGTGTTCCTTTGGTGATTCTCTACCAAGAGTGTTCAAGACATTTGGATTCATCAAAAAACATGGCTGCCAGTGGACGGGGCTTATTTTCCCTATATATCTATATAGAAAACTTTAAAAATCTTCTTGTCAGAAACCACTGGACCGATTTCAATATAATTTTGCAGAAATGTTCCTTTGGTGATCCTCTACCAAGATTGTTCAAGACATTTGGATTCGTCAAAAAACATGGCCACCAGGGGGCGGGGCCTATTTTCCCTTTACATCTATATAGAAAACTTTAAAAATCTTCTTGTCAGAAACCACTGGACCGATTTCAATATAATTTTGCAGAAATGTTTCTTTGGTGATCCTCTACCAAGATTGTTCAAGCCATTTAGATTCGTCAAAAACATGGCCGCCAGGGGGCGGGGCTTATTTTCCCTATATAATCTTTATAGAAAACTTCAAAAATCTTCTAATAAGAAACCACTGGACCGATTTCAATATAATTTTGCAGAAATGTTCCTTTGGTAATCCTCTACCAAGATTGTTCAAGACATTTGGATTCGTCAAAAAACTTGGACGCCAGGGGGCGGGGCTTATTTTCCCTATATATCTATATAGAATACTTTAAAAATCTTCTTGTCAGAAACCACTGGACCGATTTCAATATAAGTTTGCAGAAATGTTCCATTGGTGATCCTCTACAAAGATTGTTCAAGCCATTTAGATTCGTCAAAAAACATGGCCGCCGAGGGGCGGGGCTTATTTTCCCTATAAAATCTATATAGAAATCTTGAAAAATTTTCTTGTCAGAAACTACTGGACCGATTTCCAAATAATTTCGCAGAAATGTTCTTTTGGTAATCCTCTACCCAGATTGTTCAAGCCATTTGGATTCGTCAAAAAACATGGCCGCCAGGGGGCGGGGCTTATTTTCCCTATATATCTTTATAGAAAACTTAAAAAAATCTTTGTCAGAAACCACTGGACCGATTTCAAAATAATTTTGCAGTAGTGTTCCTTTGGTGATCCTCTACAAAGATTGTTCAAGCCATTTGGATTCGTCAAAAAACATGGCTGCCAGGGGGCGGGGCTTATTTTCCCTATATATCTGTATAGAAAACTTTAAAAATTTTCTTGTCAGAAACCACTGGACCGATTTCAATATAATTTTGCAGAAATGTTCCTTTGGTGATCCTCTACCAAGATTGTTCAAGACATTTGGATTCGTCAAAAACATGGCCGCCAGGGGGGGCCGGGGCTTATTTTCCCTATATATCTATATAGAAAACTTTAAAAATCTTCTTGTCAGAAACCACTGGACCGATTTCAATATAATTTTGCAGAAATATTCCTTTGGTGATCCTCTACAAAGATTGTTCAAGCCATTTGGATTCGATAAAAAACATGGCCGCCAGGGTGCGGGGCTTATTTTCCCTATATATCTATATAAAAAACTTTAAAGATCTTCTTATCAGAAACCACTAAATCGATTTCAATATAATTTTGCAGAAATGTTCCTTTGGTGATCCTCTACCAAGATTGTTCAAGACATTTGGATTCGTCAAAAAACATGGCCGCCAGAGGGCGGGGCTTATTTTCCCTATATATCTGTATAGAAAACTTTAAAAATCTTCTTGTCAGAAACCACTGGACCGATTTCAATATAATTTTGCAGAAATGTTCCTTTGGTGATCCTCTACCAAGATTGTTCAAGACATTTGGATTCGTCAAAAAACATGGCCGCCAGGGGGCGGGGCTTATTTCCCCTATATATATATCTATATAGAAAACTTTAAAAATCTTCTTATCAGAAACCACTGAACCGATTTCAATATAATTTTGCAGAAGTGTTTCTTTGGTGATTCTCTACCAAGATTGTTCAAGACATTTAGATTCATCAAAAAACATGGCTGCCAGTGGGCGGGGCTTATTTTCCCTATATATCTATATAGAAATCTTTAAAAAATCTTCTTGTCAGAAACCACTGGACCGATTTCAATATAATTTTGCAGAAATGTTCCTTTGGTGATCCTCTACCAAGATTATTCAAGACATTTGGATTCGTCAAAAAACATGGCCGCCAGGGGGCGGGGCCTATTTTCCCTTTACATCTATATAGAAAACTTTAAAAATCTTCTTGTCAGAAACCACTGGACCGATTTCAATATAATTTTGCAGAAATGTTCCTTTGGTGATCCTCTACCAAGATTGTTCAAGCCATTTAGATTCGTCGAAAAACATGGCCGCCAGGGGGCGGTGCTTATTTTCCCTATATAATCTATATAGAAAACTTCAAAAATCTTCTTGTCAGAAACTACTGGACCGATTTCAATATAATTTTGCAGAAATGTTCCTTTGGTAATCCTCTACCAAGATTGTTCAAGCTATTTGAATTCGTCAAAAAAACTTCGACGCCAGGGAGCGGGGCTTATTTTCCCTATATATCTATATAGAAACTTTTAAAAATCTTCTTGTCAGAAACCACTGGACCGATTTCAATATAAGTTTGCAGAAATGTTCCATTGGCGATCTTCTACAAAGATTGTTCAAGCCATTTAGATTCGTCTAAAAACATGGCCGCCGAGGGGCGGGGCTTATTTCCCTATAAAATCTATATAGAAAACTTCAAAAATTTTCTTGTCAGAAACTTCTGGACCGATTTCAACATAATTTCGCAGAAATGTTCTTTTGGTAATCCTCTACCCAGATTGTTCAAGCCATTTGGATTCGTCAAAAATCATGGCCGCCAGCGGGCGGGGCTTATTTCCCCTATATATCTTTATAGAAAACTTAAAAAAATCTTTGTCAGAAACCACTGGACCGATTTCAATATAATTTTGCAGTAGTGTTCCTTTGGTGATCCTCTACAAAGATTGTTCAAGCCATTTGGATTCGTCAAAAAACATGGCCGCCAGGGGGCGGGGCTTATTTTCCCTATATATCTGTAAAGAAAAACTTTAAAAATCTTCTTGTCAGAAACCACTGGACCGATTTCAATATAATTTTGCAGAAATTGTTCTTTGGTGATCCTCTACCAAGATTGTTCAAGACATTTGGATTCGTCAAAAAACATGGTCGCTAGGGGGCGGGGCTTCTTTTCCCTATATATCTATATAGAAATCTTTAAAAATCTTCTTGCCAGAAACCACTAGACCGATTTCAATATAATTTTGCAGAAATTGTTCTTTGGTGATCCTCTACAAAGATTGTTCAAGATATTTGGATTCGTCAAAACACATGGCCGCCAGGGGGGCGGGGCTTATTTTCCCTTTACATCTGTATAGAAAACTTTAAAAATCTTCTTGTCAGAAACCACTGGACCGATTTCAATATAATTTTGCAGAAATGTTCCTTTGTTGATCCTCTACCAAGATTGTTCAAGCCATTTGGATTCGTCAAAAAACATGGCCGCCAGGGGGCGGGGCTTATTTTCCCTATATATATATCTATATAGAAAACTTTAAAAATTTTCTTATCAGATACCACTAGACCGATTTCAATATAATTTAGCAGAAGTGTTTCTTTGGTGATTCTCTACCAAGATTGTTCAAGACATTTGGATTCATCAAAAAACATGGCTGCCAGTGGGCGGGGCTTATTTTCCCTATATATCTATATAGAAATCTTTAAAAATCTTCTTGTCAGAAACCACTGGACCGATTTCAATATAATTTTGCAGAAATGTTCCTTTGGTGATCCTCTACTAAGATTGTTCAAGACATTTGGATTCGTCAAAAAACATGGCCGCCAGGGGGCGGGGCCTATTTTCCCTTTACATCTATATAGAAAACTTTAAAAATCTTCTTGTCAGAAACCACTGGACCGATTTCAATCCTCTACCAAGATTGTTCAAGCCATTTAGATTCGTCAAAAAACATGGCCGCCAGGGGGCAGGGCTAATTTTCCCTATATAATCTATATAGAAAACTTCAAAAATCTTCTTGTCAGAAACTACTAGACCGATTTCAATATAATTTTGCAGAAATGTTCCTTTGGTAATCCTCTACCAAGATTGTTCAAGCTATTTGGATTCGTCAAAAAACTTGGACGCCAGGGGGCGGGGCTTATTTTCCCTATATATCTATATAGAATACTTTAAAAATCTTCTTGTCAGAAACCACTGGACCGATTTCAATATAAGTTTGCAGAAATGTTCCATTGGTGATCCTCTACAAAGATTGTTCAAGCCATTTAGATTCGTCTAAAAACATGGCCGCCGAGGGGCGGGGCTTATTTTCCCTATAAAATCTATATAGAAAACTTCAAAAATTTTCTTGTCAGAAACTTCTGGACCGATTTCAACATAATTTCGCAGAAATGTTCTTTTGGTAATCCTCTACCCAGATTGTTCAAGCCATTTGGATTCGTCGAAAATCATGGCCGCCAGGGGGCGGGGCTTATTTTCCCTATATATCTGTATAGAAAACTTAAAAAAATCTTTGTCAGAAACCACTAAACCGATTTCAATATAATTTTGCAATAGTGTTCCTTTGGTGATCCTCTACAAAGATTGTTCAAGCCATTTGGTTTCGTCAAAAAACATGGCCGCCAGGGGGCGGGGCTTATTTTCCCTATATATCTGTATAGAAAACTTTAAAAATCTTCTTGTCAGAAACCACTGGACCGATTTCAATATAATTTTGCAGAAATGTTCCTTTGGTGATCCTCTACCAAGATTGTTCAAGACATTTGGATTCGTCAAAAAACATGGCCGCTAGGGGGCGGGGCTTATTTTCCCTATATATCTATATAGAAATCTTTAAAAATCTTCTTGCCAGAAACCACTGGACCGATTTCAATATAATTTTGCAGAAATTGTTCTTTGGTGATCCTCTATAAAGATTGTTCAAGATATTTGGATTCGTCAAAACACATGGCCGCCAGGGGGCGGGGCTTATTTTCCCTTTACATCTATATAGAAAACTTCAAAAATCTTCTTGTCAGAAACCACTGGACCGATTTCAATATAATTTTGCAGAAATGTTTCTTTGGTGATCCTCTACCAAGATTGTTGAAGCCATTTGGATTCGTCAAAAAACATGGCCGCCAGGGGGCGGGGCTTATTTTCCCTATATATATATCTATATAGAAAACTTTAAAAATCTTCTTATCAGAAACCACTAGACCGATTTCAATATAATTTTGCAGAAGTGTTTCTTTGGTGATTCTCTACCAAGATTGTTCAAGACATTTGGATTCATCAAAAAACATGGCTGCCAGTGGGCGGGGCTTATTTTCCCTATATATCTATATAGAAATCTTTAAAAATCTTCTTGTCAGAAACCACAGAACCGATTTCAATATAATTTTGCAGAAATGTTCCTTTGGTGATCCTCTACCAAGATTGTTCAAGACATTTGGATTCGTCAAAAAACATGGCCGCCAGGGGGCGGGGCCTATTTTCCCTTTACATCTATATAGAAAACTTTAAAAAATCTTCTTGTCAGAAACCACTGGACCGATTTCAATATAATTTTGCAGAAATGTTCCTTTGGTGATCCTCTACCAAGATTGTTCAAGCCATTTAGATTTGTCAAAAAACATGGCCGCCAGGGGGCGGGGCTTATTTTCCCTATATAATCTATATAGAAAACTTCAAAAATCTTCTTGTCAGAAACTGCTGGACCGATTTCAATATAATTTTGCAGAAATGTTCCTTTGGTGATCCTCTACCAAGATTGTTCAAGCTATTTCTTCTTGTCAAAAAACTTGGACGCCAGGGGGCGGGGCTTATTTTCCCTATATATCTATATAGAAAACTTCAAAAATCTTCTTGTCAGAAACCACTGGACCGATTTCAATATAAGTTTGCAGAAATGTTCCATTGATGATCTTTTACAAAGATTGTTCAAGCCATTTAGATTCGTCTAAAAACATGGCCGCCGAGTGGCGGGGCTTATTTTCCCTATAAAATCTATATAGAAAACTTCAAAAATTTTCTTGTCAGAAACTTCTTGACCGATTTCAACATAATTTCGCAGAAATGTTCTTTTGGTAATCCTCTACCCAGATTGTTCAAGCCATTTGGATTCGTCAAAAACAATGGCCGCCAGGGGGCGGGGCTTATTTTCCCTATATATCTTTATAGAAAACTTAAAAAAATCTTTGTCAGAAACCACTGGACCGATTTCAATATAATTTTGCAGTAGTGTTCCTTTGGTGATCCTCTACAAAGATTGTTCAAGCCATTTTGATTCGTCAAAAAACATGGCCGCCAGGGGGCGGGGCTTATTTTCCCTATATATCTGTATAGAAAACTTTAAAAATCTTCTTGTCAGAAACCACTGGACCGATTTCAATATAATTTTGCAGAAATGTTCCTTTGGTGATCCTCTACCAAGATTGTTCAAGACATTTGGATTCGTCAAAAAACATGGCCGCTAGGGGCGGGGCTTATTTTCCCTATATATCTATATAGAAAACTTTAAAAATCTTCTTGTCAGAAACCACTGGACCGATTTCAATATAATTTTGCAGAAGTGTTCCTTTGGTTATCCTCCACAAAGATTGTTCAAGACATCTGGATTCATCAAAAAACATGGCTGCCAGTGGGCGGGGCTTATTTTCCCTATATATCTATATAGAAATCTTTAAAAATCTTCTTGCCAGAAACCACTGGACCGATTTCAATATAATTTTGCAGAAATTGTTCTTTGGTGATCCTCTACAAAGATTGTTCAAGATATTTGGATTCGTCTAAACACATGGCCGCCAGGGGGCGGGACATATTTTCCCTTTACATCTATATAGAAAACTTTAAAAATCTTCTTGTCAGAAACCACTGGACCGATTTCAATATAATTTTGCAGAAATGTTCCTTTGGTGATCCTCTACCAAGATTGTTCAAGCCATTTAGATTCGTCACAAAACATGGCCGCCAGGAGGCGGGGCTTATTTTCCCTATATAATCTATATAGAAAACTTCAAAAATCTTCTTGTCGGAAACTACTAGACCGATTTCAATATAATTTTGCAGAAATGTTCCTTTGGTAATCCTCCAACAAGATTGTTCAAGCCATTTGGATTCGTCAAAAAACATGGCCGCCAGGGGTCGGGGCTTATTTTCCCTATATATTTTGATTGTGTTGGGGTTTAACGACACGTCAACCCTTGAGGGTCATTTTGTGTCGTCTCCCAGAGAAAGGGAGCAAAGAGATAGAAGAGAGAGTAGAGGAGATGAAAGAGAGGGACAGGGAAGAAAGAGGAACAAGAATGAAAGTGAAGAAACAGAAGAAATAAAAACATTCCCCCTCTACCCTTACCCACTACAAGGATAGCAGGCCTTGCCCAACTGTAAGCCAATATCAGTTGGACGCACCAGTGATGTAAGATACACAGCACCTTCGCACCACCCGACCACCCCCTTTCCCTATATATCTTTATAGAAAACTTTAAAAAAATCTTTGTCAGAAACCACTGGACCGATTTCAATATAATTTTGCAGAAGTGTTCCTTTGGTGATCCTCTACCAAGATTGTTCAAGACATTTGGATTCGTCAAAAAACATGGCCGCTAGGGGGCGGGGCTTATTTTCCCTATATATCTATATAATGATCGTCTTGTCAGAAACCACTGGACCGATTTCAGTATAACATTGCAGGAATGTTTCTTTTGTAACCCTCTACCAAGATTGTTCGTCGTCATGATTTGTCAAAAAAAAAAACGTGGCCGCCAGGGGGCGGGGCTTAATTTTCCTATGTATCTATATAGAAAACTTTAAAATAAAAATCTTCATGTCAGAAACCACTGGACTGATTTCATTATAACTTGGCAGAAATGTTTCCTTGTTGACCCTCTACCAAGATTGTTTAAGTTATCAAGATTCATCAAAAACCTGGCTGCCAGGGGGGCGGGGCTTATTTTCCTTGTATATCAATATAGAAAAGTTTTAAAAATCTTCTTGTCAGAAACCAATGGATCGATTTCAGTATCACTTGGTAGGAATGTTTCTTTGGTGACCCTCTACCAAGATCGTTCAAGCCGTCATGATTTGTCAACAAACATGGTCGCTAGGGGGCGGGGCATATTTTCCCTATATATCTATATCGAAAACTTTAAAAATCTTCTCTTAAGAAACCGTTGGATCAAGTTCAATGTAATTTGGCAGGAATGTTGCTTTGGTGACCTTCTACCAAGATTGTTCACGCCCTCATGATACTTCAAAAAACATGGCTGCCAGGGCGCGGGGCTTATTTTTCGTATATATCTGTATAGAAAACGTTAAAATTCTTCATGTCAGAAACCACCTAACTGATTTCAATATTACTTGGCAGGAATGTTGCTTTGGTGACCCTCTACCAAGATTGTTCAAGCAATCATGATTCGTCAAAAAACATGGCTGCAAGGAGTGGGGCTTATTTTCCCTATACATGTATATCTAAATAGAAAACTTTAAAAAATTTCTTGTCAGAAACCACTTGACCGATTTCAATATAACTTGAATGGAATGTTCCTATGGTGACCCTCTACCAAGTTTGTTCAGGCAGTCATGATTCGTCAAAAAACATGGCCGTTAGGGGGTGGGGCTTATTTTCCCTATATAGCTATATAAAACATTTTAAAAATCTTTTTGTCAGACCGATTTCAATATGGCAGAATTGTTCCTTTGGTGATCCTCTTTCAAGATTCAGTTCAAGCCATCATGATGCATGAAAAAAACATGGCCGCTGGGGAGCAGGGCTATAAAATTTATACAAAAATCTTAGAGCAGTGAACTTGGCTGAAACTTCAACAGTAAGTGTGCAAAGCTGTTTGCTCAGGTGAGCGATATAGGACCATCATGGTCCTCTTGTTTCCACTTTAACTTTGTCATTTTCTTACCTCAGACTTTATGAAAGTGTACAGACTGTGGGTACTTTTTGAGCCCAACTTTTAATGCATCTTATGAGAAAATGCATATGCTTTCGATGAAATTCCTACAATAATTTCTTCTACCTGAAATAAACATTACGTTTTTTTGTGTGTGTGGGGGGGGGGGGAGGGGGAGGAGGGGGCGGGGGTTACAATTTAGCTGCTTCTGCTTCTTTATAGAACATGTGCCTTCCTAAAATTCCAAATATAATTGTATGGAGAAATCATAGAAGCTGGGACAATCTGCTAAAAAATAGGCAGATTGTCTATGTTACCGTAACAGGTCGTTTTGGACAAGTCGTTTTTACACTCAAACATCTTTCAAAATTTTCACTAGAATCATCACGCTGAGAAAATTTAAATACCAACAGAATACATTTTGGTGCAAAAATAAAACAAAATCTGAATACATCTTTTATCAGAACATCTGAATGCTCCCTTTATTTAATTTTTAGCTCTCCTGAGCAGGGCTCAGGGTGAGCTATTGTGATCACTTTTCGTCCGTTGTCCGCTGTCCGTTGTCCTCCGTCTGTCCGTCGTATGTCCACACCTTTGAACTTCTCTGAAACTCCTGGGCCAGTTTTCTTCAATCTTTATGTGGAGCGTTCTGTTGATGGGGGATTGAAAATTTGTATAAATGGTCGCGGTCCGTTAATCAAGATGTCCGCCATGCCCATATATGGTAAAAACACTTAAAAATCTTCTTTTGCAGAACCAAGAAAGCTTTGGGGCTGAATCTTGGTATATAGCATCATGGACGATAGGTCTACCAACTTTATTCAAATGATGACCCTAGGTTGACCTTTGACCTTTTCACGACAAGGTCAAATTTGCATACCCATGCATTTTTATGGGCTAAATGTTGAAAAGTCATTTTCTCAAAATGTACTGGCTGAAATTTACAATGAGTGATTAATGTAGTAAGGCATTTTAGTTATAATCAAGATTTTGTCCCCTGGGGTTTATCTGCCCTTGCCCCTCGGCTAAATACATCTATAAAATTGTGTAATTTTTAAATGTCTTCTTCTCTTAAACCCCTTGAGCAATTTTCACCAGATTTCACGTGGTGCTTTCTGTCAAAAGGGTTTTGTCAATTTGTTCAAATGGATCCACATTATCGAACAAGATGGCCGCCATGCCCATATATGGTAAAAACATTTAAAAATCTTCTTCACAGAACCAAGAAAATGTGATCACAAAAGCTCACCTATGTGACACATGAGCTAAACAGAGATAGAAGAGACAGTAGAGGAGATGAAAGAGAGGGACAGGGAAGAAAGATGGAAATGAAAAAGTAGAGGAACAGAAGAAATAACAACATTCCCCCTCTACCTTTACCTGCTGCAAGGACTTGCCCAACTTTAAGCCAATATCAGTTGGGCGACCCGGTGACAGAAGCTACAGGACACCTTCGCCTAACCCAACCACCCACATACAGACACTACAAATGTTGATCCATCTGCAGTTGGTGCACGTACACAAACATAACAGTGATGATATCTGGTCTACCTGTACCTATTCGCTCACCAGTATTTATATTATGCCATACATGTGCGGATACATCACGAAAACACACCTGTATAATTTTGACCCCCTTAGATCTCACTTTTATATAGTAAAACGGGGGTTTACAGGGGTATACATTATTTTTCTTATTTCTGCTTAATATGGTAGCTGGTGTTTTACGTCCACTTCAACATTGTTTTACTCATATAAAGAAGATAGTGTTGATAATGACAGACTCTGTGCAAAGAAGCACCATATTAGGTTTTATGTCCCTATCAACATTATTTAATTCATGTCCAGATGAGAACGATGTGATAATGAAAGGCTCTGTGCAATGAAGCTCCAAACAGCCATGATGGTTTGGCGTTTTATGGCCCATTCAACATTATTTAAGTCGTATCCAGATTATGGAAGGCCAATAATAAAAGGCTGTGTGATGAAGTGCTGTATAGTTATGAGCCAAATTCTGCCTCTAGTGGGAATCAAAATCCAGACATTGTGATCCCAGTCGAGAAAGACACACATGTGCTTCCCATGCAGTTATGAGCAAATATGGTATATAAGCGTTCCAATCACATCACGAAAACATACCTATATAATTTTGACCCCCTTAAACCCCACTTTTATATAGTAAAACTGGGGCTAAGAGGGGTATACATTATATTTCTTAATTCTGCTCAGGAACAGATTGTGGACTCTCGTTAGAACCGCCTCGGCGACGCGGTTCTAACTAGTACCCACAATCTATGTTTTGAGCAGTAATATGAAAACACATCAGAACTTTTATCTGAAAACTTTCAGTTTTTTGGTGGTGAAATTTTCAATACATTTGAATAGGAATGTTTCCGTAATGAGTTTTTAGTATGTCGGAAGATCTGGGCCCAGTTGTTTAAAGCATCGTTAGCTTAACGAGGTCATTAGTGGTCAAAATATTAACTGTTCTAGTAAGTACAATATCTAATTCACAGGTTTGTTTTTTTTTTTTTTGCTGAAAAAAAAATGTGAGTAGCTTTTGTAAATTTTTGCAGCCAAAATATTAGCATATATGCCATATTTAATGGTCGAAGTTTTAACGATACGTTAACTAACGACACCGCTAGTTTTGAACAACTGGGCCCTGATTATTAATGTTCTTGAATGAATATATTGGGCCGAGCCATGCAAAAATGTATAGACAACGAAGGTCCAGATCAGCCTGTCTATCTGTGTAGTCGTTAGTATCTTCATTGTCACTTGTAGCAAAGTTAAAAAAAAACAACATCCTAATAAGTAAGTCTGGCACAATTAATCGGATAATCGATTAACGGATCGATAAATTCCATAAAAAATGATTATCATTACTGATCTGCTAAACATCGTACTGGAGTGGGCAGCAAGAGCATCTTCTGCAATGCCTGCAAGCACTGGATGCACAAGAAATGCAGTGGGCTCAAGCGCTTGACAAAGGACCCTGATTACAGATGTACATGGTGCCAGGGAACTACGCGACCCTTGGACGGCAGACCACAGAGGGAAGTCAGTGTTCCATGCTAGTGAGCCTTGGCCACTGACAAAGCCAGACCTCTAACGTCTGCAGCGGAATGACAGGGCAATGATCAGACAGATCAGCAATGTCAAGCCGCAAGACATTGTCACCATCAGATCCAGTGAGCTACTTGCGCGGCTTGGCATTGAGGATCTAGCCCTCATTCTGAAGGAGAGAAGGCTCCGCTGGTGTGGACATGTGGAACGCTCCTATGGTGCAGTCAAGACAGCCTGTGACATACAGGTTGTTGATAAGCGTTGGCCTGAGAGGCCTAAGATGATATGGCAGCAGCTGACAGAGAGGGCTATCATTGATTGTGTTGGGGTTTAACGACACATCAAACTTTGTGGGTCATTTTGTGTCATCTCCCAGAGAAAGGGAGAACAAGAGCTTTGCAAGTTGCGCATTATACGCCCGTTTGCTAAGACAGTGGGACCAACACTTTTAAAGGAATTGTAACCAATGTACATTATGTGTATGGCTAAAAGATGGACAGGCAGACAAACAGGAATAGCAACTCTGTAATTAATGATTGCACCTATATTAAAAACATTAACATATTAAATAATGTCAGTATAAATAAAAAAAAAAGCTTCAAGGATGAAGTGCCACAGATGTTGAGAAATGCAGACGTCAAATATGGGAAATAATTCATAAACATAGTACACTTGAGTTACGATTCTTGGGTCTTAATGTATTCCCTTGGCAATATACACACCACCATTAAGTTTCGTTAAAATATTTAAAATGGTTGAGGAATTTAGAAAAGGAAAAGAAAATTTAGTTATAGCGCAAATAATTTAGGACCTTAGTAAGCCAGAGTTGTGGTTCTTGCTCATTATATACTGCCCCCCATTATTATATATATTCCTACAAAATTTCATTAAAATATTTCAAAGGGTTATGGCATTATTGATTGAATGAGGATAGCCTAAACAATTGCATATAGGTAGTTATGGAATAATAATTAAAAGCTTCGACCACTGGTAACTGGAAAGGGGGAGCAATCGTTCTTGTACGCAACACGTCAACCTGACCTAATACACATTCCTATAAAGTGCATGAAGATGTTCCTAACGGTATCCGAGTTATGGCACGTACAAGAATATTAAAAAAGTAATCAAAGGGGGATAACTTGCAAACTAAGAAAGGGAGAACAATCATTCTTGTGCGCGACATGTTGTCGTGATTTAATACATATTCTTATAAAGTTGCTAGCATATATCCTTAATACTTACTGATTTATGTCGCATACAAGAATTCTGGAAAAATTAATCAAAGGGACATAACTTGGAAACTAAGCAAGGGAGAACATTCATTCTTTAGCGCAACACATTGTCCTGACCTAATACATATTCCTATAAAATTGCATGAAGATATTCTGAACTGTTACTGAATTATGGAGCATACAAGAATGTTTGGAAAAATTAATCAAAGGGACATAAGATGGAAAAAAAAGAAAGGGGGACCAATCATTCTTGAGTGGGACACATCGTCGTGACCTAATACATATTTCTGTAAAGTTGCATGAAGATATCCCTAATGGTTACTGAGTTATGGCGCATACGAGAATTCTGGAAAAAATAATCAAAGGGCCATAACTTGGAAACAAAGAAAAGGGGAACAATCATTCTTGTGCGCGACACATAGTCCTGACCTATTATTTCCTATAAAATTGCATGAAGATATTCTGAACTGTTACTGAATAATGAAGCGTATAAGAATGTTTGGAAAAATAAAAGGGGCATAACTTGAAAAAAAGAAAGGGGAACAATCATTGTTGTGCGCGACACATCATCGTGACCTAATACATAGTCCCACAAAGTTGCATGAAGATATAAGTTACTGAGTTATGGCGCATACAAGAATGTTTGGAAACAAATAATCAAAGGGGCATAACTTGGGAACTAAGAAAGAGAGAACAATCATTCGTGTGGGACACATGGTCCTGACCTAATACATATTCCTATAAAACTGCATGAAGATATCCTGAACGGAGCGTACAAGTGTTGACGGACGGATGGTTGGAAAAATTCATAAAAGGGGCATAACCTGTATAATAAGAAAGGAAGAGCAATCATTCTTGTGTGTGTCACATTGTTATGACCTAGTACACATTCCTATAAAGTTGCATGAAGATATTCCTTACGGTTACTGAGTTATGGCGCGTACAAGAATGTTTGGAAAAAAATGATCAAAGGGGCATAACTTAAGAAAGGTGGACCAATCATTCTTGTGTGTGACACGTCGTTCTGACCTAATACATATTCCTATAAAATTTAACCTGTTCTTTACATCTCACTGTATTCTTCCTGCTGTCTTGCTGATTCCTACTGCAGTGTGTGCCTAAAACACATAACTTTCATGCCGGTATCTGCATATTGCTGGATCTTAGTATTTTTCTTGCGTATACTAACGTGCATCTGGCACTTTAGGTTGAATTTTGTATTTTACATACGGTCTGGCGATGCAGTGTGTACACAAGTGCTGCCACACTTATGGCCTCAATCAGAATATGTAAAAAATATATATTTCCTATTTATATGTGAAAACAATAACGTTTTAAAATATATGAAATGAAAACTAATTATATATTGTTATTTATTTTTTCTAATAGTTCCTTTGTAATAATACCAAATATGATTACATGTGTATGACAATCCATCTGACAACACTGCTTGCTGTGGGTGGGATATTGTTTACAATTTACAAACATGATTACCTGGGATATTTTGTGCATCTATCCTTTACAACAAGTTGTATTTGTATAATCCAATTAATAAGCACTGAACCACAGGAATATAAAGCAATTATTGTCTGAAATCGTTTCAAGAAAACAGTCGTCTGCTGTGTTTTTTAGCGAGGCTGGTTGTATAAAATCCAACACCGAAGTAGCTAGTATAGAATAGAACAGAATGGGAAGCGCATTAGGCAGTTGAGTTCAGGTTCGCTGTCTTCAGTTAATAGGAGTTGATTTTGAGAATTGGATCTCTAATGCCATTATTACATTACTATATTGTACTTTGTAGTATACGCGAGTTAGCTGCTGTAAATAAGTAATATGAATATTTTATTTATAAATATCAATAATATAACCATTATCAAAATACACGTAACAGTATTAAGCGTTTCTCATAACAGAAATTCTATCATTAATTTAATACTGAATGTGATTAAAAATGAATTAAATGAATATATACAAATATGTTTTGAAGATGAAGATAAATGTCGTCCTCTGCACGAGCGTCAGGTGAAAGTCAGTCAGGTAGGGGTTCATTGTTAGTGAACAAGTTTGAGATCATAACTTAAATATTGTTTGACCTTGAAAGACCAACGTGCAAGGACGCTCTAAGACATACGTTGGCATGTCTGGGCTGGTTTCCCACCCGCGTGCAGAATTGTGTATGTCCGTCGTCGACATAATTAGAGTATAACATAAAATAAATTCATAATTTGTAACAATGTATTTACTGTATTACATTGGATATATATAAATATATTTAACAAAATTCCGTAGTAATTTCCATCACATAAAATATAGTATTTAAATACTTGAAATTTTATTTGAATATCAATTGTTGTGTAAACACACATACTTTATATCTACTCAGGCGTAGCGGAGCGCAGCCTGAGGTATTTCTCCTATACAGACTGGGCCTAAGCTATGTTAAGGATTTAAAATATCTTTATTTGGAGAACTGCTAGTCATAAAGTGGAATTGAATACTGCACGTTATAAGTATAAACATGCGTTTAGGACGAAAAAGTTTTTTCGGATGTCATTATGTGTGTAACACACATACCTTATATCTACTCAGGCGTAGCGGAGCGGAGCCTGTGGTATTTCTCCTTTACAGAATGGGACTTAGTGTTAAGGAATTAAATTTTTCTTTATTAGGAGAACCACTGTTTATGAAGTAGAATTGTGTACTGCACATTATAAGTATAAATATGCATTCAAACTAATTATTTCCATTGACTACAATATTGTATATCAGTAACATAAATAACACTTTTATTCCCAACATGACAAGCATACATTTTACGCATTATGTTAATGTATAATTTTGCAGTGCCACAAGGTGGCATTATTGCCTTGTAACACTATTAATGCCACTATTAATAAAAATCACTACAGCTGTGGCACACACATAACCAGTACTTAGCATTTTTAGTTTTATATAATGGTATTTCTGCATCCAATACATAATGTAAATGCGGAGTGATATTTGTTCCAATTTAAGGTAGAATTTATTTTATTCGTTGTCTTCCACATTTAAATATATTACTAAACAAAACATTATTTATTTAATTTATTTATGTTAAGTAACATAAACAAAACTTCATCCATACATATACAGCTTGTATACATTTTGTCGCATAACTATTGACTTTGTCCTGTTTATCAATAGTGGCGACTTGTTCTTTCAACATCACTTTATTAATTTATTAATTTATTGATTCCCTGTATGAACTAAAGAGAAAGATAGAGCGGATAGTGTGACCAGCATTTTATTACACATTCTTTCCAATTATATTCTATTAATATTGATCAAGGATTTGCAAATTCACCACCCAAGCAAATCTGTAATGTAAACACCAAATTAAATTATTTTTCTTTCTTTGTTTCTTTTTTTGTTTCTTTCTTTTTGTTTATATTTCCTTGTGATGTCAGCGGAGCTATATATAAAAGCTGACATGATGGTTATCTAGTTGGACAGACTGTCACGGACTGGGACCGTGCCAGTTGGTTCATCAACAACTACAGATGCTATATTTATAGACTCTGTTGATGCTCAAAGTATGAAGTAAAAAACATTTTTCTCTCGGAACGCTACAAAACTGCAAAATTACGAAGTAAAATTGTCTCCCCATTTAAAAGATAGCCTAGAGTCAAAATCAATCCCAGAACAGTGAAGATATTGATCACCGAACTTAGGTTCACTCGGAATATACAATGTTCTGGTAATCGTTCAAGTATATAGACGTACGAGGGATGTTCGAAATGAATTGCTTATTGTCCTCTAGCTCGATATCCACGTGGGGCACGATAAAAACCAATACATACCTGTATAAGGCTATTCAATATCTACACAATGGTGTATAAATGTACATGTTAGACTAAGTGTAAGACATAAAATTTGACATTTGAATACACGCAGTCATTGACCACTGCAGTAAAAATGGTTGGTAGAAGCGTCGACAAAAAAGATGAAATACGGACTTACATCAAAGCTCGCTCAAAACTTGGTTGTTCTTTGAAGAAGCTGATGACTGAATTTTCTACTGCTTTTGGACCTTCTTGTGTGCCTTATGACACAGTTCGGCGGTGTAAAAAGAAATTTGAGTCTGGTGTAGAGTTCATCAAAAATGCACCGAAATCAGGTAGGCCAAAATCTGCATCTCGTAAAGAAATCGTTTCCAAAATAAAGGAAATCATTGAAGGAGATGCCAGATTTACAGTTCGTGATATTGCACGAAAGGTAGGCATATCACTATCAACGGTTCACCTCATTTTGAAGAAAGCATTTGAAAGTCAGAAAGATTTCTGCTAGATGGGTGCCACATCTGTTGACTGACGAGCAAAAGAGGCAACGGGTTAAAGTGGCCAAAAAGCTGCTTCAAATGTTTCCAAAATATGACAAAAAGCAGTTTACCAATGTCGTCACAGGTGATGAAACCTGGGTCCATTATTTTGAGCCCGTCAGAAAGGTTAGCAATAAAATCTGGGCCACTAAACACAGCAAACGCCCAATAATTGCCAAACGTTCTTTGAGTACAAAGAAGGTTTTGTATGCAATCTTCTTCTCTGGTGAAGGAGTCGCAATAAAAGTGCCAGTGAAAAAGGGCAAAAGCATCACCGGAAAGTACTACAAAGACGTAGTACTGAAGAAACTGAAAAAGTATTATCAGAAACGACGCCCTGCCACTGATTTTAAACATGTCCGTCTTCTACATGACAATGCCCCAGCTCATACCTCCGCAATAGTTACGGCGTTTTTGAAGAAAGAAAAAGTAACTGTTTTGCCTCACCCCCGTATTCCCCAGACCTTGCCCCATGTGATTTCTGTTTGTTTCCGAAATTGAAAGTATTCCTTGCTGGGCGGAAATACCAGTCCCGACAGGCACTTGGATCTGCCATTCATCAGTACCTTATTACTGTGCCCAACTCAGCGTACCGTGACGCCTTCAAGAAGTGGATACTTCGGCTGTAACTTTGCATTTCTAGCCACGGGGAGTACTTCGAGGGCATGGAATGAGTACTTTTGGGCTAACTTGAAATTTGAAGTCTCCAGATAGAAATAAGCAATTCATTTCGAACATCCCTCGTAAATAATCAAATACACCCCTAGCATACACATCTCGTGATTACCGTAATACCGTAACTTGAAAGCTGAAGTATACCTGCTCTCTTAAAAAGTAAAACAGTCATCATAATCAGCGCTCCAGTTACAAATGTAATAATCTAACCTGGTTAATAAAAATCAAAACAAACTTCTTTTTATACTATGTACATATAAAAGTATATTCAAGATAAAACAGGGACGTGACAGAGAGTCGACTGTATTGTGCCATTTAAAAACTGAAATGAAATCCCGTGATTTCTCCATCTAATTTATGTACCCGGTACTGTGATTATGATACTCTAGATCAAAATAAAAGATATCTAGTGTATGTTAAATAATTGGTAATAATAAATTCTAAAATTATAGTTTTCGTGTGTGAAAACTGGAAGTAAAATCAGACGCACAAAACTATTCCTTTTATATAAATGCATAGGTTCTGAACTACTATAGTAATATCGCCACCGTGGCTCTAATAGTCCCCTCCCCCACCCAGTGACTAAATGTTGCCATCGGCTATGACTTCCGTTAGCTGTCACATAGTCACATAGGCCCATTCGATAACACAGCTGTTTTGTTTTCGTATACACTGTTTTCTGATCGCTATTGAGCCCTTTGCTTTGGTACATCACAGTGCTTGTGGTTCTATTTGTTTCACGGTGACGTTTCGCTGATGTAGTAGATGACCCTTTTGGTCCTAACATATTGGTTATTTGGAGCCGTATCAGAATTAAGTGTGAGGTTTCGCACGAGTAAAACTGGTTTAAGCCCATCAAAGGTTTTCTACTGACCGTTTTCAGGCGCTTCTTCTGGTACAGTTCTTCTTTGTTCGTGTGGCGGTGGTTTCTTTTTGACGTTTATTTATATATTATTGCATGAAAAGCTGTGTCATTAACCGGCGAAAAGCCGTGTATTAACAAGGCAATTCGCGTGCTGTTAATGCACGGCTACGCAACTTTCAATATGATCGTACCGGGGCCACAGATTTGATGCCGTTACGAGATGTGTACTGCAAGGCCCTAGAACGAGCATAGTCCGTGGAAATTGCGTTCACGAGACATCGGTGAAAAAACGAAACAAAATAGTGCCAGAAATAATGCGAATTGTAGCAAATGTTTTCAGTTTTGATGCAATAATAACGATCGAACTTGGTTTTTCAATGCATTGATATTCGCCGGAGGCCTCGGTTTTCAGCACCTCCCTCGGGACCTGGCGAATGTTAATGCATGAAAAACCATGTTTGAACCCTACATTACGTTTGTCATTGTTTCTTTTTCGTTTCTCCTTCTTTTGATGCCTCGGGAAAGCTCTGCTTCATTATAGTGGCATTCCCTGGGTATTTTAACTTATATTTTTACTTTCAAAACATGCTTTAAAAGGTATATAAGAAGTTTGAGTAAAACTTCAAGAACATATATAAATATAACGAAATTGAAATCAAACCAGCCACAACATGCGAAAATGTACCCGGCATGTGCACACAGCGATCATTAAACTCAGCAGGAGCATCCGCACAGTCTGGCCAATATCTTCGCTGCCAGTTGTAAAAATCTTGCTCAGTATTCACAAAGCGTCCAGAGAAGCCTCTACTCATACTATGTAGAAAAGTAGACTGGTTTGATTTTTCGCTGGACATTCTAAGGTATATTGTCACACATTACGACTGAAATAATAATTACCTCCAAAGTGTTTGGCAACCATTGCCCCAAATACTTTGATTGAGAAACTATCGACACTTAAAACATCAGTAAAATCACTTTCATTTATACATTATTGAATTTACAAAATAGTTTAATCACTCTCTCGATTTTCTTTGATCTCTTTTCGATACACGTATCAAAGAATTGATCTGAAATAATATAATATTTGGTTATCAAATTTCAGTTTTGTTTGTATTCAACAAGTTTACAGATGAAACCTTAACTGTACCAATGTCATGAAATAATTGCATCCAAAATTTATAACAAGCGATATGTCTTTGATTTTGACATTGTGAATCCTTTTTAAGACGAAGCTGGCTAAAGTGCTATGAGTCACGTTATTTATGTATCACAATCTATTCGTTTTTCTTGAACATCCGGTCACATTAGTAGCTTAAAGACCTTCATACAGTTTTGAAATAGGCGTTTCAGTACTACCAGCTTCATAACATTTTCCCTAAACATTTTTTTTGTAAATACTGTGACTTAAATTTCTAAATATAATGTTGGTTTGACTTTTGATGAATAAGTTCAAGTTTTATGGATGCCATTTCATTATACTCTTTGACTAATTATTTGGGTAAAAGAAAACAAGACTGTTGTACAGACAGAGTTGCATCGAGGCGCGCGTTTTTTTTTTGTGTATTATTGGGATGATATTGAATTTGCTAGTGCATAGAATGGCAATATTGTGGCCTTCTCCCAGTTTTTTGTCGCCTCGCGGCTATAAGTTCAGAAATTTCTACAAAAATGGTAACAATAAAACCTAACTAGACACCCCTTATATAGATAATAGACCTGTCAAAAGAATTGAGGTAGAAGAGTCCATCCGGGCATAAACGGGTTAATTACTATACATAGCTAGACTACTATACTCGTAGCTAGAAGAGCTGTTGGTAGGTCTGCTTTTTTTTTTCAGAACAATTCAGAAAGAAGAACGTGGCGTGTTGACCCAATCAAGCTGAACAATTTTGCTGTCCTCTTTAACCCATATATGCTAGCATCCCAGCAAAGGAACATTGCCAAACGGTAAAGACCCAGATCAGACGATCTTCATCTTTGTTTCATCTAATTGTTGAGAAACTATATGTTTGTTTTTCTGTGCTGATCCACTGACAAGTTGGGGATCTCTTTAAGGCTGGCTAATCAGAGCTGAAAAGATAATCTATTGTCGGTCCTACCATTGCGATCGATAATCGATTAGTAATCACTGAAGATTTGGTCATGATTTTACCTATCTGTCTGAGCATGACTCTTACAATATGTAGTACTTTACTGCATGTATTTGTTCTGACAGGCCTGAGCAAACAGTGTAGACCCAGATGAGACGCCGCAAACGCGGCGTCTCATCTGGGTCTACAATGTTTGCCACTCATCCAGCTATTTTAGACACAACATTGTTGTAGTAAGTTGTACTTGTTCAAATTTTAGATAAAGTATGGTAAGGAGTTGAGTTGTCTGAATACTAAGGGTAAATACGGTAAGTAAGAGACACAGAAATTAAATGATCGGTTATTAGCAAATCTGTAACGATAATCATTTTTGTGGAATTTATCGATCAATTAATCGATTATCCGATTAATTGTGCCGGCCTTAGATCTCATGCAAAGACAAAACCATTACATGTAGTCGGAACTGTATCAATAAGGGTGAGGACTGGCTATCCGTAGAACCAGGTTTAACCCCTGTCATGCCGAATAAATTAAGATGTCATGCCCACTTCCTATTTCAGCCAATCAGATTACCGGATCCAGACTGTTCATATAAATTCTCATACTGAATGACAAACAGTGCAGATCCAGATCAGTTGGAAGCCAACTGATCTGGATCTACACTGTTTGCAAAGGCAGGGTATATCCGGGTTCAGCAGGACAAGGGTTAAGGTCATTAAAGGATTTACTGTCATTCGTACCCAGGCGATATGTTTTCAGTACTTCTTCGTTTGTTTGTCCGTTTTTGATGAAGTGCTGTTTTAATACTATTATTGTTTGTGTTGTGATTTAACATTAACCCGATGTCTTGGGAGACCTGCTACAGTAGTCCATAATTTGGAAAGTGTCTGCGTGTCGTGATGTTTAATTAGGCCACGATTCCACTGGCCATATTGCATTTAAAGATATAATGCTTTCCAGTATTTGACATACTGACCAATGTTGCATAGTTCAGTACTGTTCATGCACATTTTGCTTTGGTTTAGCTCTGGTTCATAAGAGCATTATGTCCATACTGCTTTCCTACATTTCCGGACAGTTTTGTTTCGCAATGTTATCTCATGTTTTCGCGTTCTGGATTTTTCTCTGACCTACTGTAATGAAACATATGTGTCCGTCGCATCGAGACAAACAGCTCGCAGTTTTATTAACTGGTATTCCTTAAATGATTTGGTATTAATTTACCCACAGCACTCTGGTTAAATTTTCAGCAGACGCCATATTGAAATATTTTCTTATTTTCCCCAGACAACAGGATTTGGCATTCTATGCAAATTGTCTGCATGGAGACAATTTACATACCATGTTAGATCCTGTGCCAATTTGTCATCTGCTAAATTCGCCCAGAGGGTAGTAAAGTTAATTCTCTGGTCCTTTCGGACTGATGAGTTCATACATTACATTCGAAGAAAAATTACAGGCTCACATAGTAGTCATCTTAACCCATTTATGTCATGTGGACTCTTCTACAACAACGCTTCATTCTCAGTAGAAAAGGTCTTTTATTAATTTTCATTATAACATTCTTTTGTAGAAATTCGTGAAGTAAATGCAAACAGTGTAGATCCTGATCAGACGCCGCGTTCTGTGACACCTGATCTGTGTCTACACTGTTTCCCACTGTCCTTTTTATGGGACGACAGGCATAAATGGGTTAACCACACATTCTGATCCGATAGCCACTTACATTTTCATCAGAAACCATATGGTATAGATAAAATATGAACATGCAGTAAATGTGATTGGGCACACCTGGCAGCAGGGTGATTTGAGACTATAAGGATCCATCGAGTATCCATGCAGGATAGGGAAATCTCACCCTCGGGGTAGGTATTTCAACCAAGGAGGGTGAGATTTCCCTATCCTGCATGGACTGGTTCACGATGGATTCTGTTTCTCCCACCTTTAAGTGGGTTGCTCCTAGGACACATCTCCAGATAAGGCACTTTTTCAACCGTAAAATTGTGATATTTCTTTTAGTTCTCCACAAAAACATATGTTGTGGGCACTCATTAGAAGCGCCTCGCCGAGGCGCTTCTAATGAGTGCCCACAACATATGTTTTTGTTCAGAAATAAGAAAATAATATGTGGATGCTCTCTCTTATCTGGAACTATGGGACTAGCTGGTCTTCTTCATGGTCACGTGAGACAGAAGTTTCTCACATGGGCAAAAAGACTATCTCATATAGGCAAAGGTGGGAGAATTCACTTTTCTTTTATACCCCGAAGACCCTAGTAAATTGTACTTGTTCAAAGTTTAGATTATGTATGGTAATGGGTTTAGGTGTCTGAATACTAAGGGTAAATACGGTAAAGTAACAAACACAGAAATCAAATGATCGATTATTAGCAAATTAGTAATGATAATCATTTTTGTGGAATTTATCAATCAATTAATCGATTATCCGATTAATCGTGCCAGCCTTGGTGACTTGCAAATACACATTATGAGGTCATCTGCACAACACCATGTGTAGACTGCACAGACTGGTGAACCGATGTGAGTATATGCTAAGTTCTTACTTCTGATTAGGTATATTTTTTCATGTCCCGCTTCCATGCTCTATTGTTGCTTCGTTCTCTGCAAAACAAATACAAATACTTCTATAGCTTTTTTTGTAATATAACTTCAGTAGTGTTCTCTAAGGCTGTCTTTGTTTGGTACACGCAGTTCTGAACATGTTCCTTGCTATTTTATTTCTCATTATTTTAAACTCTCTGGTAGCATTTAACCAAGGTATGTTTTGTTTTCTCTGTACGATTGTAAATGATACTCCATACACTCACACGCTCGCGCTCACATACTTGGCCGATTTAAGAATTTTGCAATGTTAAAATCAGCTTTTTTCAAATTGCTTTGCCTTTTCATCTATATGTCATAATTTGCTTTAGTTAATAATCCAAATATCCCTCTTTTCTCATAACTTTTGGTGAACACGCCATGGATTACAGGATAAGTGTGGTACCAAGATAAATGCTCAAACCCGTAAGATACTCATTAGAAGTGCCTTTGCAGATGGCTACCATTGAGTATCCACAACATATGTCCTTGTGCAAATTTCGTTAAAGTAGTAAAAAAAACTTTGAGCAATGACTAAGAAGCATATATTTTACATAGGTACGTATGTTAGCGAAATAGCTTAATGGACTTTCAATATAGATTTTTTTGTTTTATGTCTTACCTTGTGTTATTTTGTTCTTGTGTTTTTCAGTCCTTTTAGCATTACGATTTCCTCGTGGGGAAGAGAGAGCTAATCTTAGTGCTTTTCGTACGTTTGTTCGATTTGTGCTTGTTTGGTTTTGTCCTCGAGGTTTTGTCGGTTTCCTCTTCCTCATGGTGTCTGGGAAGGATTGTGGTTTGTGATTGTGGTACTCCCTGGACTTTTCTCTTACTTTTTTGGTTTCAATATTATGTATTTCGAGACACTTATCAGTGGCGTAGCCTGTACGGAATTATTTGTACGCACACCCAGAAACGAAACCTGAAAACTTTGCCTAGAATCGCTAGAGGGAGCAAATTCTTTCCTTTAAGAACAGCCCATATGGTAAAGAAGCAAACTACAGTCGAACCCATGGCTCGAACATCATTGGGACCATCACGAAAACACGCCTATATAATTTTGACCCCCTTAAGCCCCACTTTTATACAGTAAAACTGGGATTCACAGGGGTATACATTATTTTTCTTATTTCTGCTCAAAAACATAGATTGTGGGTACTCGTTTGAACCGCCTCGCCGAGGCGGTTCTAACGAGTACCCACAATCTATGTTTTGAGCAGAAATATGAAAACTATCAGAGTTTTTTATCTGAAAATTTTCAGTTTTTGGAGGTGAAATTTTCTATATATTTGTAATAGGCGTGTTTTCGTAATGCATAGAAAATTGTTCGAGACATGGGTGGTTCGAGCCAGTGAGGGTTAATTATGGTGCCAAGTCAGGAACCAAATGGCGATAATTGAGGGATTTTCTTTTTCGATGTTTACGCAATAATTGTATGTTGAGTGTACTCATTAGAATCGCCTCGATGAGGCGATTCTAATGAGTACACTCAACATACAATTTCACGATAAAATAAGAAAATATCCCTAGATATTTATTTTCTTGAGCTATCGGCAG
This sequence comes from Anodontia alba, assembly GCA_964016985.1. Classification (NCBI taxonomy): domain Eukaryota; kingdom Metazoa; phylum Mollusca; class Bivalvia; order Lucinida; family Lucinidae; genus Anodontia; species Anodontia alba. The sequence goes on from OZ024832.1 coordinate 75,363,592, forward strand.
AACTTCGTAGGGACTCAAAAACGAGTTCGAATTAGCCATGGTAAACGAGCCATCGGTGTTCGAGCTATCGAGGGTCGACTGTATTTTATTCTTCAATTAGAAAAATAAACCGCGAAATCAGAAAAAAACGTACCTTCAGATATGCGCGCCCAGCGATGATTTAGACCAGCCTGCGAATTTGCAGTTTGATCAGAATTTTTACTGACCATATTTTAGATAGCCAAGTATTCAAAGTTCCTTCATAAGGACATTGAAGACTGATCATTGATCGACTACACGGATGCGCAGGCTGATTTGAGTTCGTTAGACGCACACGTCAGAAGGCACATTTGCTCACGTACTGGGTCAAGGTATTGCAGGTAGGAATATATTCGGTCAGTATGTCGACCATTACGTTAACAAGTCTTTGTTATGTGTACATGTATCCCATTTTCCCCATCGTATATAGTGAAAACAAGGGTTAAAACCCTGAGTAAGTCCAAAGGTGGTTCTTCTGTTGCAGTCATTATTTGCTCATGCGTTTTTGTTATGTAATTGACTGTTCCTCATCTATCCTTTCTTTGTTTTCGTTTCTGACGCCTCTTAGCATAGATGTGGAGGGTATGTATATCAACGGTAGCCTTGACTTAAACTAGTAACCTCGCCCTTAGTTTCGTTGCTGCTGAAAAGTGTGTTCGAGCGTTCTCAACAGTGACAGATTACAGTAAATCACAAATCATCTCAAAACAATTACAGTGAAGGAAAATTAAAACAAGGTTTTAAGTATCATCAAAATCATAAAACGATTTCAAAAATACTGTGAATTCATTTTAGAAATAACGTTGGTTTGATGAAAAAAAAAAGTGTAGTGACGATCTGAAACCAGAATGAAAGGCAACCCTAAGTTGGACAACGATGAGACCAACCACGGGAAAAAGGAAAAAGGAAAGCAAGTAAACCGTTTTTGGGTTAAAAGCCATACGCGTAGTTTGCTGCGTAGTTTATAGCCTATTTTTATGTCACGACCTACTATCTTTTTTGAATTGTTCCGAAAACTCAGTGGTATCAACTATCCTTCTGAATTTATAGACCATGCCGTCATAACATTCGGGTTCTGATAAAAGTCCGAGTTGCAAAAGATGTCTGTTAGCATTCCAGAGACATGTGTAGAAAGGGACGCATGCGTTATTGTAGAGAAGGGTGACGTGCGGAAAATTATACAGTGAACCATCGTTACAACGACAACATTTGTTCCCAAAGACATTGCCATTAAAATGAATTTGCTGCTTAACAGAATACTTAATGAACAGGGCCCAGTTGTTGAAAGCGTCGTTAGCTTAACGAGCTCGTTAAGGGTCATTTCGTTAACTGTTTTATCAGATTCAATATACAATATTCTGATATTTTTTGCTGAAAAAATGTGAGTAGCTTTTGCATTGCAAAAGCTACTCACATTTTTTCAGCAAAAAATTTCAGCATATTTGCGTATCACTCGATGTAAATTTTAACGAATCGTTAACTAACGACGTCGTTAGCTTTGAACAACTGGGCCCAGATTAATATGTAAGAAAGGTCGTGTTTTGTTCTTATTTCCTCATAGAACATATTTTTGGACATTTGCTAGAATCGCCTCTAGAGGCGATTCTACTAAATATCCAAAACATATGTTTCTTTAAAGTATCGAATACAATATTCTTGCATGATTTATGACTAGTTGTTACCTTTAAAGCGAAAGTTAAGTGACAGTCAAATTGTCATTATAACGACTTTGTCGTTGTATCGAGTGTCGGTATAAAGAGGGTTGTCTGTACAACGATATGAAACAACAAAAGTTGTACTTTAATGACATTGATAAGATTTGACAATATAGACACAATAGACAGATTTGCTTTTCATATCAACAGGCATTGCTTACATTCTCACTCTAGGTTTTGGTGCCAAATTACAAAGTGGACGCTGTAGACTAAACTGTTCAATTGAGAACGATATTTTGAGGAATTGTCCTCAGACTAATGTAACTAAAGTAGTTTATAGAACAATGGGTTATTTTTAGAACATCCATGATTGCTTTTAATGTCTTTAGCACTGAACGTCGTTTTCTAGTAAACAAATACAGTCGACTCTCGTTATCTCGACCTCGCTTATCTCGAATAACCGCTTATCTCGAAGTGAAAATCTGGTCCCTGTTTCAACACAGAGATCTACCAACAGGCAACAAAATACTGTTGAAAAGAGGAGAAATTGCTCCTTAGGAGCAATTTCGCCTCCCTTTCCACAATATTTTCAATATACCATATCTCTAACTTAGGAGTCAAAATACATAGTAATTCTGTTAAAGGTGGTTGTTTGATTAATAGTTTTCCTCAGTTCCGCAAATCTGATATGTCGAAGTACGGATATCTCGAAGTGTTTTATAGAGTCCATTGGATTTCGAGATAACGAGAGTCGGCTGTAGTAAGGACTGAAAGCTATGGTGCTCGGAGGATGATTTGACAGTGACGTCACGGCAGCTACCACTCTACCTGGGTAAAGCAGGTTTTGCATGAATTATCGGGAAACGTTACAAATACTTTTATGTAGTATACATGTTTGTTGCTACAAGTATGTTTTAGTTTAGTATGTTGCAATAGCACAGTTGGTAGAGCAGAACGCTGTGTACATACGGTCAGATGATTGCTTAGTGAACGAGTTCTAGCAGTACCTCAGCATTTTTTTAATTACTTTTACTTCGCTGATGGTCCTTTTATGTTACAGATATTATTTTAAATATATATTATTGGACATTATTATGGCATTGTTGGCATTTTTACACAACGGACATGCTTCCAGCGTTCCAGGCTACATATATATGTGCACGGATTGTCAGCACGTGGAAATCATTCAAGCTACAAGTTAAACAAGAGTTACCGATTAATGTCTTGTCTGTTGTTTTTTAATTTATTCTGTGATCGATAATTGCAAAATACATTTTCTTTCTTAACATATTTTTCTTTTATATTTAATTCTTAAAAAAATATGAAATAAAAAAATATAAATAATACACTAGAATTCGAACCCATGATGTCCAGAATGGTAGTCTAGGGAAACTACCACTGGGCTATTATAGATTTACGTTTACCGCTGCTTACAATATTTATTGAAGGTAGCTATTCGGGGTGGCGTTTACCTATTTATTAAAAAAATGACTTGGTCATCAGTGACGTCACTGTCAACTTATCCTCCGAGGATAGTATTTGTTTTCGCCCATGCACATTCCATTTGGCACACCAGCCTCGAAATATAATGTTATAGTAAATAAATGCGTTGTTTGTTTCAGACCACGGTTCGACCAACGACGTGGCACAGACAATACTGCAAGCAGGGATGGATGATCCTGATCCTGGTCCTGGAACAAGTATGTGTACATTACGAAAACACGCCTATTCAAATATATTGTACATTTTACAACAAAAAACTGAAAGTTTTCAGATAAAAAAATTCTGATCATCACGAAAACATGCTGACCCCCTTAAACCCAACTTTTATATACTATTCGTAAAACTGGGGTTTACAGGGGTATGCATTATTTTTCTTATTTCTGCTCAAAACATAGATTGTGGGTACTCGTTAGAACCGCTTCGCCGAGGCGTTCTAACGATTACCCACAATATGTTTTGAGCAGAAATATGAAAAATGTCAGAGTTTTAATCTGAAAATTTTTTGTTTTTTAGAGGTGAAACTTTCTGTATATTTGAATAGGCGTACTTTCTTAATGATTTTTCATACATCCAGCTTCAACATGACAAGGGTTAACAGAACTATGGGAAATGCAAGAAAAACGCTCTTCTTACTTTTCGGCGATTCAGTTTTCCCTAGGTATCTTCTCTTAAAGTTTTGCATGTCACAGCTGTTGCGTTTGTGCTACGTGGCGGCCGTAAAATATCTCCCCGTGCATACATTTAATGTTTTATTATTTCATCCTCAGGGATTTCATTTACGATCGATTACCACATTCCCTTTCTGTATGACATCTTTTACTGTACAGGTCATTGTCATGTCTTCAATGACTGACCGCTTTGGTTTCTGTTTCCATCTGCTTGTATTGTTTTAATGTTTGGAGCTGCGTTAGGAAATAAGAGTGAGGTTTTGCACGACTCTCGTTATCTCGACCTCGCTTATCTCGAATAACCGCTTATCTCGAAGTGAAAATCTGGTCCCTGTTTAAACACAGAGATCTACCAACAGGCAACAAAATATTGTGGAAAAGAGGAGAAATTGCTCTCCTCTTTTCCACAATATTTTCAATATATCTCCATCTTAGGAGTCAAAATGCATAGTAATTCTGCACGAGTAAAACTGGTTTAAGCCTTCCCCATCGTAGTTTTCCTGCTGAGCGTTCCATGGCGGTTCTGTTGCAGTTCGTCTATGTTTGTGCATCTGTAGTTTAATAAGTGGCGTTTTGTGTTGACCTAATTGTTTTCGCCTCATCTTCCCTTCGTTTGGTGCCTAGCGAGGGCTGTGCTTCAAGATCGTGGCATTTCGTTGTACTCGTATCTTCACATATATTTTAGTGCGAATGCCCAGCCTCTTAGTGAGGAAACATGTCTAGTTATTTTGCTGAAGTTTTTCTCTTGGCCTACCGCTTACATGAGGAAACAGTACAGGTTCTGACGGGACTGCGCGGATGCGCAGGTTCGCTTTATCCTTTGCTGTTCGCATATACTACAGCGGACCTTTCCTCTGTGACGCGGATCAAAAAGTTAAATGTAAACTATATCGTCACAGCTGTTTATGTGATCGGCACATGGTATTAACGCTTTCGCCGACCCCTCCCCCCTCCCTCCCTCCCACACGCACTCACATAAAAAATAAATAAATAAATAATAATAATAATAATCATAATAATGATAATGCCTTTTGTAACAAATTTGCTGAAATCAGCGAAATTATCAAGAAAGATATAATATCGTCCAAAACAGTTATTGAGCTGACCTATATATATATATATATATATATATATATATATATATATATATATATATATATATATATATATATGTGTGTGTGTGTGTGTGTGTGTGTGTGTGTGTGTGTGTGTGTGTGTGTGTATAACTGAAGAAATAGCATTGCTTTTAAGAAACCTAGGTCTTTAGGTGGTTTGTTAAAATACAGCTAGATTCTCGTTTTCAAAATCCTAATGGGTAAAACTGATTTTTCGCAACAATTGAACAAGTTTTTCATTCACTGCAAAAGGATAAGTTACAACATGGATATTCTGCAGCAAACTGTATGCCTGGGCCCAATTGTTAAAAACTAACTTTGTCTTTAGTTACCATATCGTTAAAACTTTAATATTTACTCACATTTTTTCAGCAAAAATGCCTATGAATTAGGTATTGTACTTACTAGAACAGTACAGTTTTGACCACTAACGAGCCCGTAAAGCTAACGATGCTTTGAACGGTCCTGGTTGTTAACCCAATAATAATAGTTAATAACTATGCTTCCTTCTTTAACTGCAACGACGGCGAGACTCCTTCCTCAGTCAGTTTCTGAGGGTTGGCGCTTGACAATCAATATATGTGGCCGGGCCCAGCATGGTCCTGTTTGTAATTTTCTTGTGTCTTGGCTTCAGATCGCCAATGCATTACGAAAACACGCCTATTCAACTATATTGAAAATTTCACCTCAAAAAAAAAAACTGAAAGTTTTCAGATAAAAATTCTGATATTTGCACATTTCTGCTCAAAACATAGATTATGGGTACTCGATAGAACCGCCTCGTTGAGGCGGTTCTAACGATTACACACAATCTATGTTTTTTGTGGCGTCTGATCTGAGTCTGCAATGTTCGTCAATTACCCTTTTTGGGTCTTCAGAATAAAATGTCTTACAAAACACTAACAGTTAATATGGTGCAATATTCATATTAACGCTGAGCATTCTGCGTAAAACTTTCAGCAGACGAGATCTTATTCTTTTTATCGTAACAAAAACATGCCTATTTAAATTTATTGAAAATTTCACCACCAAAAACTGAAAGTTTTCAGACAGAAATTCTGAATTTTTTTTTTTATTTCTGCTCAAAACATAGATTGTGTGTACTCCTTAGAACCGCCTCGCCGAGTTCTAACGAGTACCAACAATCTATGTTTTTGAGCAGAAATAAGAAAAAATAATATATACCCCTGTAAACCCCTGTAAACTATATAAAAGTGGGGTTTAATGGGGGGGGGGGTCAAAATTAAATAGGATGTTTTCGTGATATTCTTATCTTTCCCAGAAAATAAGGTTTGGTTATTTATGCGAATTGTCTCCTCAGAGGTGTATGAAATGTCAAATCTTATTTTCTGAAAAAATAAGAAAATGTGTTGATTTTTATCAACTGACCCTGTCCAGAGCATGCTAAGGGTTACATTACAAAAACACGCCTATTCAAATATATAGAAAATTTCATCTCCAAAAACTGAAAATTTTCAGATAAAAAACTTCGATATTTTTCCTATTTCTGCTCAAAACATAGATTGTGGGTACTCGTTAGAACCGCCTCGCCGAGGCGGTTCTAACGAGTACCCACAATCTATGTTTGAGCAGAAATAAGATAAATAATGTATACCACTGTCAACCCCAATTTTACTATATAAAAGTGGAGTGTAAGGGGTCAAAATTATATAGGTATGTTTTCGTGATGATTAATTATCGTACATTTGTATTTACCCTTATTATTCTAACACCTTAACTTTGTACCCGACTTGTTCAAAATACTTAATTAGGGGAAAATAGTGTCATCCCTGATCAGATGGTACATTCTGCGGCGTCTGTCCTAGTTCTGCCCTATTTGCATAGGCCATTTGTCCAAATACATACTGTAAATTGTAAACTGGCGTTATTGGCATGCCATGTTCTATGTGGTTCTCCCTAAACACAGTATACGCTATTTTTCTCCAATTTAGGGACTCTGGACGGATTCTTCAATATAGCTTTGAGAAAATCTGTGACACTAAGTACCGTGTATGATGACAGCAGCAATGGAAGTATGGCTGTGAATGGTATTAAGACGGGTAGATGGGAAGATGGCTGTGCAAGCACAACGAAAGAGACAAACCCATGGATGTTGTTAGATCTTGGTACTCAGTACTCGATTTACGCAGTGTACATATTAAACAGAAGCGTACAGCGTGAGTACAATATGCCAACACATATGATGCGCAAAGCACGAAAAGCATTACGAAAACATGCCTATTCAAATATACTGAAATTTTAACCACCCAAAACTAAAAATTTTCAGATGAAAAATTCTGATATTTTTCATATTTCTGCTCAAAACATAGAGTGTGGGTACTCGTTAGAACCGCCTTGCCGAGGCGGTTCTAACGAGTACCAACACTCTATGTTTTTGAGCAGAAATAAGAAAAATAATGTATACCCCTGTAAACCCCAGTTTTACTATATAAAAGTGGGTTTAAGGGGCCAAAATTATAGAGGCGTGTTTTCGTGATGGGGTTCTTATGCAATTTGCACACAAAGCAGGCCCTGATCATTCTGCGCGGCGAATCAATGGATACAGTAGTATATGTCGAAGAATGAACAAGTCGGAATGCAGGGATGTGCCCGCTCATCTGGGTCTTTCTTATTGCATATTGCATAAGGACATATTTGCCTCGTTGTGCATCATATTTAAGGGTAGTGGATACAATTTGCAGCTGTTATGCCATATTTGACTAGGGAGGTACCTTTTGTGACTTCCTGTTTGCTTTCCTGTGCATTCCCACCTCCTTCTGAAAATGGGTCTTCTTAAAAAGGGAAAACAATTGTTCCCTTAGAAGCACATTTGTTAAAGGAGAGCAAATGTGTTTCTTTTATTTAAAGTTGACCCCTTTCCAGAAGGGAGACAAAACAGTTGACAGAGTTGCCGCCCATTGAAATGTACCCATTCCCCTTTAAACTACATGAAGAAAATAATACAAAGTATGACCTAAGTATAAATGAAACCGGACACTTTCAGAGGAGACAACTCTGTCAACATTGTGTTTGTCTCCCATCTGAAAAAGGGGCATTCTTAAAAGAAAGAATTTTAGGGAGAAAATTCTTTCTTTTAAGAATGGACAAACATTTAGAAAGGGTTTGGTATTCAGGTAAAGCAAATAGGCAATCACAAAGTTATCTGTCATTTGAGAATGGTGGAAATCTACCGGAAATCAGCATTGCGACAACATCTTAGTAAGAAAGATGCGCCGAGTTTCTATCGGTTATTGTAATACTTGGTGACCTTTTAACCTAGTTTAGTTTGTAGACCTCCATAAAGGTAGCTGAAAAACTCCTTCCATTACGGAAGGTGGGCAAAACACTTTTGAAAGTATTACCTTCCCTGAAAATGTATGCATTCCCCTTAAGGGATTGAACATTTTGACATTTCTTTTTGAACACCAAACTGGTTCTGACTAGCTATTTATTCTAATAGAAGATAATGTTGGAGCAAATTCTTTGCCTTTTAGAGTAGACCCCTGCCCACTTTGGAAGGGAGTCAAGACCACTGACAGCATTATATTCCCTTAAAAGTAGCTATTATATACAACTGGTAGGTTTTCTGCGAGTCTGATAAATGAACATCCTGTTTGCGTTGCCCTCTCTGAACACATATCTGTTCCTGAGCATTTCTGACATCTTTTTGTTCGTCCTTGATTTCCTTTGTCGTTATAAAAAATATAAATCTCAAAATCACATCCGTGCGGTATATTAAATCTATTAAATCTACATTGTACCAGTTTTTTTTTTTTTTTTTCATAAAGTTTGAACAAACCCATCTATTTGACTATTTGATGTACAGAATATAAAAGGGGAAGGACTACACATTTTTTGAGTGGTGGGTGGGGTGTAGTTTTTTTGTTTTTGTTGAGGTTTTACGGCCAAATCAACCCAATGGGGTCATGTCGAGCGCGGTCATTTTACCTAACCACACGTTTACCGGGCAGGCTTAGTTCTCTAAAGGGTTAACCAGTAGTGTGCTCATTCTTTCTCCGGAAACTGACAACTGCCCTTCTTGAATCAGCGGAAGTGAGAGAATGACCGTAGAGAATGTTCCATTATCAATCTCCACGAAACAATGTTGCAGACCAGGTGGGGTGTAGTGGGGTGGGCAGATGGGTAAAATTGTATGTTCCTGATACATTCTTAAAAGAAATATTTGATTGATAATAATGATAAGAGCAAATCCTTTTTTTTTCAGAGTAAAATAAAAATCTAAAAAGTTGTCTTTTTGGAAGGGACTTTATATGCAGTAAGCCAAATAGGAAGTCAAAAAAAACATGCCCCCACACCCCCTGCAAATCTTGGCGAAAAATCTGTCAAGTGTATGGTTCTCTTAAGCTGCTGCTCCTTTGGTTGGGGTGCAGGACCCGGTTGCTCAAAGCGTCGTTAGCTTAACGAGCTCGTTAAGGGTCATTTCGTTAACTGTTTTAGCGGATTCAATATACAATATTCTGATATTTTTGCTCACATTTTTTCAGCATAAAATTTCAGCATATTTGCGTATCACTCGATGTAAATTTTAACGATTCGTTAACTAACGACGTCGTTAGCTTTGAACAACTGGGCCCAGATTGCTTGGTCGAACGTATCAATCCGAATGTTTAGCGTAAACACAGTTGGACAGATGCATTTCAGCATTGGCAAATGCGAGACAAGGAGGCGCAAGTAATCTGCCAGTGCCATTTGAAGGTGTATATATTGCACAAATAAGAGTAAGCGTTGGCCCACTCGAAGTTGAGTCTAACAGTACAGCTTGTCCGGGCTAGTAGGCAAAATAGAATGTTACAGATCATGATAAAGGGAAAGAACAAAAAAAAAAAAAAAAAAAAAAGGCCGATAAACGTCGTCCGATATACGTCGATATCATGCTGATACGTAATTTACTGATTCTTTCGGACTACCGAGTTCAAGCAGTTCACATGTAGATAGTGTTCCGTTTGAAACGCTAACAGGGTGGGGACCAGGCAAGCAGATGTTTATTTAATTTATTTCATTATCTTTCCTAAACTGACTTTATCAGAACCTGTTATTTTCTAACTGTTTTTATCTGTAGTTCCAACGATTCATTTTCGGTCGATTGTTTACAAAGTAATATGATTTTGGTGTATGTGTACTGTTAGTTGATTGTTTACAATCGACCAACAGTATACATACACCAAAGTCATATTAATTTGTGATTGTAGCATCTGTCGCTACGTAACTGCGTGGAATCGGTACACTCGTATAATTTAGTGCACCCCGAGTATCAGGGTGGTGCTAGAATTTAACTAGTTCATTCAATATTAACCCTTTCATCCCTGTGTTTCTGATGTCGGACTTGTCCACTGTTGCAAAAAAGGGTTTCAGTCTAAAATTAAAACCAGAATGGCTAACAGTGTAGATTCTGATGAGACGGCTCGTGACAAGCTACACTGTTTGCACAGGTATTTGTTTTGGTTCGCCGGGCTGAAAGGTTTAAATTAAATACAGAAATTTCTGTAAAACATGGTAATAATAAAAAGTAACCAGACCCCGCCTCCTTCATATTGGAATGAGTAGGTCCGAACAGTAATGGTAGAAGAGTCCATTCGGCATAAATGGGTTAAATTTGAGATCAAAGTACCGCTTAAGACACTGCTAGGGAGCGTCAGGGATTGTTTAACGGAGCGTATTTTCATTATTCTCTTTTTCAGGTGAACGGCTATCCAGTTTACATATTGAAATTGGAAATCTTACAGACAACCTAACAGAAGTTGTGTACCACCATGATCCAATAGGAGCTGATATTATATTCATTTTAGAAAGCGTGCAAATGGGACATTTTCTAAAATTCTGGTTGGAAAAGACTGAGTTTTTAACTGTCTGTAAAATCGAAGTATACTGTGGCATTGGTACGTAACTATATGTCTTAGAACAGTAAATTTAAAAGAAGCAGCAACAAAAACTAATCGAATAAAATTCTACTTGACTTGCCTTATCATAAGTGGTGTTAATGTAACATTAGGTTAATAAAATTGCGAGCGATATAAAAGCTGCCAGCTTTAATTGCATGGTGGTTTGACTGTTTATAGACTCATGTTGGTTCAATCGGCAACGGTTTCCTAGACGGTTCTAATGAATAATCTCAACATAACATCATTTCAAGACTCCCCAAACCCATCACTGTCTGCCTCCTAACCTGGCACTATGACTATTAACCCTCATAGGCTAGAACAAAGTCTAGAATCAAATTATTTGTACTGTTGGCTATGATAATAAAAGTTTGCAAATACACTTTCTGTAAATGACACACATCCAAAACATTCATGTTGTTGTGTCCTTGACCCGGGACCCCGACTTCCCCGCTTGGCCCACGGGTGGAAACATGGTGTAGCAACTGATTATGGCATGAAGCCATATTGGAAATTTGGTTACAGTCAGGTCACCTACAGAAATACCTGTTGTAACCATCCACACTTTATGCACACTAGGTGACTGTAACCTATCTGGAAATCAGCATAAGATTTCGTTTGAAGATGTTGGTGAAAATACCAGAGACCTACCCCTTCATCGTCTCCCTTAAGCCCAAGTAAACATTGTCTAAGTCTACTGGGATATTGTTTTTATATCTGTCAAGTAAAAAAGACTGTGTAAATAGAAAGGAAGTCAATGTATAGGAATCGATGCAATTTACTACACTTTCCGTCTAAGACACCAAAGGAAAAAAGGAACGTACTTACGGCAACGGCACCAAAATCAAACTACTACAAGCAGAAAACCAAAGGGACAGTTTCTTTTCCAAATATTGGCCAAACTGCTATAAGTTAAAAAAAATATCACCAGGACATCCATTTATTTAATTTATTGATAAAGAGAAGCTTTATGGTACATATTAAACATTCTTAGAGCAGGATGATCTGAATCTTCACTAAACTAACAAATTATTTTGTAGAAATAACTGTGTTTCAGAAAATTTAGTAAGTGTGATTGCACAAAAACTGTGCGTAACTAAATATTCAGAATTTGGATACATTTATTTTCATTTCCTACCAGTTTTAGTATATAGTGCTCCATCGGTAAGATTGTTTTTTGTTTTTTTTTGTGTGTGTGTGTGTCAAAATGTGAGTCTTGTGAAAGGGAATATTAATACTTCAACTGATAAATTAAACACTGAAATACAGACACATATTCCTTTTGCAATGCTACTCTTGAAAAAAAAATCAGTAACTGCTCACTCTTTATCAAGTAGGCAATTGTATGTGTTTTATAGATTAGAAAAGACAAATAAAAAATGTGGCATATGAATTAGGTAAAATAATATGTATTATGTATTGTATTTAGTTTTGAGACAGCAATGGAATAATATTGCAGTGTTCTTTTTCTCTTTAGAAATTAAATAAATAAATAATTAAATAAAACCTTTCAATTTTATATATTTATTTCCATTTATTCCTGTTTTTATATCCCGCCACACGTATATCGCTTAACGACAGTGGCGGGGTCTTATGGTTTCACGATGGTCGTCCGTTTGTCCGTATGTCTGTCCGTCCGTCCGTCTGTATGTCCTTCCGTCTGTCGTACGTCCTTCCACCCACCCGTCCGTATTTTTGTTTCCGGATGATAACTTGAGTGAATGTCAATGGATTTTCATCAAACTTGGCATATGCACTGGTATTGTTGAAGTCTGATTTGGGATTGCTAATGGGCTAAATTCGTCATTTTTTGACAAAGATATCTGCCCGCGACATGTCTGATTTTTTTTTAATTCCTGACGATAACTCTAGTAAATTTCAAAGGATTTTCACCAACCTTGGTATGTGCATTGATATTGTACAGATCAGGTATTGGATTGTTAGTTGGCTGATTTCATCAATGTTTGACATAGTTAACAGCCATCGACACGTCAGTAGTTTTGTTTCCCGACGATAACTTTAGTACATATCAATGGATTTTCACCATTGCCATTGTGGAGATCTGGTTTGGGTTTGCTAATAAGCAAATTTTGTCAATTTTGGACAGAGTTATCTGCTTACGACACATTCATTTTGTGGTTACAGGACAATTGCCCGAGTAAATTTCAACGTATTTTAACCTAACTTGATATGTGCATTGCTATTGTGGAGATCTAGTTTGTAATTACTATTGGGTACAGTTCATCAATTTTAACAGAGTTATCTCGCCAAGACACGATAATGGCGGGGTATTATCGTTTTACGTTTTTATTTGTACTATGCAAGAAAAAGCAAAAATAAGTAAATAAATAAATAAATAAATAAAAAATAAATAAATAAATAAATAAAATAACAAAAAAATATATTTTTTTTATTTTTGAAGAAGTATAGAAGTATAAAAAATAAATAAAGAGATACCTTACAAATCTACAAATGTAAATGCATATTTTGCAGTCAAATAAACTCTTTTGGTTCTTAAGTACATACATCTAATTACCCCATATAGGGCTCCACTTAGGGAGACTTAACATCCTTATTGCCACCTCATAATCAGTTAGATAAGAAGCCTTTGATGTGCGCTGTGATATCAGGCCCGTATATTGGGGCTGATCATGATAGCCGAATAAGACAAAAATTATGTCTTTAAGGTTGTTGTTCACGTGATGATAATTAATCAATGAAATCAAATTGCGCGGTAGACAGACCAACCAATTTTTTGCACGATATGAACCCAAACCCGTTGTCTCCGACCGAACTCTATTCATAAACTGAACGTTTTTCAATGATCAGGGTCTACCCTTTTTGTTAAAATTACAGAAAGTTATGAGTTACATGAAGTAGTCTAAAGTCCCCGTTCAGGATCATTTTCCCAGCCTACATTCAAAGAATCGACCCACAGTGCTGTCAGTGCTTTGATTGTTCTCTTTCTAAAAGGGATCTTTTTCGTTTTCAGATTCTGGTGACTGGAATAACTGGAGTCAATGGAACTCTTGCACGAAGTCATGTGGAAATGGAACAATGTCTAGGTCAAGGTCGTGTAACGGATCCGATTGCTGTGGCACTACAAAAGAATCAACTTCATGCAATACCAACAGATGCCCAGGTTGTCATGTTTTCTTTTTTCCCTTCTAACTAATAATTGCTTCTTCCATATTCACTTGATAGGTCAAGTAAAAAATTATATTAAATAACATATTTTACCATCACCTTGTACCTGGCTTTATTAAAATGTATAAAAATCATGAATATGTAAAAACAAAATATTCTATGATATCGCATTTGAAAGTAATTTTGTCTCGAACTTACATCAAATAATCAAACGGACAAAAGCTAATCGATTGGTGTGGTGGATTAAAATAATAATCTGGAAGAGGGATTTGGTTAGAAATTAGAGGTAGACAAAAGAATAAAAACACTCGATTTAATTGAGTCTGACCTATGACGCAACATCCCGCATACCTCTTTTTGATGTTATATACAATATGAATAACGCAAAAGTCCGAAAGGACATGATATAAAATAATATCCAATTTTTACTGAACAACAGAGCGACGGTTTTCGACATTCCTCTACACAAACACTTGACGGCATCAGCTGTGATTAAAAGCTATTAAGAGCATCTAGTAAAGTCAGCAATTGTAACAAAAATTAACTTCTAAGCTTCTGAAGCAAGAGTGAAGTTTTTTTCTAAGTTTTATCGCCGTCATGCTGAAAACAATGTCCAAATATAGCGATAGTTTGAAAACACTTCTGCAAGAAGGTCTGTCCGAACCTAGTATATTTTACAACATGGATATTCTGTGGCAAACTGCATGTATGGTTGTTAAACAATGATGATTGATAACTTTTGCTTCTCTTTCTATCGGTGGGTCAATTTTTATGCTAAATGAAGGCTCTCTCCTCTTTCTCTTTCAGATGGTTGGCGTCTAACTATCAATGTCTGTGTGTTCCCGTTTGTGGCTTTCTTGTGTTATGGCTTCAGATCTTTTTGCTTTGTTTCGTCACTGTATTTGACTATACAGTTTCACTGTGATGTTAGGTAACATCACAGTGAAACTGTATAGTCAAATACAGTGACGAAACAAAGCAAATTAGGTAGAGGACCGCTATGCCGACCGAACAAATATACAGTAGAACTTCAATGACTCGAACAGTCTTGGAACCATGAAAATTTATTCTAGATATGGGTAGACCCAGCCACTGAAGGAAAATTACAACGCAAGGTCAGGAGGAACGGGGATAATTTCTGAATGTCTTGTCGATCTTCTCTGAATAATGGTATGAGGTATGCATTAGAATTGCCTCAATAAAGTGATTCTAATGAGGTGATTCTAATTCGTACACACAACCTGTATGTCCATGATAAATTATACAACAAAAGACCCTAAAATATCCTTAAATACATGCTTTCTTGAGCTATCGAAAGAATTTCCTAGGGACACAAAAACTAGTTCGAATCAGCGCTGAATGTCTTGTCGATCTTCTCTAAATAATGGTATGTTGAGGTATGCATTAGAATTGCCTCAATAAAGCAATTCTAATGAGGTGATTCTAATGAGTACACACAACCTATATGTTCATGATAAAATATACAACAAAAGACCCTAAAATATCCTTAAATACATGCTTTCTTGAGCTATCGAAAGAATTTCTTAGGGACACAAAAACTAGTTCGAATCAGCGCGGTAAACGAGTCATTGGTGTTTGAGTCATTGAAGTTCTACTATACTTGTAATTAGGAGCTGCACCAGAATTAAAGATAAGGTTTCGCGCGAGTAAAACCGGTTCAAGCCCCCACTCTCCCCAACCCTTCCCTGTAGTTTTCCTACTGACCGTTCCAAGGCTGTTCGTCTTCTTTGTTTATACGTAGCTGGTTTCATACATGGCATCAGTTTGTCATTATTTGTCCTCATCATTTCTTCTTCTTTTTGGTGTCTCTTTGTGTCATTTCTTAGGTTTCTTAGCTTCCTGGACTCAGTTGTTCAAAGCATCGTTTGCTTAACGAGTTCGTTAGTAGTCATAATGTTAAGTGTCCTGGTAAATACAATATCTAATTCCCAGGTATTTTTGCTGAGAAAATGTGAATAGTTTTTGCAGTGTATGCATACATTGCATATTTAATGATCAAAGTTTTAACGAGACGTTAACTAACGATATCGTTAGTTTTTACAAATGGTCCCTGTTTTTTTTTTATACGTCAAATTATTATTGAAAAAGTATCTACTCTAAAGGGATCGAATAAGAACTCAAAAGATAGTAGACATGTAGACTTCTTTTCAAGAGGGAGGCAAAAATTTGAAAGAGTTTCCTATCTTGAAAGTGTTTAAGTCTCCTTAACTAGTTGCGTATTGCTTGAAATGTGTATATCGGTATTTTTTCTGTTTAGGGTATCTAGACAGCTCAATCAATGTAGCTTTGGAAAAATATGTTTCCTTGAGTACCGTATATGATGACGGCGCCACAGGAAGTACGGCTGTAAACGGTATTACATCAGGTATATGGGAAGATGGGTGTGCATCTACAAAAGAGGAAACAAACCCGTGGATGCTGTTAGACCTTGGAGCTCAGTACTCAATTTCAGAGGTGTACATTTTAAATAGGAAAGAATGTAGTCAATGTGGTGAGTATTAATAGCAAACCTCAACAAGGATAGTGTTATCAATTTAATTTGAAATGAAGGAAAAAATCAAACGCATGTCCAGAGAAAGTTAAAACAACATTACGACAACATACATACTGGGGAGCACCTAATATTATGAAAAAAGAGCAGAGGCACAACATTTCCTACAAAATAGCATGTGCGCACAGAAAAGGCGCAGTTTAATCAGTCTTCGCAGGGCTAAAATTGGGAGTCCCGCTGAGATTGTGTTCCCTACAATTGTTGAGGTTCTTGAAATTTTCGTCAACAAAGATCACAGAGCGACATTGCACGAGGTAGCTAATCAGTTCAGCATCGGCTCAGCGTCGGTACATCAGGTTTACACGAAAACTAGGCAGGAACAAGATAAGTGCTAGGTGGGTGCTGAAACAGTTGACAGAAAACCAAAAAGCATCTTGGTTGACCATAGCAAAAGAGCATTTGGGGCGTTTTAACCATGATGAAAATAAAGTTTTGAATCGTATTGTCACTGGGGTTGACATCTAGGGTCATTATGCAAATAAAATAAACGTCAAAAAGATTGCCTTTGGAAACAAATGACACACTACGCATTAGAAAATGGAAGTCTCGGTTTTATTTAGACTCTTCATAAGCAGTCATGAAGTTTGCAAAAAAAACACTGTTTATGCCCTCTAGTGTATACAACAGAAGAACTCCATTTTCAAATATACCACAATGACCCAGTGATTCCAAAGGAAATGAAATATAATCTGCACTGTGGTGATGTACGGGGAGGCGTTCTACCGCCGCCGCACGGCGCTAACAGCAGCTGCAGTGTAGTAAAATAAACGTCAAAACGATTGCCTTTGGAAAGACACTACGAATTAGAAAATGAGAGTCTTATTGAGACACTTCCTAAGCAGTAATGAAGTTTGCAACACTGCTTACGCCCTCTAACCCGAAACAAAAGCTCCGACAAAGCTGTGGAAACGAGCTGGTTCGCCACCCCTCAAGATATATAAGCTGTCTCCATCTGCTGGCAAGGCTATGCTAGTTACTTTTTGGGATTCACTTGAAATAATATTGGCTTATTTCATGCAAAAAGGTCAAACTGTGACTGCTAGATACTGTTCAGAATAATTGTGAAAACAAGCCTAAAAGAAAACCTGAAAACAATGCGTCCCAGGCTGGCCAAGAAAAAAAAGTAATTATTTTGCATAACAATGCTCCCTCTTATACTGCCTTATATACAGTAGAACGTATCAGATCCTTCAAGTGGCAATTGTTGTCCCATTCTCCGTACCGCCCAGATCTTTCACTACGACTTTTATTTGTTTCCAGAACTGAAAAAAAGGCTCGTTGGAAACAAATATGAGACCAGGACGGGCTTGAATTCATATGTAAATCGGTACCTCAGCAGTATGTCTACTTTATGGTTTGTAGAGGGAATACAAAAGCTCCTACAAAGGTGACAAAAGTGTATAGACGTAGGTGGGGAATACTTTAATTTTTTAAAAAGCAAAACAATTGAATGGTTTTTGAAAAAGAGCAAAAAGTCCGGATATTGTCCGAAAGCCCCGCGTTTTGCCATACAGCCAAAAGCCAAAAAATCTTTGTATGTTTTATTTTGGATTACCAAAAGTCATTCGTTCCTATATCGTGTTCAAATCAGCCGCTTACATATACATTTATGTACTATTTTTTTAAAGCATATTATTAAAGTCTGGAAAAGACAGAAAACAAGGCATGCAATCCGAATAGTCTCAACTATATGAGGACAAAAATCCAAACGATATATAGGGCCAAAAGTTATACAAGGGTCACGTCTTCTTCCGCGGGTAGAATGTGATTCCGGATTATGGCATTTCCTGGGTAGCTTCACTTAAAGGTTTCACTGATGAGGACTAATTAACCCAAACTTGCCAACAAGGGTCAGAAAATGTCAACACTTCAATTGTTTTCATTCTTGAATGCGAGTTCATTACTATCAAGGGTCAATGTCGTTAGACACCTTTTGTACCAATTGTTATAATAAATGCCAGTGTTGTAATAAATTATCACTATATAGATTAATAACCGGTAGTCATCTATTTCTATTTGTTGTTAACCTTTCAGTGAAAGCACTTTCATGGAATCCGATTCTCCATTTTGTATATAAATTTGCAAGTATCCAATTATTGACAATAAACGAAATGATTTGATTTTGACTTTTTTTTTTAATGAATAACAGGATTCAGATTGATTTAGATTAAATAACAAAACGCAGACATATCCAATATACACGTCTCTTGATTTCTTTTATTTCAAGCTATTTCCAGTTGTATTTAACTAACTCTCGTTATCCAATGTTACACTCTTGGTGTCATTGATAAGCTATGTCATTGTGTCTCTTCCTGGAGATATTCTAGACTATTTTGCGCTCCAGACCAAGATATAAATTTCTTACAGTGCTCAAGTAAATCAATTTTATACTGCTAACTATCCTTAATTGTTGTAAATGATGTAAATATTATGGGGATAGCCAGTACAGGTAATAATCACAGAACAAAACCCTACAGAGGCACTGTAAGAAAAAGGTTTGAATGACAAAAATAAAACGACCGCACAAAACACCACGCTAACGAAAAAAAAATAGCTAAAAGAAGAAGAACTGCAACAGAAATACCGCATTGGAACTGTTAATAGTTAAATTGACTAGAGGATGCGGGGCTTGAGCCCTCAGCCCTCGACCTTACTCCTAATAAAGTTGCAGCACATAACAGTATAGTTAGCGGAGGTGTTTCTTAATCCGTAAGTTTTTTCAACTCCGAAAACATAAGATAACTTCTGAACGTCGTCATGTAACAAGAAACTACAAATTGAAAGTCAGAGATGTCAAAAACGCTAGTAGAATCACAGTGAGCCTGATCACAGGCGCAAGTGATCTGTACAACTTTGGTTGTGCTTGTCTATCAGTATCTGTGCTTGGGCCTATCGTGGTCCTGCTGTGTTTCTTGGTGTTCTGGCTTTCGATTTCCATTGAGACTTTTGCTTGGTTCCATCACAATGTGTGCTTATGTATGTTTCGCTATGGCATTTCAATGCTAAGGTATGCATGTGGTTTATTCTACGACGTGATTTGTTGTATGTCTTTCCGTGTGTCATTTTGTTCTTGTGTTTTTTAGTCCTTTTAGTATTACGATTACCTCGCTTTGGGAAGAGAGAGCTAATCTTAGTGCTTTTCGTACGTTTGTTTGGTTTGTGCTTGTTTAGATTTGTCGGTTTTCTCTTCCTCTTGGGGTCTGGGAAGGGCTGCGGTTTGTGATTGTGGCACTCCCTTGACTTTTCTCTTACCTTTTATGCAACCAAACATATGGTTGCAATTTGAAGCCAAATCAGAATAAGGGTGAGGTTTCGCACGATTAAAACTGGATTTAACCCCTGGTATTTTCCTACTAGCCTTTCCAAGGCGGTTCCTATGCTGCATTTGTGTTATTGTAAGTCGGTGGTTTCATATGTGGCATTTGTTTTGACATTGTTTGTTTTTCCTTTCTTTTTATTTTGGTGCATCGAGAAGGCTATGTTTTCTGATTGTAGTATTTCCCGGATATCTTAATATACATTATCTATGACGAAAATATGACACCATAAACCAACACGTGGACCAAATGCACATCGCAGTATTCAAAGTTGTATCTTAAATTTTTCCCTTGGAAAAATCAAATGTCGAGTTCTAATTTTGATATGCAAGAAAAATAGTGCCTTGGACGCACAAGTGTGAATCTTTTGGGTGCTTAAACCTGGTTTTACGAGCGCTCAATCC
This sequence comes from Anodontia alba, assembly GCA_964016985.1. Taxonomy (NCBI): domain Eukaryota; kingdom Metazoa; phylum Mollusca; class Bivalvia; order Lucinida; family Lucinidae; genus Anodontia; species Anodontia alba. The sequence goes on from OZ024832.1 coordinate 75,383,888, forward strand.
TCGCAGTTAAACCTATACATAATTGTTCGGGCCGCATAGGCGTTCCCTTACACATCAGTGAATCACCACAGAAAGCATAAAAATAATTTCTTAACACTATGATGAAACACAGGTGAGGATTCGACTATAAACTGAACGTAAAACATAAGAAAATCACACGTAGAATCATGAAGGGTCCAACCACAGTTTAGTAAGGTCAGGCGTAAGTCGTCTTTAACATTTCAGGATTAAGCCTTCATTGAGACTATGACCTGACCCACCGGTCTGTAAATTAGGGAACGCAGCAAAAGTATTAACTTTGATTGGGTTTACCACTAAACATGAAGTGTGCAAGTGGACACACAACGTTGAAACAACTTTGATTCAACGTTGATTCAGCGTCTTGACGTTGAATCAAAGTTGAATGTACGTGCTTCAACGTTGTTTGCCTGTTGAACATCTGCATTAGATCCTATCCTTTTATATCGAATAATGATCATTGTGTTGAATTCTACAGAAACCCACAATAGGTAAGAGAAAAGTCCAGGGAGTGCCACAATCACAAACCACAGCCCTTCCCAGACCCCAAGAGGAAGAGGAAACCGACAAATCTAAACAAGCACAAACCGAACAAACGTACGAAAAGCACTAAGATTAGCTCTCTCTTCCCCAAGCGAGGTAATCGCAATACTAAAAGGACTGAAAAACACAAGAACAAAATGACGCACGGAAAGACATACAACAAATCGCCTCGTAGAATAAACCACAAAGCAACAAAGAGTAAGACTAACACAGGGACCACCGCCTTAGAACGGTCGGTAGAGCAAACCACCGGGGGGTTTAAAGCACTTTTACAGCTAGCCAACTTCACCCTGGTTCCCGATGCTACTCTTAATACAGAAAAACATAAAAATTCGGTTCGCATAAAGGCTCCCAACTCAGTCAATGCATCAAAGCGAAAACATAAAAATCAAATTAATCACTATAATAAACAAAGACGAGTACTCATGGCTAATTCTACTGTATGCCAGAGTAAATGAAAACCAGTAGTTGAACCACGGCGGGCCAAGCCAAAGACATATCGTCAAGCCCCACCCCACTGGTTAAAGTTTTACGAAGAGGCCGTCATTGAGTCTGAGGCCCGAACCGCCGTCGTGCAATTAAAGAGTGAAGCATAGCCATCAACAATGATTGGGTTGACAACTAGGCATGCAGTCTACCGCATAATATCCAGGCTATAGCCAATTCTTTTATAACGGTTAATAAGTTTTCTGAATTGCTCCGAAAAGTTAGATTTTTCTAAATCTGTACACTAAGTGACCGTAAAATTCGGGTTCCGATATACCTTGTTGCAGAAGTGTTTTCAGACTTACGCTATATTTTTCTAACAAGGCATTGTGTCTGTGAAAAAATTTCGAAAACGCCTTACGAAGTTTAAAAAAACGATAGCCCTGCCTAAGAAGTTTGGCAGTAAGGGCTTTATTATGGTAGTTAAAGTCATTAAGATTTGAAGAAGCTCTGGCGAATCTTATAAGTTGAGATATGTATACCCCATATGAGGTACGCCGGGGGACATCGCCATCCAGAAAAGGGAAATTGACTATATCAAAATCAAAATCGTCCCGTTTATCATAAATTTTGGTGGAAACTGTACCATTAGATATACATAGATTCAAATCCAAAAAAGGTGCCTCGGTATCGGAAGAATTTGCTCTATTTAATTGGAGTTCTGTAGGGTATATCCGGTCCACCATTTGGTCAAAGTAAATATTGTCAATATTTAATAAATCGTCAAGGTATCTTGAAGTTGAATTGAAAGCCTCAATAATGTCAGCCTGATTTTCACGTGAGAGAGACTTCATGAAATCTCTCTCATAACAAAAAAGAAACAAATCTGCAACAAGAGGAGCACAATTAGTTCCCATCGGAATACCAATAGTTTGTCTATAAAGTTTAGTTCCAAATCTAATAAAAATATTATCCAAAAGATAAACAAGGGCATCACAGACTTTTTGACACGACCATAAAGTGTGATTATTATATACATCAGAAGTGAAAAAAACACAATCTTCGTTGCAAGCCAAATATTGGGTATTCTCCCGAATAAACGTTCGGTTAATTAAATCAATCAGTTTCTCTTTTATAAGATGATAAGGTAACGTAGTATACAGTGTAGAAAAATCATATGTAGTCAATTTAGAAGCCTGAAAGTTTTTAGATTTAATTTTATTGAGAACATCATTAGAATTATTAATTGACCAAAAATAGTTAATTCCGTCCCTTTCGTAAACAGTATCCTATTATCTAATCCAATGCTTTTTAACAGCAGTAAGGCATGAAGTTAGCAGTTTGGACAAAAAAGTAGTCGTACAAGAACTAGAATTAGCAATGAAACGTGCTTTATAAGGTCGTTTATGAAGCTACCAAAGCCTACCAAAATGATACTGATGGCCTTGTTTTAGAGAAAAAATGATGAAGATATCCAGGAAAGGCCACGGTCTTTCTAAGGCACAGAAAGAAGAAAAGATGAGGAACAAACGGTGAAAAACACAACGGCACAGTTGCAATAACCGACATACAAAGAAACAAGAACCACAACAGGGAAGCCGCATTAGAATGGTCATTTGGGATGGAGCTTGGAACTTCAACTTGTTTTACACGATCTTAACCTGGCCGGAATCCTGACCTAATGTGCCTAAAAATTACAAATGTTTGTTTGGTCCGCATAGGATCTTCTATATTGAGGGACCACGATACGATAGACCCGACCACAGGCAGAAATAGTCAGGCAACCGTCTAAAATTGAGAAAGAAGCCATAAAAATGTCTAGGCCCGACTCACAGCCATGCAATAAAAAGGGAAGCAAGAGTATCAACCATCCTTTGGTTAACGTCCACGGAGTCACTTTGCCGTAAAGAACAAACATTCATATGACACACACACACACACACACACACACACACACACACACACACACACACACATACACACACACACACACGTGGAAATAGCTCGGTTTTGAACTGTTCTTTTGTCGTTAGAGTGTTCTTTTGTGATGGCGTTTCTAGTCTTTCAAACCTTCTTCTAGGCATTGGTAGGTATGTATTCCATGATTTTGACATCCAAATATTTATATTATTTTATAAGGCAAGACTAGCTAGCCAGCTAGGCGTCAGTAGACTCTGTCAAATTGAAGCTGCTGTTTTATAGTTTAGCAGTGTTCCTTGCATCCGCAGATTCCCCTGTTCGAGAGAAGTTTACTCTGATAAGGAAATTAATACGTTTGAAATTGGTTGTAGCATCTTGTAGATGTACATATCTAATTCCGTGTTTTATTCCAATTATCGTTCGGCACGTGAAGTTTCAAATCAGTCTTACTGATGGATAAAATAAGGGACTTTTGTTTCAGGTGACAGGTTATCGAGATTACACATAGAAGTTGGAAACCTTGCGGACAACCTAACAGAAATTGTGTACCACCATGATCCAATAGGAGCTCATATTATGTTTATCTTGGACCCAGCGCGGTTGGGACAATTTATAAAATTCTGGTTGGAAAAGACAGAGTTTTTAACTATCTGTGAAATTGAAGTCTACTGTGACCAAGGTACGCAGCTCAACAAAGATCGGTAATCTATCTGTCAATATAAAGTATATAAAACTTTGACATATTTTGTACTTTCAAGCATTAATTTGAATGTGCCTATAAATTACACGTTATATTGATTGAATGTTAATGGGCACTGACAATGTACACAAGGCAGATTGTCGAAGTGATAGGCCGTATATTATTGAAACTGGTTGAAACTGCTTCTATAGAAGATCACGGAAGCTTGTAGAACATTCAGTAAAGTCCAATTCTTCCCGGACGAGCCCCTATTTTACGACATGAGAAAGGAATGAAGCATAGTTGAAACCATTTCCCGCCTATCGTGGGATTCGAACCTGGTCTGCCCGAATAAGTGATAGGCCGTCACAATACTCATTTCTGGAAATCATATAAGCCACAAGTCAGAAAATATACATTCGGGCAAGTGTGCCCTGCAAAGGTTTAGGTCAGCCTACGAATCCGCACAGTTTGATCAGAATTCACTGGGAACATTTTGGATAGCCATAGATACAAAGTTACTAAAACTATAATATGAGCAGCAACGTGAGAAAACATACGCTTTCTCAAGTTGCTGCTCATCATTACGAAAACACGCCTATTCAAATATACTGAAAATTTTAACAGCAAAAAAATGAAAATTTTCAGATATAAAATTCTGATATTTTTCAGGATTCTGCTCAAAACATAGATTGTGGGTACTCGTAAGAACCGCCTCGACGAGGTGGTTCAAACGAGTACCCACAATCTATGTTTTGATCAGAAATAAGAAAAATAATGAATACCCCTGTAAACCCCAGTTTTACTGTATACAAGTGGGGTTTAAGGGGGTCAAAAATATATAGGCATGTTTTCGTGATGTATTATATATTGTCGCATTGCTGCTCATATCATAGCTTGTCGCGTTGCTGCTCATATCATAGCTTATCACTCTGCTGATTATATCATAGCTCGTTACGTTGCTGCTCATATTATAGCTTGTCACGTTTCTGCTCATATCATAGCTTGTGGCATTGCTGTTCATAGCATAGCTTGTCGCGTTGCTGCACATATCATAGCTTGTCACGTTGCTGCTCATATCATAGCTTGTCACGTTGCTGCTCTTATCATAGCTTTTCATGATTTAGCGTCAAACTGGATATGTAAAGATAAAACCTAGAAAACGTAAATGAAACTGTTGTTAATGAAACTGAATAGTTACTATAAAAAATATTTTTAGATTCTGGTAACTGGACTTACTGGAGTCAGTGGAGTTCGTGTACAAAGTCATGTGGAAACGGAACGGCATCTAGGTCAAGGTTATGCTATGGGGCTGATTGTTGTGGCACTTCAAAAGAAACAGTTGCATGCAATACCCACGAGTGTCCAGGTTGTCATGTCTTATTATAAAGTTATGAAATTAATTGTCAAGAAACCGCTTCAATTATGAAGTTTTGCTTACCCTACTCAAAGGACTGTTACTAAATTCATTGTTATATCATACGTTCAAAGTTATTATAACTTCTACATGTAATATGCTGCAAACAGTACTTTCAAAATCATGGTTTTACTAGTGCTGTCTTTTACATTTCATGCCGGTTAGTAGTCAAACTCTCATTTTGTTTAATCAGAGCGTTATAAATTTTCCTTGTTTGTCAATTTTGATACACTGATAAGTTTAAAAAAACACTGCCGGACAAAAAGTGAAGCTGTATCAGGATTAAGGGCATGGTTTAGTGTCAGTAAACCGGGTTTAAGCCCAGCAACACATAACAGCTGTGCTTTTGATCGGTCAAGGGAAGTATAACGCATTCCACCTTGGGGTCAGGAGACATTGTTTTGCCACGGGCGATTGTCCATCTGTCTGTCCACCCCGGCGTCTGTCTGTCCGTCAAAAACTCGTGTCTGCTATATAACTTGAAACGCGTTTAAGTATCTTCATGAAAAATTAAAGAACTCTTTACTAAACACAAGATCCATGTATCTTTGATATATAATTTCTAGTTATGACCTTTTGTAAGTAGCAGTTTCTGTGACACACTTGTGTTAGCTCTATAAATGAAAGCTTTTAAGTATATTTTTAGAAAAAAAAAAAAAAGAATCAGCAAAATATAAACCCAAACTGGAGTCGGCATGCAGAGCGCAAAATCTGTGATTATTTTATTTTATTTTATTTTTTTTTTTTTTTTTTTGTTCTAGTTATTTTCCATTGAACTTTGTAAGTAGCCGTTTCAGTGACAAACTCGTGTCTAATCGATCACTTAAAAACCGATCAGGATTTCTTCATGAAACTTCAAAGAAATATTTAACAACTTTGGGTTACATTAAAAGTGGAAAAATGTAAATTTTTGGAATGTATTTTGAGTCATGCCCCTTTGAACTTGAAAGCAGTTTCCTTGACAAAATCATGCCCGCTATATAATTTTTAAGACTTCCAAGAGTATCTTTAAGAAACGTCATCAAAATACTAAGTACCATACGACCAGGCGAAAAGTAAAAAAACTTGTTTATGTGTTTTAGTTATATCCTTTGATTTTTATATATAGCAGTATATGGTATTCAATATGTCGTGCAAACCGTTCTAGATGTCTTGATGAAGTATCGTACAAATATTAAGCACAGTGCAATGCAAAGTATTAGAACAGTACAGCAAGTTCTAGTCATGCACCTTTGAATCATGTACCATAGCAGTGGCAATGTGATGTGAACACCGTTCAAAATATCATTGCAATATCATAAAATTTACTTCGTCAGTTTGACATCCGTTCAGGATAATATAACGAAAGTTAACAGAAATATAAAGAACTACAAAATAGAATGCAGAGTACAGGAACCATAATTTTTGTTTGTATATATTTTTAGATATGCCCATTTGAGCCTGTAAATTGCATTTTCCGTGACATAATTTATTCTGCTAACGAGCTAATCACGTGCGTGCGGTGTGCTATTTGGTCTTATTTATAACTTTAAAACTGTTCAAGATAGTAAGATCATTAGTAAATCATGTATAAATATTAGGGACTAAGACGACGTGAACAGAGGAAAAGCGCGATTACTATGGTCTTTTTCACCTGGTTGCACATCACAAAACCGTGTCCGCTCTGTAAGTTGCAAAATATTAGATATATCTTCATTATCACTCATACAAGTATTTGCGAACATTGAACACAATGCAGACTGCAAGAAGCATAACTATTGGATTTGAGTAGTATAGGGTGGGTGCAACCCTATACTACTGATATGTGTTTATAAGTTATGTGACTTTGAACTTCGAAACTAGCTTTTTTGATAATCAAGTAACAATGTAAAACAAAGCATTATTAAACAAAACACAACCACTATGACTCTTGTACTCTGCACACAATCTCATATTATCGCATAAAATACTGGCTAAATTTACAATGTAGTGTGACTCCAGAGGCCGGGAGATATCTGTTTTGCGCAGAAAAGTTGCGTTTACATTTTGTTTTCTGGGTCTGATTTATTTTTTCTGTTTTAGATAAAGTGCCGTTTTGTAATGTGTTTTTTTTTTTTTGTCATTCTACCCGTTGCCTTAGAGGGATTATGTGTCACGATGATAACCCTTCCTGTGTATCTCCATAGTTGCATTACCATTTCATCAGTCTCATCTGATTCAGTTGCATACCAATACGCTACAAATGCAATAAACTGCCATTATTTAAGAGGAACTAGTAAACATTCAGAGTGGAGGCACCTCTGTCCATGTTGATTCTGCCACCCTTTCGGAAATTGGTTGACTCTGATATACACTTTAGCTTCGATCCATTTTCATAATAGGCAGAAAAAGGAAACAGGAAGTCACAAAAGTTGTATAATGTGGCGGAAGAAGAACCACGTGTGTCAAATCTGCTTAAATCATATGTTATTTTGTAAACTTTTCAAGTTACATCATTATGTAAAAGGACACCATACTGCCACAGATATTTTTATTTGGTTTATCTCTTTAGTTCTTGCGAAGGATAACCACAGTACAGACATTGAATCGTTATGTTGACGTTAGTTCTTTCTGCCTTTTCTGTTCATTATACTATCATATTACAATCTAAATAAAACATGTAAAAAGGGGTAAGAGAAAAGTCCAGGGAGCTTACCTTGAATTTGGATTCAGCTGTGGTCAGCGTTGGCTTTGTTGTGCTAAACACTTGAAATACAGATAGACCTAATAAACAAATTAATTGATTTGATGCAGACCGGTTGAATTTATAAAATGGCGGTAACCTCTGTCATTATTTACTCGAAATATGGGGTGAGTGGAATATAATTGTTAAAGCAAAATGCACATTTAGAGCATCCAGTAGTCACCTGCGGAATGTTCGAATTTACTATATTCTGGAGGACTGTGCAAATTGGTTTCAGACGTTTGTTAAAAGAACTTGCTGTTCTGTTATTATTTTGTTTCTTGTTGTCTTCTATATGCACGTAATTAATTATTACAAAGTGTTTCGCGAATGACTTTATGAGTACTTGCATTCTTAACTTACATTGAACAGAGAACTTTTTTATTCATGTCTTGTCAGCCTTTGCTAAACTGCATGCATGTAAGTCTTGCTGTGTGTAATGCTCAAACGCACGTAAATGTAAGTTTACTCTAGGTTTGTTTCTTGGAATGATCTAGGTTGATATTATTCAATCATTGTCTGGTGGTAGGCCGCTAAGACCAAATGTCGGTTCCTTCCTAAGCCTCTATTAAAGAGTTGATGGCTGATAAGTCGCTTAATCTTTCATAATACACTTTATTACTCCTTAGTGTTTGTACTGTGATGACTTATTACTAAGTGAGGATGCTCCTATGTGGATTCAGTACTTACCTATGACGACTCGTCTAGTGTCACCTTTGATATTAAATAAGCTGAGGAACCCATTGTCAAACCACATTAAAACACTCTAGCTACAGAGATATTAGCATTAGACGTTTTTGCTCATCTGACTCGCATTAATGTTGAGGAGGAACCTAGGTCATCATTAGTTCTGATGAATAATTTAATGATTTTTAAACCGTTTTAAAATTTGATTTGGCAGACGTACACAGGCTTTCGTCATACTTACATGCAACGATGATTAGTTTCAACAATTGATGTCACTTAAATACAAACTTAGCATAATATATTAAAATAAAAATTTTAAACAGTTTCAGTTACGCATTCGAAAGTATTTATAACCATTCAGATGGTAATTTTCATCCATCTATTTGTTTTCAGATTCAGTATAGGAATTTTAACGATACACTTTATCTTTAAAATAGTTTACTCTTTCCTTCTTCTCATTCCTCTTTTCGTTATTTTCCTTATCGTTCAAAACCTGGTATAATTTTTATACACTGAAGGATTTTTCTCTCCAAATCTTCTTATGAGAATTCTCAGTAAAATAGGCAATATCTGTCTGTTCATATTAAAAAAAAAGGTAAGAGAAAAGCCCAGGGTGTGCCACAATTACAAAACGCAGCCCTTCGCAGACACAAAAGAGGAAGAGGAAACAGACAATACCAAACCAGCGCAAATCGAGCAAACGTACTAAAACACTAAGATTAGCTCTCTCTTCCCCAAGCGAGGTAATTGCAATGCTGAAAGGACTGAAAAACACAAGAACAAAATAACACAAGGTAAGGCATAAAAATCGCTTCGTAGGATAAACCAAAGAGCAACAAAGAGTAAGACTAACACCGGGACCACCGCCTTAGAACGGTTAGTAAAATTAACCAATGGTGGGGGAGGGGGGAGGGGGTTGGGGGGCTAGCACCACTTTTACAGCTAGCCAACTTCACCCTGGGTCCCGATGCTACTCTTAATACAGAAATACATAAAAAATCGATTCGCAGAAAGGCTCCCAACTCAATCAATGCATCAAAGCGAAAACATAAAAATCAAATTAATCACAATAATAAACAAAGACGACTACTCATGGCTAATTCTAGTTATGCCAGAGTAAATGAAAACCAATAGTTGATTCACGGCGGGCCAAACCAAAGACATATCGTCAAGCACTAACCCACTGGTTAAAGTTTTACGAAGAGGCCGTCTTTGAGTATGAGGCCCGAACCTCCGTCATGCAATTAAAGAGTGAAGCATAACCATCAACAATGACTGGGTTGACAACTAGGCATGCAGTCTGCCGCATAATATCCAGGCTATAGCCAATTCTTTTATAGCGGTTAATTAGTTTTCTGACTTCCTCCGACGAGTTAGATTTTCCTACAATTTTTCTAAATCTGTACACTAAGTGACCGTAAAATTCTAGTTCCGATATACCTTGTTGCAGAAGTGTTTTCAGACTGAGGCTATATTTTTCTACCAAGGCACTGTGCGATAAAAGTTCGAAAATAAAGAAGAAGCAGAATGTAACCTAATAGGAGACATAGAAATATTTAATCTATTAGTGATACTTATATAGTTGCAAAGGAAGAAATACCATTAGATAAAAAGCAGTATTCGTACCGGCTATTATAGGCAGTAAGTAGCGATGCAAACAGGCGGTAGGACCGATACATACCGAGTATAATAACAACCGACAATACATAACTAAGTCTAATTCAAGTCCAAAGAAACGTAAAGTAAGAATTTGTTATGAACGGGATACGAACACCGGTAAATATCTAAACTTCAATGAGGTATAAATAAGAATCATGAGAAGGAAGAAAACGAAAGGTGACTGTAAAACTGCAAACTCGGGCACTTGAAATAATAACACCATTAAAAGAATTTGAGGGGAGACTTTCGGGTGTCTCCACACGGCACAAACACACCAGGCGTGGTATTAAAAAGGGTAGGAGAAAAGCCCAGAGTTTGTTTACAGTGTCAAAATTTACATTTGGTCATCAGTCCTTTTTATTTGTTCAAACCTGTTGTGTCAGAAAGATTAAGCATTGAAGAAAGTATAATAATAAAGTTCAAGATCATTATGGAAAAGACGATAAAGAAATATCAGAAATGGTCAAATAAAAATACGAGAGAATATTTGCATATTATTGCCGCAAAGTATAACTTACAAACAAAGCGACACTGTATTACGCCAAACTACTTTATTGACATATATCTACGAAGCAGGACTCCGGAAAAGATTTTTTATGAAAAACATGTTTGTTTGTGAAATCATTCGGTGAAAACATGTGGAACCCATTATAGGTTTTGTGTGTCGATTCTTATGACTAACCGCAATGTATATTTCATGGAGAACTTTTTACCTGGACCAGTCTGAAAAGGAGCTACGAGGGTTCTGCAAAAAGTTTTTTTTCACTGGGTTCGGATTACTTCAGTGCTGCGTTTTACCTAACATATTTTTATTACAAACCTTCAAAGTAGCCTCCTTTACTGAAACACATCTTTGTAACCTTTTTACCCAGTCGCAAAAAGCAGATAAATAGTCTTTTTTTTTTTTTTTTTTTTTTTTTTTTTGTATCTGTAGGAGACACTGATAAATAGCGCTGTCAAGAGAATTTCTAGACGCATACTTATTTCCAAAAAGCATTTTCTTAATCCTTGGAAATAAAAAAAATGTCATAGGGACTCAGGTCAGGTGAATAAGGTGGATGGTTTAAAACTTTCACCTTTTAGAAGCCAAAAAAGACTTAACAACCTCACACTTATGATAGGAGACGTTGTCATGTAAAAGGTGGACTCCTGACCATCCTTTGCTTGGTCGTTTCTTATTGTAAAACTCTTTCTCTTTCTTCAATACAGAATTCATGTAGAATCGGCCAGTGACTGTATGACCAGATGGACAAGGCACTTGAACGACTGGCCCATTTGAATTAAAGAAAATTGCGTACAACATCTTTTTCGAACTTATGGTTCTCTTGGCAATACATCGGAGTTTTTTTTTTATCTTTTTGCTTCCATTGTTTATTATCAGCCCTTCTTTGTGGCTCAAACATGTGCACCCAGGTAGAACGTCTCCCCGTCCATCACCATAGTGCAGATTATATTTCATTTCCTATGGGATCATTGGGCCCATTGTGGTATAGTTGGAAATATGGAATTCTGCTAGATGGCGTAAGCAGTGTTGCAATATTAATTACTGCTTATGAAGAGTCTCAGTAAAACCAAGACTCCCCTTTTCTAATCCGTAGTGTGTTCTTTGTTTCCAAAGGCAATCTTTTGACACTTATTCATCACCTGTTAGCAAGTTAGAAATAACCCGACTATTACAGTTTTCAAAAGTTCCCGGGCACATTTAAGGCGTTGTGTCTTTTGCTCCTCAGTGAGCAAAGGAGGTACCCACCTAGCGCAAACCTTTCTCAGGTCCAAAGGTTTTTTCAGAATTGTTAGCACACTGCCTTCTAATATGCCTGTACAACTAGCTATATCTTTGACAGACAATTGCGCATCAATCGACCACAATCTTTACAGTAGCGATGTTAACCTTGGTAACAGAGGTTTTAGGCCTTCCAGGACGGGTATCATCTTCAACAGAAAATTTCCCAGCTTTAAAAGCTTTAACCCGCCTAAAACCGTGCTGATTGAAATGGTCGGAGATCCATATATATCACACCTTCATTAAATATCTGCTTTGAATCTATATTAAGCCTAATGCGGCATTTAATATAGCCACAAATTTCAGTCTTCTGGTCCATGTTCCAATGTAACAAGTAAATTGATCACTTTTTATGACTGCATCTATTTCAATTTGATATAACTCGGTCAGTTGGAAAGCAATTTGCACGAAATAAACGGGTATCGTTAGCTATTCAACACACCATTCAAGTGCAGTGAAGCATTTTAAATTAACTAGGGATAAAACTAAGTAAACCTATTAGTGACAGAACTTTTTGCACAATCCTCGTATATTTGGCTAGGTAAAACAGACATAATTGCGCTCAACCGGACCATGAGACAGGCGATAAAGCAACTTATTTTTCCCATACATGAACAGTGAATTTCCCACCAAACTACACATCATTGTAGTTTGAGCAGTGCTTTTGCTGTGATGTATACATACCTTGAAACTTTGTATTGAGAAAGTTAAAGATGGATTGTGCACACGAAACTCTTTGTCGAGTGAGTCCGGATCGTTATTTCTCAAGCAATGTAATGTTGCTTTACCTTTAATGACTTTTAACTTTAAGATCACACTTAGGAGCGGATTTGGCACTCTAATAGACCGTCATATGCTTCATAGAAAAACTGCCAGTATCAAACATTCGAATGACACATAGCAAGACCGTTTCAGTCATAGATGTGTTAAAAACTTCAGGCCATCATATTTAAATATTGAATTGATGAATTTACACAATTTCAAGGAAGACAATTCTTTCAAAATTGTTATAGTTCCTTCCGAAAAGGGGTATGTGTACTCGGAGAGGAAGAAAAGCATTGCTCCCAACCGGAGCGATTTCTTTCCTTATGAGTAGAAACATTGTGAGAAGGAATTTGTAGAACATGAAAGAAAACATGAAGAAACTTGTCAAACTTGTCCAATACCCTAAACGCAAACATTTGGTCGCCACAAAAGAACATTATTGTGGCAAGCAATACATCAGATGAACCTTGTTTTCATACAGATTAAAAAAAAACAACCCAATAACACCTTTTCAATAACTAAAACGTCTCCCCGTACTTCACTATTGTGTAGTTTATATTTTCTGGTTCTTTGTGATTATTAAATCTATGCTTGGATGTTTGAAATTAATATGAGGGTTATTGATGAAGCCTAGTTGACCGAAAATAGTTCGTCTAGCCCAGAACACTTGACATCTTAGCTATTTATTGCTTTGTGAGTGTGTTAATTGCTCTCAAAGATTTTTGTATAGAACCTTTTTTTTGTAATTGATTCCCTAGATACGCTACTGCACTTTGGTTTTGCTTATCTGAAACAAAAACTGTGTTCATATTGCTTCTATATTAAACATACAATAGTATCTAATTTCTGATTTGATATTTTATATCACTTCAAATGCACTTACCTTGCTATAGATACTATTCTGACAAAATATAAGGGAAACTACAATTGTACTCCAAGTAAAATACAACGGTAGTATTTCTGTGGCAAATTATCTTCGTTTTTCGTTCTGATTTCGCAGAGGAGTTTTGTTTTGTTGTTGTTGTTGCTTTTTGTATTGTCATTTGTTTTGAATAACATTTGATCTTTGTCGTGTGTCAGTCGTTTTTGTTTCATATTACCAAAAATCCGTTTAAATTTATAGTCTTAGTCGACACAGAATTCGGGTTTCAATAGCTTTCCGCAGAAGTCTATCGCATGCAAAAATACCGTTCATAAGGCTGATTTTTAAGTAAGTACTAAAGAGAAACAAGGCATGCTACCGAAATTTCATAAATATTCCCATAAAGCACTTGTTTTGTAAATTACAGTTCAGCCCTTACTGCTGAGAGGTCTAAACGTATTGCCTCAACATAATTAAAACATCCATTAAAGTCTTTGAGAAATGTTTGTGAGATCTGGCGCCTATAAACACAGGTGTAAGTTCCCTCAACGGCTGGGATATTGATAGCTGCAATGCGGTATTTCTTTTGTAGTTTCTGTTTGTTTGTTTCATCGTTTTCGACGAATGCCGAGTTGTGAATAGTGTAATGTCAGTCAGTCCTTATCCGTGTATTTGGAGCTCTTTTCCGTTATGTGCCTTTCCTGTATATATTTATAGTATTTTTATATTTAAAATATCTAAAAACAAAAACATTTCATTTCAAGCTGTCGTGGTCATACTTTGGAAAGGTACCAAGAGAAGTATATAGAATGCAATATGTAATAAGGAGGATGGCTACACTTTCTAGGGGAACAATTTTTTCAAATGTGCTTTGCTCCGTTTGGTGCAAGCTGTTTGTTTTTTTTTTTTATAGTAAATTCCTCTTCAGAAGGGGACAGGCCTAGGAAGTAAAAGATCTGAAACTCACAAAAATTCTATCTCTTGTTAATATAGATAAATATCTACCAAGTACAGCCATTCATCTTAACTGGAGACAAATGAACCAGCGCTCGATAAAACCTAAAATAAGACCTCATGCCATGTTTTTCTCTTAGAGAATTTGACCTCCACTAACCCGACTATTACTACATAAAAGTCGGGTTAGTGGGGTATTGCTTTCTCATATGTTTCTGATGACTGAGACCATAAAACTCTGCCCAGTTGCCAATAAAATGATACTCTGTTATGCAATTAGTTAAGTAATACTGATAAGTCAGTTAACTAGAAACCTGCACACAAAATTCTTAACTATAAAACACAATGAAGAAGCTCAAAACCGATACCAAAATCTACATCTGCATCAAAAATTAATCAAATTACAAATTTTAAATGGTTTCCTATGTTAAAAAATAAAGATTTTAAGACTATATTTTGCAGTGCAGGGAACCAGTGTTATCAGAGAAAAGTAGTTCCCCAGGTAAATCTGGTAATACCACCTGTTGTGAACAGACTCATTAGTGTAGGAGAGCTGAGGGCAGTAGCCATAAAACATCTGGTTGAATTATCAGTTGAGCATGAATTTTTTTGCTACTTTTTTTCTAAGAGAAAAACTTGTCATGTGTGTGACCAGCAACGACTCAGATCAGCCTGTATCTAATTGTGAATTTCCTTGTTAACTGTATTCGTACTTTTACCAGTGTACGTCCGTTCCGATTACAATAATTCGATAATTATATCGAGGTTTTATTCCAGGTGTGTTTGCATTGATTGATACATCCACTTTGAATTATTTATTTTGATAGGGCAAGCCTGCACAGGTGTGTGGACAGTTGCTTCTTGTGGAACGGTAGGTGATCCAGTGAGTTTGTGTGAAGTACAGGATAACCACACACTGCTATCGATCTCACTGGCTCAGTTGACGTCAGGTACTTCATGTGAATATTTCAGCAATGTATCGGAGGCCTACTTTGGTACAGGAGGCTATGGAATACAGAGTTATCAATATTTTTGGGTAACGGGTTCCTGTATCGGAAAGTTTTATGTATGTTTAGGTAGGTACACTGATATGTATTTTATTATCTAATTATCATCAATAAAATTTGTTTATTCAGACTATTCTATCCACAATACATCATTGTGTGAATGTTATCTTTAAGAAAGAACTGGCTGCCTCGTAGTGATAAATAGTGATCTAATCAGAACAAAGAAAATGTGAGATGAATAGAAACAAATGTAAGTTATTGATACTGTTTTGTTTTATAACATTCCTCCAACAGTTTTACTATTCCAAGGCTCTGTTTATGTTGCAGTTTTTCTACGATTTTTTTTATTTCTATTTTCGTTGTTGTGATGTTCCGTTGTAGATTTTCATGTCATTCTAACCGTGTACAGTGCCTTTGCCTTACTAGGACTGTATTCCGTGAGTGTATCCTTTCTAGGATATTCCCATACTTATATGGGCCAAGCAAAAATGTGCCTTCGAACATTCGCAGAATGCAAGGATTCAGATCAATCCCACGCATGCACAATGTCTCATCCGGGCATTTGCTATCCATTGATACAGTCTATAGTGTCCAGTAATTCTGTTAGCAGACAGTAAAATCCCTGTTCAGACTGCGCGGATGCGCACACTGATCTAGGTCCTCTGTGTCCGCATATGCCCGAAGACACGTTTTTGCATAGCGAAGCCCAGTTATGTCAGATAAATATATTAAATTTGATCCATGAACAATGTATTTTCTTGGCATGTACAGACAGCAAGGACCTGAAGTAACATGCGCATCAATTCTTTTCAATACAGACAGTCTTTTAGGCTGAATCCTAAACCAGTTGCTGAATAATACTCTGATCGTTTTTGAATCGTAAGCTGAATCCTGAACCAGATGCTGAATAATACGCTTGTCATTTTTCAATCGTACGTTGAATACTGAACCAGCCGCTGAATAATACTCTGGTCTTTTATGAATCATATGCTGAATCCAAAACCAGACGCTGAATAATACGCTGATCATTTGTGAATCGTACGCTGAAATTGTCCTTCTGTAGTGATCCAACACGCACTTGTAATTTGAAACTAATTAAAGGAAAATTAACGTTATGGCCATGTAAAACCGGATTATGTTCCAATATCCTTATTGATGGCCGTTCCAAGGACATTTTGCTTTTGCAGTTCGTTCCTTTGAGTTTGCTACACATGTAACTCTATGTATTGCGTGCGTTTTAATACTCATGTATCTCCATTCTGACAGTCCACGGGTAATATTCAATGAATCAATATGTGGATACCCTGAAATACCACAATCATGTAGCACAGCCTGCTCAAGGCACTTGATAAAGGTTGAATGGGGAAAAATACTCTAACAAAATTAGAACAAACAAATGATTTTTCCACATACGTTCTTTCATCAGTCCAAAAGTCTTCAATTTTTGCGTATATTTTAATAACCAAACGTAAAACCAAGCCTTATTTGTAGTAAGGATCCCTAAGAATAAGAATACGCTTTAAGACACTCATGGGATACTTACTCTGCCATACACGTAGACTATGCTGACTGTGATCTTTTTTTTTATTATATACTCCTTCTGACACTATTCCCTATTCGCCCTTTTCCCTTCACATTAATTAAAAGATTTACATAAGAAGGGCGTTGGAAACGTGTGGATGACCCTCACTTCAAGATAATGTTTGGATAAACTCCGAAGTATGGCATCCCCTAGGGAAAGAATCAGGATGTTGCCAAACACAAAAAGCAAAGCCCTTGCAGTTCATAAAATCCAACGAGGCGATCACAATGCCAGACAGAACTTACCAAACACACCAATGTAAATTTTATTTGTTTATTTTGAGCGATTATGGAAAATAATTCGAAGAGTTCTAAGACTTCCGTGTAAAAATCGAGAGAGCGATAGAGAACACGTTTTTTTTTACACTACAGCCTTAGAACACGCGTGAATTATTTCTCGTAATCAATCAAAACAAAAGAATAAACTGTTAATTACATTTCTTGCCCCTCCCACTACCCCACACACAATGTGTTATAGTTGGATGTTATACGTTTGTAAGGCGCGGGAATTTCATTTGCTAATGAGAGATGTCCGGACTTGAACTGTTGAACAAAAAAAAATAGTGCCATCGGATTTCAGTTCTAAGTAGTCGCGGTCATGGTACATAAGCCATAATTAAGATAATAAATAAAGATTTTTAAACGTTTTTCTTTGCATTGAACGCGTTTAAAGTCTTGAAAGTGAAAAATCGCACAATCCTCCAATAAATGAATTAAATATATCACATAATTACGTAACTAATTAGCGCGTGAAAGCAATCCATGTGAAGAAATGAAATAACTAGCTGGTGAGCGATTACCGATATTTCTTTCACAGAGAAAAATAGGTAATTTATTTTTAGAAATGTAATAAAAGACGTCGAATAGAACAAAGACGAACAAAAAATATAATTGTTGCCTTTGCAAGCAAAAACATATTTCAGATAGAAAATGGGAGTTTCGATTTTATTGAGCCAGACCGCGAGAAACCATAAGAACCCAGGAAGAACAAACAATACTGGAATTAGACTGGGTTTTAAATCATGTGTATGCCTATTTAAGCCCTC
This sequence comes from Anodontia alba, assembly GCA_964016985.1. Lineage (NCBI taxonomy): Eukaryota > Metazoa > Mollusca > Bivalvia > Lucinida > Lucinidae > Anodontia > Anodontia alba. Next base: position 75,401,936 of record OZ024832.1, read on the forward strand.
ATACAACAATGTGACTGCATTGGACTTCACTGTAGCTGGTGTTTAGTACCATGTGGCGGCCGTAGAACGTCTTCCTGTACTTCACCATTAGATTATATTTTCATTTCCTTTGGTATCATTAGGCCCATTTTGGTATCTTTGAAAATGAAGTTCTACTCCGGTATGCGTTAGAGGGCGTAAGCAGTGTTGCAAACTTCATTACTGCTTATGAAGAGTCTCAGTTAAACCGAGACTCCCATTTTCTATCCGTAATGTGTTTTTGTTTCCAAAAGCAACCTGGTGTTTAGTGACGTGTTGCGGCCGTAGAACATCTCTCCGTACTTCACGATTGTGCAGACTATATTTTCATTTCTTTTGGAATCGTTGGGTTCTCCGTAATGTCTTTGAAATGGAGTTCTACTAATGTATACGCTAGAGGGCGTAAGCAGTGTTGCAAACTTCATTACTGCTTACGAAGAATCTGAAAAAAAAAAAATGAGACTCCCATTTTCTATCTGTGATGGAGTCTTTCTTTCCAAACGCAACCGTTTAGATTTTTATTTATACTAGTTTGTGTGAAAAATATCCATCAGAGAGTCATGACTCAAACATGCAGAGACCAGTCCTAATATTGCCTTACATTTATGATAATTATTCTTTGTTTGAAAAAATAAATTTAAATCAAAATAGTACAAACTAGGATTAAACAAAATCTATATAGAAAAAGAAAAATAAGACATAATCATGCTAATACCTTAACTGTATTTCTTCGCATAAACAGGAGCTGAAAAATCGTGTACGTGCTCCGCACCTCCAACAACGACGACCACTGCCACAACGACCATTCGAACAACCTCAACAACAACGCCCACAACAACAACCACAAAACAAAGCACGACAGCAAGCATAACGAGACAAATATCTTTTAGTATCACCAAACTTATCTCATCAACTTTCGTCTCGGTCTCATCGTCCCTTGTCTCTACAAAGTCAACGAATACTCCTGCAACAACATCTGAAGGTATTCGGACTTCTACAATTACCACTTCAACACCAGCAAGCGCAACTGCACCACCAACTATTTTGGTTACATTTTCGAATACCAGTCCAACATCAACAACAATCAAGTCCACCACTCTAATTACAACGATGGGTAAGCCAACGATTCCATTTTCCAAATTAGTTTCATTTGTCACCTATCCGAAACAAGCGACTAGTACAGCACCAGCCAATGATTCAACGATAGGCACAACCCAAGAAACATCAGAATCTACAAATTATGTAGTACCTTATGCTACTACACATACGACACCGCTGATCTCCGGTGGCGCTACGTGTGCTTCAGATATTCAAAATCCTTATAGACCATGTGACAAAGTAGATACAGCTGTAACAGCAGGTACAGCTATTGGTGCAGGTGTCTGTTTAACAGCACTCTGTGGAGGAGCATATATGGTATACAGGCGAGCTTCATGCTCCAAAATATCTCCAGCCCTTGGTGCAGGGTATGTAATATATGTAATGTTCATTTAATTTCGCTTCATTTAAGATGAACAAATACAGTCAGTAGATTTTCCCCATTTTGACAAGTAAGACAACTTCTGTGACTTTCTATTTGTTTTTCTGTACACAAATCCCCTTCTGCATTGTGACCAACCCTAACAGAAAAGAATGAGCTCCCATGGGGAGGAGCAAATTGAACCCTTTAGAGTACATCCCTTTTCAGAAGGGACAAAAACTTATTTCAATAATCCCCATTTATACTTCTGCAATTGATTGTGCAAACATTTAAGATTCTTTAGATGTGAGCCTTTCGAAACACGATATTTAATTAGTAAAGCCAGGACGTTATATCGGTTACCAAAGCATCATAAAAGGTCCAGGACGTTATATCGGTTACCAAAGCATCATAAAAGGTCATATAAAGCACGCTTTATCGCAAACACTAGTTCATTTACTACGACCGAACACTCAAAATTATTAACTTCTTGTCTTACTGCTATTAACTTCAAGTCGTTAAATACTGTAAGACAGTATATGATCCGGTACAAATCGTTTTTGGTCTATAACAAATCCTGGTGTTGTTTTAAATAAAACTTAAATCTAACAATTTCCGTGCATCTAAATTGTCCATATATGATTTTTTCACGCTTTATACAGCATTGTCACATATGCTGATTTAATACAAACTTCTTGATTTAATTGAAAGAACCTTTTTAAGAGAAAAGTCTCTTTACATTGCTTGTAATGAGAACATGCTTTTTTTCCTTTTATGATAAAAAAATATACTTTGTGTTTTTGACAGAAAATTTGTGAGGCGCCTTCGTTTCTTCTCGATGACATATCCTTATTCGATTTGACACTAAATTATACTAACAAATTGTTGGTATACATATCGATACAAATTGTGCCCTCCTTATTGCAGATTTGTTTCTTTTTTCTTTTTTATCACAAAATATACTTTATTTTGTCACATTCTCACGAACATCAGGCACATATTATTGATGAATTTAATTCAACGTCTTAATATTTGGATTACTTGCAAGATATTAATAAATTTAAATGAATATTTTGAATAAATGATTGATATAATTTATCCAGAAACATTACAGTGAAATAAATCTAATACCTCTGACACCGAAGCACTGTTTCTGGATTTAATATTTATCAATATATAATGACATAACCTCTACTAAAAGTAATGACAAATGGGACGATTGTGATTGTAATATTGTAAAGTTTACATTTTGGGATCGTGATGTCTTTGGATGTCCTCTTCCTCTTGGTGTCTGGGAAGGGCTGCGGTTTGTGACTGTGGCACTCCCTGGACTTTCTCTTACCTTATTTTTACATCCTACGGTGTATATATTTTAAGTTGAGCATCTAGTCAAAAGAGTGACGTTGATAATTAAAATGAACTTTTAATTGCTTAAACTTCTTAAGCAACAGTGCCGTCATCATAAACTACGTAAAACATTTTCTACATTTTATCGCCGTCATTCTGAATAAATGTCCAAATATAGCGTTGGCTTGACGAATTGTCTTTGGCTTGGCCCGTCATGGTTCAAGTATTGGTTTTCATTTACTCTTTTACCTTTTATGTTCATAAACATTATACTTTGTGATCTTGACAGAAAATTTGTGAGGCGCTTTCGTTTCTTCTTGATGATATATCTTTATTCTCAAAATTCTTTTGTTGCTGGGCAAACTAAATAATATTTGACATATCTGATTCCATTCCGAATTTGTGTGGTCTTTTTGAAAGGAAGGACTGAAAAAATACTGTGGATAATTGATATAGCTGAAACCTTACTTCAAAACATTTTTACAAACGTTTGTGATATGGTCTTGTTCATTAACACCTCTTCAGTCTATCCAAAACATTAGGACTCTGAGGGGGTGTTTGCTTTGATACTGAATCAGAAATAATGTTGACAGGGCTGTAAGGGCAGATTTTGCTTGACACATTTTACTTACTAAATTTAGCTAAATAAATTAAAGCATTTAAAAGTATACAATCTAAGTTTTAAATTGATATACCACATGATTATGTTACTGTTTGAAAAAAGGCTGAAAAGGGATATAAACATGGTTGGGGTCCATTTGGGTGATCTGTATCCTTAATCTAGTTTTTACTCGCGCGAATCATCGCTTTTAGTTCTGATGCAGTGCCAAATTACAACTATATGTTCGGTCCGCATAGGATCCTCTACCTCTTCTGTGAAATAACACAGTGAAACACATATAATCAAAAACACTGATGAAACAGAGGACGCAATGGCAATCTGAAACCTTAGCAGAAGAAAACCACAAATAGAACCACGATGAGCCCGATCACAGACATTGATAGTAAGGCATCATCTGAAAAAAAATGAGGAAGTAGCCATCATTTTGTCTGAGGACCGACCCACCTTCGTGCAATTAAAGAGGGAAGCAAAGGTATCAACCCTAATTGGGTTAACAACCATGCGTGCAACTTGCCGCAAAATATCCATGTTGGACCTATTGTTTTTATTTTGTAGCGAGTGACAATGTTTTTGTTGTTTTTTTTTTTTAAATTATACGTAAAATTAGTTTTGCCAACAATCTTTCTGTATACTTACAAATTGCTTCGTAGAATAAATCACAAAGTAACAAAATGTAAGACTAACACCGGGAACACCGCCTTAGAACGGTCAGTAGAATAAACCTCCGAGGGGTTTAAAGCACTTTTACTGCCAGCCAACTTCACTATGGGTCCCGATGCTACTCTTAATACAGAAATACATAAAAATTCGGTTCGCTTAAAGGCTCCCGACTCAGTCAGTGCATCAAAGCGAAAACATAAAAATCAAATTAATCACTGTGATAAACAAACACGAGTACTCATGGCAATTCTACTAAAAGGACTGAAAAAACGCAAGAACAAAATAACACAAGGCAAGACTTAAAACAAATCGCTTCGTAGAATAAACCGCAAAGCAGCAAAGAGTAAGACTAACACCGGGACCACCGCCTTAGAACTGTCAGTAGAATATTTTGCATGATGGTACGTAATTAAATAAAATTAATGTGTAATTCTGCGGCAAGCTGTATGCATAATTGTTAACTCAATTATGGTTGATAACGTTGCTTCACTTTTTAATTGCACGACGGTGGGTCAGACAAAATGGTGGCTCCCTCATCAATTTGTTTCATATGGTTGGCGCCTGCCTATTAATATCTATGGTCGGGCTTATCGTGGTCCTGTTTGTGATTGTCTTGTGTTCTAGCTCTAGAACGCGATTTTGTCAGATGCTTTGTTTCATCACACTGTTTGTGATTATATGTGTTTCACTGTGATGTTTCACGGATGAGGTAGAGGGCCCATATGCAGACCGAACATATTTTTGTCATTTAAATTGCATCAGGATTAAGGATGCGATTTCGCACGAATTCAAACTGACTGGTTTAAATACACACCCCATCCCTGTAGTTTTTCATCTGACTGTTCCATGGCAGTTCGTCTGGTGCAGTTCTGATTTGTTTATGCGTCGGTAGTTTCATATGTGACATTTGTTTTGTCATTTTTTGTACCTTCTCTCACCTTCTTTCAGTTCGTCGGGAAGGCTGTGCTTCGTGATTGTGGCATTTCTTACGTATCTTTACTAATCATCTTTCATGTTTGGTGTTTTTTTCATTATGTGCTCCTCATTTCTTCTTCTTTTCGTGAATCGGGAAGGTTGTGCCTTGTGGCACACAGTAGATTAGCCATGAGTACTCGTTTTTGTTTATCATAGTGATTAATGTGACTTTTATGTTTTAGCTTTAATGCATTAACTGAGTTGGGAGCCTTTATGTGATGAGAAATTTTATGTATTTCTTATTTAGGGTAGCATCGGGACCCAGGGTGAAATTGGGCGGCTGTAAAAGTGCTTTAAAACCCACGGTAGTTTATTCTGCTGACCGTTTTAAGGTGGTGGTCCTGGTGTTCTTATTCTTTGTAGCTCTTTGTTGCTTTGTGGTTCCCGCATTGCTTTCTGTTTTTCCTACATGTGTTGTGATGCTATCATTGTGGTAACCGTCTTCAATAGCCACTCACTTTGTTTTCAGTTTTACTAGTTGTGTCGTTATGCATTTGGGTCACCTTCAACAGCTGCCCATTTTGCTTTCTAATTTACTAGTTGTGATTAAGAGTGACATCGGGACCCAGGGTGAAATTAGTCGGCTGTAAAAGTGCTTTAAAACCCGCGGTGATTTATTCTACTGACCGTTCTAAGGCGGTGGCCCGTTGTTAGTCTTACTCTTTGTTGCTTTATGGTTTATTCTACGAGTAGTAGTGGTCATGGTTATTCTACGAGGCGATTTGTTTTAAGTCTTGCGTTATTTTGTTATTGTGTTTTTCAGTCCTTTAAGCATTGCAATTACCTCGTTTGGGGAAGAGAAAGCTAAGATTTGTGCTTTTCGTACGTTTGTTCGATTTGCGCTTGTTTGATTTTGTCTGTTTTCTCTTCCTTTTGGTGTCTGAGAAGGGCTGCGGCTTGTACTCCATGAGCTTGTACTTCATGTAGCCATGAGTACTCGTCTTTGTTTATCATTGTGATTAATTTGATTTTTATGTTTTTGCTTTGATGCATTGACTGAGTTGGGAGCCTTTATGCGAACCAAACTTTTATGTATTTCTGTATTAAGAATAGCATCGGGACCCAGGGTGAAGTTGGCTAGCTGTAAAAGTGCTTTAAACCCCCCGGTGGTTTATTCTACTGACTGTTCTAATGCCCCGGTGTTAGTCTTACTCTTTGTTGTTTGTGGTTTATTCTACGAGGCGATGTGTTTTATGTTTTACCTTGTGTTATTTTGTTCTTGCGTTTTTCAGTCCTTTTAGCATTGCGATTACCTCGCTTGGGGAAGAGAGAGCTAATCTTAGTGCTTTTCGTACGTTTGTTCTATTTGCACTTCTTTGGTTTTGTCTGTTTCCTCTGCCTCTTGGTGTCTGGGAAGGGCTGCGGTTTGTGATTGTGGCGGTCCCTGGACTTTTCTCTTACCCTTTTTTGTGACTGTGACACTCCCTTGACTTTTCTCTTTTTTTTGTGATTAGAGCATTTCGTGGGTATATTCATTTATAAAAGTTTAAAATAATGACAATATGTTAGCTTTTATATTATTTACGCCTCTGTACAGTGGAATCGATAATTGATCACCTGTCAGAAACAGACACCGCTTAATTACAGGCATAAACCTGATTCCCCAAGACACGTTACTGCGTGTCTAACCTGTACACAACAGTTGCTCCCTCATCACGCTTTGTGCAAGGATGGTGGCTTTAGAGATGATCATTATATTATTAAAGTCTAGGTTATAATTTTGTGCACCTGTACACAGACTACACAGCCTACCAGCCAATCAATAACACCAAAGAAAAAACAAAACGGCCCCTCTTTTCCAACTAGGTGGTTAAAATTCTGGGTAGGATCCACTAAATACAACCGTAAGATAACTAACCAGACACAACACGGAAAAAACACAGCGAGTAGCCAGATGGCCACATTAAGAAAACACCAGAACCGCAGCCGTAGAACGGTCAATAGTAAACAGTTTAAACAGTTTATATGAATCCGCGGGTTGGGGTGGGGTAAATCGGTTTTACTGGTATCAAGTCTTCTGGTCCTAGAGTTAGCAAAATTTACCCCCTTTGCTCTCACTATGATTAGCCGTGGAATAAAAAAAATGAATCTTTCCAGTCTCAAAAGCCTGGAGTATTAGACTCAATATCAAGATCCAAAACTACTTTATCAAATCGAATCATATATTGGATTGTAAATCGGTTTATTATAATTCTGCTAACAAATGGGTTATTAAGTACTTTTAAAATACGATTGTATACCAAAAGCCATTGATTTTTCACTTCTTAAACCTCCAAAAAAACGGTGTTTGTTGACGTATACTGTTTTCACGTTGTTCGTCCGTATGTCCGTCCCGTCCGTCAGATCATTACGCTTTGATTTCTGCTTTTTCTCTTGCTAAATAATTTAAGGAATCTTTTCATATGTTGCACATAAAATGTTGTAAAAATACAAACGATGATTCGACTCGTGTATAGGCTCCCATTACTCAATCAGTGAAACATCAAATCCATTTCAATCACTGTTGTGAAACAAGAAATAAAGACTCGTGGCAATCACCTAAGACGAAGACAGAGCTAAAGAAACCACTAGTTGAACCATGGAGGGCCGCAACAGACATAGCAGCAAACATCAACCACTTTAAACAATATCAGCGAGAAACAAATGTACTCTGATACTTTGTGTTCATAATAAAACCACGAAATATCTTCAATTAAAACATATTTGTCCATTGTTTGAAACAAAGTAAGAGTTTGTGAGCTAATCTTAGTGCTTTTCGTACGTTTGTACGAATTGTGCTTGTTTGGTTTTGTCGGTTTCCTCTTCCTCTTGGTGTCTGGGAAGGGCTGCGGTTTATGATTGTGACATTCCCTGGACTTTTCTCTACCCTTTTTTTACAACAAGCATGAATAGAGTGTGTCTTCTTGAACAAGCTTGTGCTTGCCTTTACATTAAATGTGTAGACTGAGGCTGGTTTAAGTGGACTGTAAAATGTTTATATAACGAGTAAAGTATGATATTTTAGAGTTCCTACCAATGAAGAAGACGACGAAGATGCTAAAGGTGATGACAGAAGAACAGCAACGGAAAAATTGGCATAACTTGTATCCAGAAACATCTCTGTATGGATCACTGAAGGGATTATAAGACTGTTAGACATTCGTCATATCTAAACAAAGCATTCAATTTATTGCTTTAAAAGGACTTCCGTATATTGTGTCTCCAGTAACCAGTACCTAGAATATTCAGCATATAGATTGGTGTGATATATGACATGACATAGTTACATTCGAATTGAAGATAGGCATTTGTAGAAAGTACACAGTCTGTTTCTTAAGGTAGTGGATCCACTTGGTTTATATCTCACAATTATTACAAAGGAGACAACCTATGTTAAATTCCTGTGTGCTTACATACACAGCCAGTGCCTCCCGAAAAGAAATCTACTCTACAAAGAAGACCATTTTGTTTCCTTTTAGAGTAGACCCATTTTCAGATGGGAGGCAAAATAAATTTAAAACTGGTGTTTACAGGGATATACATTATTTTTCTTATTTCTGCTAAAAAACATAGATTTTGGGAAATCGTTAGAACCGCCTCGGCGAGGCGGTTCTAACGGGTACCCACAATCTATGTTTTGAGCAGAAATATGAAAAATATCAGAATTTTTTATCTGAAAATTTTCATTTTTTGTAGATAACATTTTCAGTATATTTGAATGGGTGTGTTTTTGTAATGAAACTAAAACCACCAATTAAACCCCGGGAGCCGAGAAACAGGCATATAAAGATCTGACCCAGACCATCTAATAAATTAGTTTTAAGTCGGGCCATCATAGAGTCTGAACTGAACCCCAATCCACCGGCGTGCAATTAAAGAGGTTAGCAAAGTGGTCAACCGTAACTGGATTAACCGCTAAGCAAGCAGACTATTTTGTGAATCAAGTTTATACCTATTTCGTTTCTAGCATCTTTGCTAAAATGATCAGAAAATTCAGTTATTTTTTACAATTATTCTAAATTTATGCACTATTAGTTACCATAAAATGCAGATTCTGATAGACCTTGTGGTGGAAGTGTTTTAGTCCGGTATCGTATTTAGAGACGAATTCGTAGTGTCGACGATAATACAAAGAAAAAGATCCCTTAAGCTTGTGATATCGATACCCCTGTTGCAGAAGTTTGACAGTTAAAGTTTTTTTTTACGAGCATTAAGTCAGCCAAATGACCAAATGACGTCGGCTGTTTTTATTTGTGATGTTTGTTTTGTCATTATTTGTTCCTTATAGCTTCTTTTTTTGCTGCCTCAAGAAATAGAGGCTTCGTTATTGTGGCATTTCCTACATAGCTTTATTTAATTGAAATAGCGTTCATAAGCGAACATTCTCCCTACCTTGTTTATTTTGATTTCAATTTTATATTATTTGTTTTAGTTCTTTTACGAAAATTGAAACTAACCAGGATAGGCCACAGCCTTTCTGAGGCACCGAAAGAGGATCGGATAAAGAACAGTGACAAAACAAAACGACTCTTTTAGAATTTCCGATAAACATGTTCAAACATAAAACCACCACAACGGGAATATATTGGAACGGTTAGCAAAAAAAAAAAATAGAACTGATAAACCAGTTTTAATTGCGGGAAACCTCGCCTTTTGTTCTGATGAAACTTCTAATATAGATATATATGTTCTTTCAGTGACACTCCATAGTAAATCACAAACACTATGATAAAATAAAGCGGAGTGTTCACTGGCGATTTGTAACTCTATTGATTGAGGCATAAAATAAAATTTTAGTTTGCATTTCTTGTTCACGTTCATGTTCAATGCCACGTTTCATTTTGCTGTGCTTTGTAATTATAGTTCTTCTTTTCTTTTCTTCGTATAATCGCCTATATTTTGTAGTAACAGTTGAAATGTTGAAATGTAAATAAGGGCGTATATTGCTTGCTAAACCCTCTTCTACCTCAACTCTTTGGACAGGTCCTTTTTCAACAGAAGGGGTGTCGGGTTGCTTTTTTATTACTATGTTTGACAGAAATTCCTGTAATTAATGCAAACAGTACAGACATTGATCATACGCCACGTTCTGTGGCGTCTGATGTGGGTCTACACTGTTTGCCAATGTCCCTTTTATGGGACACTGGCCATATATGGGTTAGTATTTTCCTGTACCAATGAAGTTTGAACTTTTCATGAATGACTTATAGTAATAAGTTTGCTTTGCTATCATACTTGTATGAGAAATGCATTTTGTCGACAGGATACTATTATGGAAAAGGTATAATGTTAAAAATAAACAGAACAAGTAAAAATAAGCTGTCACATTCGCACCGTTTAAAGTGAGTGTTCACGGTGTGTTTATATATGCGTTATTAGTAATCATATTAACGTCAGACAGTTTCCTTGTCAGAGGAATTAGCTGATCTGGGCATGTGCCTCTGCATATATGGCGAACTTGATGCGGGTATTTATAAATACAAGAATATCTCCTGAAACGGAAAATAATATTAGACTCTTTCATATTTGTATAGCCTTTGCTTTAAACCTATAATTGTGTTCTGAAGCATACTTTAATTTTCACAACTTGTGCCTTATAATTTCCAGCAGGTACCGATATTTGGACGAACAATTACGTAAATGTACTGAAGCCATCTTATTTGAAGAAGTAAATAAGAGAGCATATACTGAACAACTTTAGAAAGTCCATTTTTTAGTTGCATCACACTGTTTTCTGTGTAGCGGACCCGGTTTGGTGGATCCTGTTAAGCATTATTATTACCTACAGTCGACTCTGGTTATCTCGAAGTCCAAGGGACTCTCTGAAATACTTCGAGATATCCGTATCTCGACATATCAGATTTGCAGAACTGAGGAAAAAAGATAAATCAAACAACCACATTTCACAAATGAATATGTAATTTGATTCCTGAAAATAGAGATATACTGAAAATATTGTGGAAAGAGGAGAAACTGCTCCTTAGGAACAATTTCTCCTCTTTTCCACATTATTTTGTTACCTGTTGTCATAGTTTCATGTTAAAACAGGGACCAGAGTTTCACTTCGAGATAAGCGAGAGTCAGTCGACTGTAATTTGAAAAGAGGGAATTGGTAACTTTTCTTTTGTTTGGTTTGTAGCATGCATACTGTCTGATTTCTTTGCTCTTCCATCTTGGTGTCATTTGTAGGCTATGTTCTGTGTTTGTGGCTCTTCCAGGAATCGTCCATACTATGTTTGAATTCCAAATATAAAAAAAAGGTAAGAGAACAGTCCAGGGAGTGCCACAATCACAAACCGCAGCCCTTCCCAGACACCAAGAGGAAGAGGAAACAGACAAAACCAAACAAGCACAAATCGAACAAACATACGAAAATTACTAAGATTAGCTGTCTCTTTCCCAAGCGGGGTAATTGCAATGCTAAAAGGACCGAAAAACACAAGAACAAAATAACATAAGGTAAGACATAAAACAAATCGCCTGATAGAATAAACCACAAAGCAACAAAGAGCAAAACTAACACCGGGACCACCGCCTTAGAACGGCCAGTAGAGTAAACCACCGGGGGTGGGGGTGGAGGTGGAGGGTTAAAGCACTTTTACAGCTAGCCAACTTCACCCTGGGTCCCGATGCTACTTTTAATACAGTAATACATAAAGATTCGGTTCGCATAAAGGCTCCCAACTCAGTCAATGCGTCTATATAAGCCTCGTCTGTTGCCTCTATTACTCTAATTCTTTTCAAATATTTGTGTGTGATTTTGCTTCTCTCTTGTTGTCCTTGGTAGACTATGTCCTGTCACTACTGGAAAAAGGCGTCATGAAAAGTTTGTGAAAATCTTGGCGAAAGTTTGAGTGACAAATCTGTGATAAGCCATGAATTCCCACCATGCAATTAGTGTGAATTTCAGTACACATAGTCATTATTAATGTATTGTATAGAAAGAAATGTTCACAGTTATGTTCTTTTTTTTTCTTTTTTTTTTTTTTTTGAGGGGTGTTCTTGTGGAAGGGGGCGCGTTGGGATGCTGTAGCATATTATGTTTCTTTAAGTAATGTGGTTAGCTTACCTTCGTATGGTAGGATTTGAGTTATTTTGCGTCCTTGTTGTCAGACTTGTTCCAGCTAGCTCAGTAAAGCCGTAAAATCAATGAAATTGTAGTTTCCTTTTTCATGAACTGTTCATATTATGGTCCGGTGAAATTGACATGACCTTTTTTCATGAAATTTCCCTATCATTTCATTTATGCACGGTGTTAGCTAGAAATATCACTCCAAAATGTCTCAAAGCAAGAGGTTATCCCAGAACCATAAAAACTCATACTTTTCACAGAACTTTTACGGTCCATTACCAAAGTAGTAGGTAACTGTGGCACTTTCTGGAAATATTCTTGACTAAAATAATATAAGTAAAGTTACCCAGAAAATGCCAGAATCACGCAGTACAGCCTTCCTGAGGCAAGTTACCCAGAAAATGCCAGAATCACGCAGTACAGCCTTCCTGAGGCAAGTTACCCAGAAAATGCCAGAATCACAAAGTACTGCCTTCCTGAGGCAAGTTACCCAGAAAATGCCAGAATCACGTATAACCTTCCTGAGGCAAGTTACCCAGAAAATGCCAGAATCACGAAGTACAGCCTTCCAGGGGCACCAAAAGAAGGAGAGGTCAGGATAAAATAATCACAAAACAAACACAACATTCGAAACCACTGACGCAAAAACAAAGAAGAACTGCAATAGAGAAAACATCATGGAAAGGCAGTAGGTAAAACCCACTAGAGTGGAGGGGCTGGGGTCTTAAACCTTAAAAGTTTAAGCTTGCCCTGGATGATGACAAACATTAGGCTATTTTAATGTCTGTGAAGGAGATTTTATAAAGCATAAGGCTTTTTATCATTAAGTGCAAGTTAAAATCTTAGTTTTAATACTTGTATTATTAATTTTATTTTCCTAATACCCGGAAATAAATTTTGCTTATCGTCAAATTCGGAACAGCAAGAATGTATAATGTATAATTTGCACGTTACGTCAAGGTAATGTGCGCGCGACGTCATCATAACTTTAGTAAACAAATCTTATTGGCCGACGTACGTACAATTTATGTCTCTTTATGCATGCCTAGACAAGAACGTTTGAAATTTGACCGAGAAATGAAACTCAAAAGAATGTAACACTTCATTTTAAGAGACAGCACTAAACATGAAAATCAAATTTCAGCAGACCCACTTTATATGGCATATGCTACGGCTGACCGGTAGCACTGAACATTTGGAAGTTATGAAAATGGCAAACGTTTTATCATAGAAAAGTTTTATCAACGTATCACACACAGTTTAAAGTTTTGGTCATTTTCATATTTTCCCACTTTTGGTTTAAACTAGATGACCATTTTCAGTTTGTGCCTCGACTAAGACTGGCAATAATATATGGGATTCGGCAAGTCCATTGGCAAGATCTTGTCCATATCAATCAGTATATAAACATTTATCAAAATATTCATAACAATGTAAGCGTAATGTGCAAAATTATCAAAGTATTCATCGAAAACGAGGCTCCCAGAATTTTTGGACAGATAACCCCAGTGACCCATGGACCCAGGTCTTTCATCTGGCACCAGTTTCATTCCGATCGGTGAAGGTCGGATTTGACTCAAATAAACAGTCCAAAGTTGATGAGGAAAATTCGGAATTTTGAGCCTTAAGAACTCGCTTATTTGTCGTCCGATTTAGCTGAAATTCGAAACGTTTGTAGTCCACATCCATACCAACAAGCCTGCAAAATATGGTAGAGGTCAAAAGAAAAGCCCGTCCAATATGGGTGGCCAAACATTCATTAAATAAACGGTTTTACGCTTGTAAAAGGCAAAGGAAAGCACCTCCGGTGCTTCAAATAAATGCGTATGCGCAGATCATTAATGCCTACATATGTAGTCAAGGGAATCGGAGCAAAGCGTCCTGGTGAAAACGGGTCATCAATTTTACATTGCACCCTGTGGAAATATGGGCGGGAAAACGGTAAAACCGTGATAACTCTAATAATTTGCATGAAAGAGTTGCGCTTTCTACAGGGTTTATAGTAGATAGGAAGATTCATAATAGGGCCAAATAGGAGTGCACAGCATGCAATACACGTGGAGATATAAGGACTCGAAATGGGTCTGTAGACGTCGTCTGATGAACAAAGAGATGTTAATAGACAAAAAGTGACCTTCCCCGATTGGATAGAAACTGGTAGGAAAAGATGCTTAAGGACCATAGTTACATTGTGTGCTATTTTTCAGAAAATTCGGACTATCCGTTAGTAAGTTATTAGGGCCAAACAATGGCAAATACCAACTTTCAACGGCTAGAACTCGAAAACGAGGCTCTCAGAAGTTTTGGGCAGATGACCCCAGTGACCCACGACCCCAGACCTTTCATCTGGCACCAGTTTCATTCCGATCTGTGAAGGTCGGATTTGACTCAAATAAGCAGTCCAAGATGATGAGGAATATCCAGAATTTTCAGCCAAACATTTATTAAATAAACGGCTTTATACTAAAGCAGATAGCAGGCAAAGGAGAGCACCCATGGTGCTGCAAATACAAGGGCGGGAAAACATTAAAACCGTAACTCTATAAATTCGCATCAAACAGGTGCACTTTTTACAGGGTTTATAGGTCGTAGAAAGGTACATAATTGAGCCAAATAGGAGTGCACAGCATGCAATACACGTGGAGATATAAGGACTCGAAATGGGTTTGTAGACGTCGTCTGATGAACAAAGAGATTGAAATAGACAAAAGGTGACCTTCACCGACTGGACTGAAACTGGTACCAAAAGATGCTTGCTTACCAAGTAATGCTTACTATCCGCGGACGCCTGATTACACCCTTTGTTCTGGGGTCCATGTCTGTTGGTCAGAACATTCTGATTCGTCATTCGTTTATGGATTTATGATTTTGAATTACGGCTTTGGTACCATGACCGCAACTACTTAGAACCATAGTTACATTGTGTGCTATTTTTCAGAAAATTCGGACTATCCGTTAGTAAGTTATTAGGAATCAAACACTGGCAAATATTAACTTTCACCGGCTAGAACTCGAAAACGAGGCTCTCAGGATTTTTGGGCAGATGGCCCCAGTGACCCATGGCCCCAGCCTTTCATCTGGCACCATTTTTATTCCGATCTGTGACGGTTGGATTTGACTCAAATAAGCAGTCCAAAGTTGGTGAGGAATGTCCAGAATTTTGAGCCTTAATAACTCAATTATTTGTCGTCCGATTCGGCTGATATTTGGAACGTTTGTAGTCCACATCCATACCAACAAGCCTGCAAAATATGGTAGGGGTCAATAGAATAGCGCGTCCAATATGGGCCGCCAAACATTTATTAAATAAACGGTATTACGCCTATAGCAGGCAAAGAAAAGCACTTATGGTGCTGAAATACATGCGCATGCGCAGATCATTAATGCCTACATATGTAAATAGTAGTCAAGGGAATCGGAGCAAAGCGTCCTGGTGAAAACGGGTCATCAATTTTACATTGCACCCTAAGGAAATATGGGCGGGAAAACGTTAAAACCGTAATAATTCTATTAATTCGCATCAAACAGGTGCACTTTTTACAGGGTTTATAGGTCGTAGAGAGGTTCATAACTGAGCCAAATAGGAGTGCGCTGCATGCAATACACGTGGAGATATAAGGACTCGAATTGGGTCTGTAGACGTCGTCTGATGAACAAAGAGATTAAAATAGACAAAAGGTGACCTTCACCAATTGGATTCTCCTTCCATCGTGGAAGTCCACGCAAAACTTAGACTCGTATGTGAAAAGGACAGGCTGTCAATAGCCTCGGACCCATCAACTGATGGGTCCGAGCAATAGCGCAACTGCCAAGTCACATGCTCAGCAGACCACTGTCTCCTTGCTATGCGATGGATCCGCGTCAGAACAGGCCTCACAGCTGAACTATAAGTGCGTAAATTTGCCAGATGAAGTCTGTTTCTGATCGTCTGTGTCGAGATGTGCCTTCCAGTAGCCTGCCAAATGTCTGAATTAAGCCTCAAAGCACTTTGAAACCGTTGTCTCCTAGCCAAATTACCCAAATCTCATTTTGCAAAGAACGAACAAGTCAAGGCAGCCAAGTGCAAACAAAAACGAAGTGTTCAGGAAAATCCACATTCAGACTTTAATTCCAGATCAGTGATGAGTTGAAAACACTTGGTTTTATACAGGTAACAAACAAATGTTCACGTGCCCGTGTTATTTTAATTGTCGCCTGCGCTGGTATCTCGCTATATCGTTGAGGGTGCAATGCTTAATCTAGGGTCGAAAACATAGGACATAACATTGTCTCCATCAGGGAAAAATTGTCCCTCAAACATTTGATCCCTAACTTTTTTGGTCCAGTATATTTGGTCACATAGCCCCATACTGTATTTACCCTAAACATTGAACACATCGATTCCATTTGGGTATTTGGTGGTGTACCTAAAAAATATTGGCTCAGTGGTAAATGGCAAACCAACAAGTTTAATCTGGAGATTGACTGCACTGTTTTCAAAAAAAAAAAAAAAAAAAAAAAAAATCAAACGGACAGACCTGACCAAACAGTGTAGACTCAGATCTGATCAAATACTGCAGAATGTGGCATCTTTAAGGATTTACTAAATATTTTGCCACTCCATCACGAAAACATGCCTGTATAATTTTGATCCCCTTAAACCCCACTTATATATAGTAAAAGTGGGGTTTACAGGGGTATACAGTATTTTTCTTATTTCTGCTCAAAAACATAGATTATGGGCATTTGTTAGAACCGCCTAAGTGAGGCAGTTCTAACGAGTATCCACAATCTACGTTTTGAGCAGAAATATGAAAAATTTCAGTTTTTTTTTTTTTTTTTCTCTAAAAAAATTTTCCTTTTTTGGATGTAAAATTTTCAATATATTTGAATAGGCGTGTTTTCATAATGCATTCAGGGGATTTTAGATACATCAGCAGACAGTAATATGGCTGACACCACAATATAACTAACCTGGCCCAGAAAAATTTGGCATTTCAACTGTTTTGAGTTTTATGAGTATGTTCACTGCTCTCATACCTGAATTGGTAGTGTGATGTTGAGACGTCTGGGCCCAGTTGATCAAAACTAATTATGTCGTTAGTTACCCTTCTCTTGCTGAACATGACATGCCCTGTCTTAGCAAACAGTGTAGATCCAGATCAGTTGGCTTCTGAAGGAGAAGCCAACTGATCTGGATCTGCATTGTTTGTCATTGAAGTATGTGAATTTCTGTAAAAAAAAAAAACGGATCAAGTAATCAGATTTGCTGGAAATTAGAAGTGGGCGTGGCATCTTTACTTATTTATTCAGCATGACAAGGGGTGACATATCATTAAAACTTTGATCATTAAATATGACATGTACGCTAATATTTTTGCTGAAATAATTGTGAGTAGCTTTTGCATTTGCAAAAGCTACTCACATTTTTTTCAGCAAAAATAGCTGCGAATTGGATATTGTACTTACTAGAACAGTTAAAATTTAGACTACTAATGAGCTCGTTAAGCTAACGATGCTTTGTACTACTGGGCCCTGTATGATAAGGCTGATCACTGTGTGCCCCAAACTAGAACATTACATATGTGATACATGTACTGCTTCTGCTCTGATAGAAATGATGCTGAAAACTGCCTGGCAGCAAGGGCCCACAGGTAAACCCACATATTAAGGATATCACAAACATGTAGAAGAAAAACTTTAGGCATTACTACCATCACGAAAATATGCCTATATAATTTTGACCCCCTTAAACTCCACTTTTATATGGTAAAAATGGGGTTTACAGGGGGTATACAATATTTTTTTTTATTTCTGCTCAAAAACATAGATTGTGGGTACTCTTTAGAGCTGCCTCATTGGGGTGGGTCTAATGAGTACCCACAATCTATGTTTTGAGCAGAAATATGAAAAATATCAGAATTTTTTATCTGAAAAATTTCATTTTTTGGTAGTAAAATTTTCAGTATATTTGAATAGGCGTGTTTTCGTAATGTCTTTATATTTTTTACAGAAAATAAGGCTTTGGCAGTTCATGCACAATTTGCATGAAATGTCAAAACCTATTTTCTGGTAAAAGTAAGAAAAATATTTCAAATTGTCGTCTGCTGAAATTTTTACCCAGACGCTAAACTATTGAATTTTGCTTAGAACAGCCTCAGTCAGCCAATTCTAATGAGTTCCACACTATTTCAGTGCATGAATACCGTATTCGATCTAATTACCGCACATACCCCTACAAGCACACAGTCGAGAAATTCCGTAGTCTTCAGATTACAGCCAGTGTACTTTTTCTTCACTTCTTTATAAAGGCATATGTTGTGGGTACTGATTTGAATTGCATCGACTTGTCGATGCAATTCAAATGAGTACCCACAACATATGCCTTTATACAGAAAATCAGAAAAAAAATCACATTATAATCATCAAATAAATGCTATTCTGATTTTTTATAGTGTACCCTTAGTAGGTAGATTCATATTTTAGCACAACTGAGTGTTCCCAGTAATTCTGAAAAACCTAAGTGCACAGTGCGGTAATTAGGTCGAATACAGTAATTTACATTGCAGTAGACCACTAATGACTCATCATTAATGTTATGAAAACAATTTTTTTCCAAACAAAATGTAACTGAACCCTAAATTTGGGCCAAACTGTAAATTTTTGTTATTGAAATGCATGGAGAATGGAAAAGTTTTTATAAAGTACTGTTCCCCACCCCCAGTGCCTCAGCTAATCCTTTTGCAGACATTTGTATATGGCATATTTTACACAATATATGCAAATGGCTACCTGAGGAGGCAAGGTGGAGTGGCATGGGGGGGTGGGGGGGGCAGGTGGGGGGGGGGGGAGAAGGGGTGGGAACAATATCCTAGAGACAACTGTTAAATTGAACTATCTGAACTGTTATGTCCTGGCATATTCATGTTAGTAAACACTACAATTTAATTTGTCCATATAATTGCCTGGGTAGTAATGTGCATTTGGAAGGCAACAGTACAACACAAGATACCTGTGCATAAATTGTATTTATAGCCAATGAAGTTGAAACTATAGTTAGATGTGGGATACACAATAGGGCTCCAGTTAAGTAGTCAGATGTATTTTTATTTCTTATTCTGCTATGACAAAAATAACCTTGGTTCTTAACTATCCATATTGTCTTGTAGATTCCAAAACTTATCAATTTGTATCAAAAATGGTAAAAACACACTGATATTTATCACTAAGACAACAAGCTTACCTGGAGCACCTGGTTGCATATGGGATCACTTAACAATAAATGCTGGCACTGCTATAGATTATGTTAAATGTTTGGTGCAAGTTTTTATTTTTCTGTAGAAAATGTAAAATTATACCATCAATTGTGTCAAATAATTGGCTATATACCCAAATATAAGTGTGTATTTTATAAGGATATGCATAAACATTCACTTATGAAAAAATCCAAATCTGAATCAATTTTATTTTTCTAAAAATGTTATCCCTCCCTCCTATAGAAATAAAATACACCTTCTGTATGACACATATTTACAATTTGGCTGCTTCTGCTTCTTTATAGAATGTGTGCCTTCCTAAAATACCAAATATAATTGTATTGAGAAATCATAGAAGCTGGGACAATCTGCTAAAAAGTAGGCAGATTGTCTCTGTTACCATAAGAGGTCCTTTTGAGACAAGTTGTTTTTGCACTCAAACATCTTTCAAATTTTTCACTAGAATCATTTTGCTGAGACAATTTAAATAATTACACACAGGATACATTTTGGTGCAAAAA